>JAAOOA010000280.1:310000-417500 GCA_012861695.1 Trematomus loennbergii
GTTCTTTTTTAACCAATCATCTCTCAGAGGGGCGTGGCCAGCAGCAGCTCATTAGCATTTAAAGCTACAGACCCAGAATCAGCACTTTGAAACAGGGCTGAAACAGAGGGGATTATTGGATGCTGCAATGATCTGTTTGGTTTTTCAGCCAATCAGAGACAGGTTCTGTATATATCTGAGACCTGTAACATACTGATGAGAAACAGTATAATAGGGGACCTTTAAATACCATAAAAAGCACTTACTCTGTAAATGACTAAGTTGTAAATGAAGCTGCAGAGCATTTGATCCTGTGGGCCACCGTAGAAACAGACTCTGCAGTTTTATGATCCTCTGTTTGTGATCAGCTGAACTCTGCATTCTTTCCTCCGTTACGTAACATGAATATTTTCCCCTCACAGAGGAAACTCCTGCACTTCATGCAGAGCGGAAAGCTCCATTGTTTTCGTTATGCTTTCATTGTTTCACCTCCAGCTCCAACAGCATGACAATGGCCTAGAACAGAGAGGAAGAGAGCAAGAGTCCATTCCCCTGTGCTCAAAAAAGTGATGTGTTGCACACTTAATCACTTTTCCATGAAATACTGGTTTAGTTAGTTGTTCTGCTTGGTGGAATAAGGAGGAGGATGCAGAGGAACTCATGTATCATATTTCTGTTCAAGTTTGTCTGCAAACCTAGGGAGAAACCACTCCACCTTCAGAGCCTTTGGTGTTTGATAATGCTCTTTTATAAAGAAAATACAGACTATGTTACTGTTTGTAGGAAAATTGGAAAGTGTTGAGCTCTGAAACATGAAGTAAATTCTGATGTTCTCATCATTCTGACTGTTGAACGTTTAAATCCTCTTCAGTATCTCCTGCTCACACACACTTGCTCTGATGGAGGTGCATGAGGCAGTACATCCAGAGGAATGTGAGCTGTGTTTCATCAGACTCTGTGTGTGCCGACTAAATATGTGGAAAGAGTTTCTGTGAAACGTTTTTTTGGAGTTTGGATGTGACGTCATTCCTTTGAGACAGGAAGTGGAGGCACATGGAATTTATTTATTTATATAAAGTACAAACAGACACAAGACGAGAAATAAAGGATGTCTTTTGAAGGATTTTTCACCGATGTTTTTGTTGTGTTTCATTCACAGAGAAATATATACTAGAGAAATATGCAACAACAACAATAATAATAACAATGTTTATAACTGAAGTCAATAACCACATAAATGATGTGTCAATAATAGTAAGAGTGATCATGTTAATAATTAAATGATAATGACAATACATTATAATAACAATCAAGAAATACAAATACAAAGTATCAAAATAATGATACAGGAGAATGACATAAATGAGTATTAGAAACAATATATGATTTATGAACATAACACATTGAAAAGGTTTGAGGTCAATGTGAGTGCCGTCAGCATGGCTACCATGGAAACACAGACCAAAACAAACAGTGTGTGTGTGTGTGTGTGTGTGTGTGTGTGTGTGTGTGTGTGTGTGTGTGTGTGTGTGTGTGTGTGTGTGTGTGTGTGTGTGTGTGTGTGTGTGTGTGTGTGTGTGTGTGGTGTGTGTGTGTGTGTGTGTGTGAAACATGAGCTTGTTTATCATGATTCTCTGGAAACAGATGTGGATAAAAATACATTTCTTTCTCAACTTTTGATTGTTCTTGTTTTCTTCCTCTCAACTTTAAACTATTTTCTTCCATTTGTCCTTTCTCCTTTACCCCCTCTTTCAAAAATATTCATGTTTTCATGTTTTTACTTTCTTTCCTTCATTTGATTATTCGATTGTTTTAAAAGCAAGAAATCTCCAAAACTGCAGAACAGAACCAACATGAGGTTAACATCTAACCAGGAGTGCAAAAGTAGCAGGTATTAATATCATAATATAAGTATATACTATGAACAGTAAATATATGGTATACACGCTTTAAACAGTACACTGTAGAGCTGGTAGAAATAAAGACAGTATGAATATGAATACACTATAGACCGTTATTGATCCTGATTTAAATAACTTGAAGAAATATTCCATGGAAGAAATAGCAGTTTGACAGTTTTATAAATAGATTTAAATAGATTTGAGACCATAACCTGGAACACGCTCTCCCTGCAGAGGTCTGCACTGATTTTAGACCTGATGACTTCCTGCAGTAAACCAGTCTCTCCACCGGAGGGCAGCGTGAGCTCATCTTACCTCAGTCTGCAGGAAGTGAGAAATACTTTCATTCTTTAAAAGATGTTTTAAACCAAAACCAACCATTAATAACACTTTATAAAGTAATAGAGAATTAAAATGTAGTCTGGACTTTTTGTAGCAGAAACAATAATATTACAATCCATAGAGAAGATGACTAAAACACCCAATGCATCACAACCTGTAGCTATTGATTGTCGTGTTGCATTGTGGGACATGTAGGCGCCGGGTTTGACAGGGAACATGATACCTCTGGTTCTCCTGCATCGCTTTAGATATTTTTACATTTACGGTCAACATGAGTCCAACTGTTAAAGAAGTGTGATCTGCTAAACCCGTCGCTAGAGACAAAACAAAGAATAGTTCCTAATGTGTACAGCTGTGTGCGTCACTCTTTAGTGTCCCTGGTCTCCCAGCTGTGTGTCACTCTTTAGTGTCCCCTGGTCTCCCAGCTGTGTGCGTCACTCTTTAGTGTCCCCTGGTCTCCCAGCTGTGTGCGTCACTCTTTAGTGTCCCCTGGTCTCCCAGCTGTGTGCGTCACTCTTTAGTGTCCCCTGGTCTCCCAGCTGTGTGCGTCACTCTTTAGTGTCCCCTGGTCTCCCAGCTGTGTGCGTCACTCTTTAGTGTCCCCTGGTCTCCCAGCTGTGTGCGTCACTCTTTAGTGTCCCCTGGTCTCCCAGCTGTGTGCGTCACTCTTTAGTGTCCCCTGGTCTCCCAGCTGTGTGCGTCACTCTTTAGTGTCCCCTGGTCTCCCAGCTGTGTGCGTCACTCTTTAGTGTCCCCTGGTCTCCCAGCTGTGTGCGTCACTCTTTAGTGTCCCCTGGTCTCCCAGCTGTGTGCGTCACTCTTTAGTGTCCCCTGGTCTCCCAGCTGTGTGCGTCACTCTTTAGTGTCCCCTGGTCTCCCAGCTGTGTGCGTCACTCTTTAGTGTCCCCTGGTCTCCCAGCTGTGTGCGTCACTCTTTAGTGTCCCCTGGTCTCCCAGCTGTGTGCGTCACTCTTTAGTGTCCCCTGGTCTCCCAGCTGTGTGCGTCACTCTTTAGTGTCCCCTGGTCTCCCAGCTGTGTGCGTCACTCTTTAGTGTCCCCTGGTCTCCCAGCTGTGTGCGTCACTCTTTAGTGTCCCCTGGTCTCCCAGCTGTGTGCGTCACTCTTTAGTGTCCCCTGGTCTCCCAGCTGTGTGCGTCACTCTTTAGTGTCCCCTGGTCTCCCAGCTGTGTGCGTCACTCTTTAGTGTCCCCTGGTCTCCCAGCTGTGTGCGTCACTCTTTAGTGTCCCCTGGTCTCCCAGCTGTGTGCGTCACTCTTTAGTGTCCCCTGGTCTCCCAGCTGTGTGCGTCACTCTTTAGTGTCCCCTGGTCTCCCAGCTGTGTGCGTCACTCTTTAGTGTCCCCTGGTCTCCCAGCTGTGTGCGTCACTCTTTAGTGTCCCCTGGTCTCCCAGCTGTGTGCGTCACTCTTTAGTGTCCCCTGGTCTCCCAGCTGTGTGCGTCACTCTTTAGTGTCCCCTGGTCTCCCAGCTGTGTGCGTCACTCTTTAGTGTCCCCTGGTCTCCCAGCTGTGTGCGTCACTCTTTAGTCCCCTGGTCTCCAGCTGTGTGCGTCACTCTTTAGTGTCCCCTGGTATCTCTGCATCCTTTCTGAAGCTGCAGCGTGTCTCTCCTGATGGAAGAGTCTGCACCAGTCGGCCACAGTTAGTTCTCACGACGCCTCTCAGCTGTCTCTCGTCTGTTGTGGGTCTTTGAGCCGGTCAGGTTTCTGCGGCTGATCCTCGTTTCGCTGACGCTGATGAACCTCGTGAGCGGATCATCTTCGTAAACAGCTTTAACCTGCAGGCGCTGCAACATGAGCGCAAAAACTAATCTGAGAGTGACCCCCAGCCAGGGTCATGATGGTGAAACACAAAAGAAACAGTTAAAAACCATGATGCAAAAAAATATATAAAACAAGACGTAATAGAGTGGTGCAGGAATGAGTCCTGAAACCTGGAATTGAGTCAGCATTTGATCACTTCCTGTCCCCTGGTGTGGCGGTCAATGGGTTTCTGAATGTGTTTTTGGTTGTTGTCCTGAAATAAGGTCTGAGGTTAACACGGCCTGAACAGATAACAGAAGAAAATATTATTCATGTTATACAAATGATTTATGGTTAAAGGTCTCTGTCTGACACCAGAGCCCAGTCTGGTCTGATTGGTTAGCTGAACAGCTCTGATGTTATTGGTCGACCACTTAGAGATGTCCCGCCCCTTAGCCTATCATGTGCAATGTGTTCGAGCGCTAGCCAATAGGAGAGCTAATGTTACAGAGTGATGTCACTGTGTTCCAGAAGGAAACAAATGAGGAATACATTTAGGATGAGCAGGAAACAAAGGTTCATTGATCATAATAGGCCAAGGCAACTTTTGGTTTTTTAAGATAACCTATTATTGTTTAATCTTTCACCTGAGGTATTTATTTCAGATTATGACAGATAATTAAATTGAGATCAGGTATAACAACAGGTATAAATGTCATAGAGCTAAACTTCATTATTGTTATCGCCTTTGGGGTTCCACAATGAAAGTGAATGCATTTGAAAGATAAGATAAGATAATACTTTATTGATCCCAATGTTAAAACAAGGCATTGCACGTAATTAGAAAAATAAAGAGAGTAGAAAATAAATAAATATAAACATCTCAAAAGAGAAAATAAAACATTATTTAAAAGTTTAATATACAAGTTGCAACTAAATTTGAAAGTAGGATATTATTGACATTAACTGGCAAGGAATGGCATAATAAATTCAATATAAATGTTAAATGCACATGTGAAATGAAGTCCAGCAATCACCTCGATCCAAAAAAGAAGACCAAGTATAAAAATGATTAAACTGTCCATCTGGAAAAAGCAGTAAAATATCTAAATGCCTGTTTTCTGTAAATGTTCTCTCTTTTCTTAATGTTTTCTCTCACCATGTTGGACTGATGTGTGTGTGTTAGATTTGGGAGGGTAATCTGTGTGTCCCCATGTGTCCTTAACATCCTCCTGTAATCCTGTTAGTTCCATAATCCTCCCACATCGCTCAGATCCCTGCAGGACTTCACGGTTCTTCTTCTGTGGGACGCTGCCGGACCCTCGCTAACTTCTCAGGTAGGACAACCAGCACATAGACCCCACAAAACACCCCAACATAGACCCCACAAAACACCCCACTAAACACCCCACCGACCTCCACAAAACACCTCAACATAATACCTCAACAGGGGGGAAATACTGCAGACCATGGCGGTTTAGTCGCTGTGAGTCACTTAGTTTAGATTATCTGAGTGTGCAGTTTGTTTAGCCAGTAAACAACATTTGCTAACGAGCTAGCTAACATGCTAACAGACTAATACAGACTAAAACAGACTTGATTTTCAGTGCTCGTTACGTTTACTTCTTTACATGCATTTTTTCAATAAATTATACTCCTGATAGTTTTTTTTCTGAAGAATACTTTTTGTATTTGCAATAAAATGTAAGAACTTCTGCTTTCTTACACTGGGATACATACTTCTCACTATTTTTACCAAAGTATTTAGCTGTAAATAATATCATAGTCAGCCGAGCTCACACGCAATTGTCTAGCAGAGTCTGTATACACACACACACACACACACACACACACACACACACACACACACACACACTCTTGTTTTCAGCACATGTTTCTTGTTCTTTGAAGAAAACGTATTTTGTTTAAATGTAATACATTAATAATTGCATCTAATGAAGTTCCTTACTTTTTACAAAATACTTATTTTTACTAGTCATTTTAAAGTTACATTTATTTTTGCTTACCCACCATTTTATTTACTCACTGCTATTTATTTTCTAGGACGTTACCTGGCTGTGAAGTTAATTAAACTAGCCAACTTGTCTAATTTGAGTAAGTGGATGATAATTAACCATCAAACTAGTTAACCAACTGTTTACCTGGCCAGTTGCATGAAGCATCTTTATTTAGGACTTCCATTTAAAAAGTACTTACGGTTCCCTTTGTAACATGAGTTGTAATTCCTGTACTGAGTATATTGTCTTAAGTGTGTATGTTTTCATAATGATATTAGCAATACTTTAAAATCAATGCACAATTATCCTTGATAAGAAATTCAAGCATTGATAAAAAGCTACTGAACCTCAACAAAATGTATGGCTAAGTTGTGGCAACAAATTGTAAAACCCCTGAGGCAAATGTGTAATATGTGATATTGGTCAATATAAATAAATCTGACTAAATTTGATTTGATTCAAAAATTGGCTGATCGACTGATCTCACTACCTGATGTAGAAACTAGCTATTTTGGATAAAGAACAGAATGTTAATGGTCGATTTAGTAACAAGCTAGATATCTAAATATCTATTAAACTAGCTAACTAATAGCAACTAGCGTAATATCTAACAAGCTACTTGTAAAGCTAATTAACCGACTTACTGGTTGACTGAGCATCTGGCTGAAAATCAAAAATCAAACAAAAATAATAACTAACTGACTTACTTGTTGACAAACGAGTTATTTGGCTAAAGAGCTAACTGGAAAGCTAACTAACTGACTCACTGGTGGTTTTAGCAACTAGCTAAAATACTAAAGAGCTAACTGGAAGGTGAAAGTGACACCTGTATACCCTTTTTCTCACCTACTGAATCAGTTTGATATGTTTTGTTATAAAACAAAACAATTCCCTTTATCAGGAGATTTTGTTGGGGGGGGGGGAATTGGGTTTTTCCCAAGCTGCTGAGAGGCTCCTAAAACAGACAGTGTTGTACGATCTACAGATTGAATATAAAATAAGATAAAAGATAAGATAAGATCAAATGTACTTTAATCTCAATTTGGGAATTGCTTTTGTTGCATAATATCTGAGATTGGGCTCCATAAAGACTTGATTTGATTCAAGATTTTGCCAAATGTAAACCTGGCTGATAACAATCAAAACTGCAAAACTGGTGGGCATAAAACCTAGCTAAATGGCTAAAGAGCTAACTGGAGTGCAAGTGACTGGACTCCAGTTGAAATGTTTGTCAGCACAGTGACACAGCTCTGCTGCCGACCTCCTGAGGCGGATTAGGGTCACGGTCAGTCAGCGCTAATCAAGCTGAGGCTGAGCCAGAACTGATGTAAACGCCGCTAAGCACCGAGCGAGTCGAGTCAATAGAGAGAGCGCTAATAGAGTGGTGCAGGGATGACGTATTTACCCTGAAGGAAGCTGCTGGTTCCCTCGACAAAAAAGCAATGGGATTTCTCCATAGGATTTTGGAAAATAGCTCGAAATAAGGTCTGTGGAAAACGAACCTGTTCGATGAATGCACGTTTTGTTCAGCCAGATAATCTCCACATGTCTACCCTACTTTTATAATGTTCAAATCATAAATCTAATGGCCAGAAGCAAAATGCTAACGTTATGCTATAAAGCAGCGGTTCCCAACCTTTTTCAACTCAGGGTCCACTTAAGAATCAAAAATGTTTTTGCGACCCACATTCAACCATAAACAATACGGAGGCTAAATAAAGTTCTGATTGGTCGATTCAGAACATGTGACACGTTGTTAATCCAGTAGAACAGACCGCTGTCAAGGACTGTAATGGCCGTTGCTAAGGAGGATCAAGAAAGAGAAAGGAAAGGAGGTGTCACGGCTGGAGGGCAAGGTACACAGGACCCAAATGCAGAATATCCAAATCCAAAATACTTTTATTGCGGAACTAGCAACAAAGTAAAATAAGGCAAGGCAAAAACACAAAAATCCCTCTGCACAAAAACCTTCCAACAACATCAATAATCTCACAAAGACAGACAGAAAAACCAGAACTTAAATGCACACAAGACTGATCACACAAACAAGACACAGGTAAGGAGGGAGGAGAAACAGGGGCACAAGGTGAACACAATCAGGTAATCAGGTAGGAGGGAACACAGAGACAGGAAGCAACAGGCAAGACGGGGGGTGGACACTTTGGGTGTTTCTCAATCGCGAGTAAAGCTGCTCCAGAGCCACTATTTCAAGCATACTACGTCATCGAGTGCCGCCGAAGTACTGTTCCAATCTCCAGCATACTTGGAAATCTACCGAGCCCGGCGTACTCCGTTTGGAGAAATATCGAGTGTGCACATGAGTAGACTCCGCGGTCTTAAAATCCCCACAATGCTTTGCGCACGGACCAATTTCCCCAAATCTGTGACTGAAAAGAGCGGGGCCTCTCATATGACGCACACCTGCACACTTGCTAGCCTGTTCCACTCTTTGTTTTCCAAATGCCAGGAAGTATTCTTGCCTCGCTTCTGAAGCAAGATGCTCGACAGACATGTGCTACCAAGCAAGCGTACTCGCGATTGAGAAACACCCAGAGACAGGAAACCAAAGACAGAACTAGACATGACTAAAACACAACACAGACAGATCGTGACAGGAGGTTCAAATAAAAAAAAATCATTCCATTAGGAACTTTTCCAAGAACTCTTGATTTTTTTTAAAAGATACCAAAGTTCTACATTCATGCTTTTCTTCCATGTGGACAATGTTCTGACATTGTGTTGTTGGACTGGTGTAGTCGTAATTAACATTAACACTTGTTTTTGGACATTTTCATTAAAGGTAGGGTAGGTAATTTTGGAGAAACCAGCTCGAGTGCGCTAGGATTTGAAAATACACAGCCGGAAAAAATCTGCCACTTCCTCACAGAGCCCCTCCTCCAACACACACGAACGCGCACATGACCAATGAGGGCACGAGATAAGTTTGTGCACAGATGGAAGGCTGACAGGCAGGTAGGCCATCCAGTTACTTTAGCCGGGCCGGCTCAAATGATTGGTCGTGCTTTTTACAGTACTACAGCTTCCACAGATGATATTTATTTATGGATTTTTTGTCAAAGCACTTCAGATATTCATTGCTATCTGGATGTTAAGAGCATTCCATGGAATATAACAAAAAGTGTATCTCAAGCCGGTTTCTCAAACTTACCTACCCCACCTTTACTGTAAATGAATATAAAAGGGGCAAAATGATCTCAAACAAAAAATGCAGGTATGCAATAGCAGATGTTTACATTTGAGTTTTTTGTGAGAACTGTCATGATTTTTTTTTTGTATCTCCAGTGGAGAGATTATGATGTCAATTCTTATACATAAATAAGTATTTGTAAATGCATTAGAGGCAAGTGGGTAAAATCAAGTAGTAGTAGTAGTAGTATTTTTTTATTTATTTTATTTATTTTTGGGGTATAAATAGTTTTTATACTGTTTTAATAAGAGCAACAATTACATTAGTAAGAGAATGCAAATACAGATTAGACCAGGTTGTATGGTGCAGGTATGAGTTTTTAAACCCTTTTTTAAACCCTATTCCTTTATGGCCTAACGTTAGCTTTTTACTTCAGAAATCATAAATGGAGATTATCCTGCTGAACTAAAAGTATCATAAACATTTGTTTGACACAAAGATAATATTCTGCAATAATCCAAAATCACACAGAGGAATCCCATTGGACCAGGGAGATGCTGCCTTCAGGGACCAACACAAAAATACGACATCCCTGCACTCTTAATCATTTATTTGATCTTAATCTGTGTGTCTGTTCTCGCAGGATGTTGAGCTGGGTGGCTAAAGTCGTTCCGCAGCCGCCGGAGCCTCCGCCAAAAAATGTTGAAGAGCAGAAGCTGGGGAAACCAGTGGCCACGCCCCCTGCGGTGACTCCTCCCCTTAGTTTAAGCCACGCCCGTTTGTGTTTTGATCACGATTTTATCATTTTCGTTCCATCTCTTATTGCCATCGTAAAAACATATTATATCAGGTGTATTCACACTACAGCCACTACCAGAGTTCCTTTTGTACGCTATCATTCTGGGTCCCTAACCCAAATGTGGAAAATAAAGACAATATGAAAAATAATATATTAAATTAAACTCAAAATGTTTGAATCACACTTTAATGGTTACTTTACTGACTTTAGATATAGAATTTTTAAATACGTATACATACCTTATAGGTGATATACTGCACATACATTTTTTATATCAAAATATAATACACATTATAAGACTGCATGTATTTGATTTATGCTATTATGCCCGAGGAATACTTGTAAACATTTATTTTAATTGTATAATATTTTGTTTTTAATTGATATACATAGCTTATTCCTCTTTAGTGTTTTGTATGCAACAAAGCAAATTACTTTTTAATAATACTTGGCAATAACCCTGATTCTGATTATGTGTTTCATTATGTAAACTTGTTTAATATGAAATCATATTGTGTTTTCAACAGGAGAAGAAAGTGACATTTCTAGATGAGAGCAAACAGCAGGGTAAGACGGCACCGTGAACATCTCGTGGTTCAGTGTGGTTTGTGTTCTTCTTGCTAAACAGTTGTGTTTTATTAACAGCTCAAAAAGATGACAAACCCAAACAGGAAGTACAGGCGGCGGAGAGCGGGTGAGATGATCTGAGATATACAATGATGTTTAATATAATTATTACTTCATGAAAGATATGCATTGCAATTCAGTTTATGGTAATTTTCCTGTTTGTGTCCCTTTTCATACATGGGGAGGTTTTGATAAACAGGATTATGAACAAAATAAAGTTTTTAGAAATAATATTCACCTGAAATGATATAAAAAATGTATCGTATTGTCTTTATAAATTGAAAATGACAATAACTCACATCAACTTAAATGAATCTCTAGTGTATTAAAGTAGCAAGTATACAGTTTATTTACTGTATTGTATTTATGTTATGTGCCCTTATTTAAATGAACTCCGGATGTTTTGCTCTCAGCCCGGAGCCTGTCGCTCAGTCCGGAGTGTTTACGTGGTTCAACGCCACTTTGCCCAAACCTGCACTCCCACCAAACCTGAGCCAGGCCAACTCCGTCGAGAAGGTAAGGACCAGATACTGACCCAGCACTAGATACTGACCCAGGACCAGATACTGACCCAGCACTAGATACTGACCCAGGACCAGATACTGACCCAGGACCAGATACTGACCCAGCACTAGATACTGACCCAGGACCAGATACTGACCCAGCACTAGATACTGACCCAGGACCAGATACTGACCCAGGACCAGATACTGACCCAGGACCAGATACTGACACAGCACTAAATACTGACCCAGCACTAGAAACCGGGACCAGATGCTGGCCCACGACAACATATCCACCCAGGACCAGATACATGCCTCAGATTGCTTACTTACCCAAGACCAGGTTCTTACCAAGGACCAGCTACTGACAAGGACCAGATATTAACCATGGGACCGGAGACTGCACCAGAACCACACTGCCCCAGGACCACATACTGCCCCAGCACAAGATACTTACCCGGATCGCTTACTTACTCAGGACCAGATCCTGCAACAGAGTCGTTCTGTAGGTCCCAATAATATTTGTTGTGTCTTTTCCTTCTTTCCAGGAGGAAAACACAACAACCAGGTAAACATATATATATATAATATAATAAAGGATATGTGGTTTCAGAGATTATACTGTTTTTATATACAGTATAGTGTAAATAAAGGAGGACCAATAACGGATCCCTGTGGTACTCCTTTACTAACTTTAAGGAGACTTAGCTTGAGTTTTTCCAATAAAAATACCATGATTATTGTTAATAATAATAATAATAAAGGCTTTATTGATATTGTTAAGTCAACACAAAGCAGCTGTGCTATGACAGATTTTGTATTATGTTTATCAGAAATGTGGACTTTATGGTTTCCAGATGTGTTGCAGTGATGAAAGTGTTTTGATGTTTCCTCTGTGTTCCTTCCTCTCTGTAATAACAGTAAACCTGAAGACGAGTGAGTAACGACAGGAAACAGATAGTGCCAAATACTGAGCTGCTTAATAAACCCATTAGCCATAGGCTGCCAAATACTGCGATGCTTTAAATACCCATCACCAGGCAAACTGTCAAATACTGAGCTGCTTATATACCCTATAGGACCAACTCTGCAAATTACTGCCATCAGTTTGCACCGAGCTCCTTTATAAATCCACCAATAGGCAAACTACCAAATACTGAGCCGCTTTAGAAACTCATTAACAGACGGACTAATAGTGAAATAGTGAGCTTGTCTAAATACCCCTCAACGTGCATACGGCCAAATAGTGAGCTTCTTTATAAACCCCTCAACGTGCATACGGCCAAATAGTGAGCTATGATATAAATCCATCAACCCTGCATAATGCTAAATACTGAGCTGCTTTAGATGCCCATTTGATGGTATATGCCAAATGTGCTAAATAATGAGCTTCATTTCATGTCTCATTGCTGTTTACTACTGTATTTATCATTACGCTGATCATGTGATCTATATTATATTTGTCTCTGTTAGGATAGATTCTCATCTCCTGAAGAAGAAATAAGTCATTGTGTTTCTGTTTTCATTTCCCCTCAGGAAAGGGATGATGGCCTGGATCTCTGAGGGTTTGGAGAAAGTCGTTCCTCAGCCCGACCTGAAGAAGGAAACCCCAGCAGAACCTGAGCAGCACACCGAGGTAAAGCTGTTACTGCAGCACAGGAAGTGTGTGAACACACTCCTGTGATATCATACCAACCAGAAAGAGACTAAGAGAATATATTCTACTGGATTTGACGTATAATATTATAGTGCTACTATAATGTGAGTGTGTGTTTCTCTCAGGTGTCGGTGGCAGCACCTGAAAAACCTGCAGAGCCTCAGATCACTGTGGAGGAGCACACTGACAGACTCCTTCCCCCAGGTGTGTGTGTGTGTGCGTGCATGCGTGCGTGCGTGCGTGTGTGTGTGTGTGTGTGTGCGTGTGTGCGTGCGTGCGTGTGTGTGTGTGTGTGTGTGTGTGCGTGTGTACGTGCGTGTGTGTGTGTGTGTGTGTGTGTGTGCGTGCGTGCGTGCGTGCGTGCGTGTGTGTGTGTGTGCGTGCGTGTGTGTGTGTGTGCGTGTGTGTGTGTGTGTGTGTGTGTGTGTGTGTGTGTGTGTGTGCGTGCGTGTGTGCGTGTGTGCGTGCGTGCGTGTGTGCGTGCGCGTGTGTGTGTGTATGTGTGTGTCATTTAGACACTTATTTTATGTCATAGACCAAACCGTTAAAATCTCTTCAGCTTGTTTAACCACAGACCTTATTTCAGGCAAACAACCAAAACACATTCAGAAAACATTTGACCTCCAGACTCCAGACACAGGAAGTGATGAAGTGCTGACTTATTCCTGCAAAAAAGTCCACAAGTGTTTTTAGAAACAGTCGATACTTAAGCCACACTGAAAACAGAAGTTAATGTGATATTTGAATGTGTGTGTTTATAGTGTGTGTGTGTGTATGTGTGTGTGTGTTTATATGTGTGTGTATGTGTGTGTTTATATGTGTGTGTTCATTACAGAATGTTAGACTGGATCAAACAAGGTTTAGAGAAAGTCGTCCCTCAGCCGAAGACAGAAATCATGGAGAGGACTGAAGCTCCTGCCGTATCTAAAGGTCAGCTTTTAATCATCATGAATACATCTCATACTAATGTTAAGAGTAAATATATGTAACCTGCGTCTACTGATTATTTAAACAGCACCAGAACCAGCTCCAGACACAAAAGCAGCTCCTGAAACTGAGAAGTGAGTACATATTTGTATCTCGGACAAACAAATGTTATGTATTTGAATAATTCAAAGAGGGAGATAAAATTGTAAAGTAAGAGGGTTATGCTTGTTTATTCTCACCAACAACACAAACAAGAGGTCCAGGATTAGTTGTCAGTTGTAATACCTTTTCTATAAATGTGTTAATAAAAGTATCCCAGAAATGTGTGAAAAATGTCAATGAAAATGGCCAATAAGTTTGAGGTAAATATAATACAACATTTTGATTACAAATATTTGAATGTCCGAAAAGTATCCCCTTAATGTGTAAAACACTTCCAAAATATACCTGGAATGTTTAAAAAATAAACCTATAAAGGGACCAGAATCTGTGAAAAGGTCTTGCAAATATACCCAAAGATATATGAAGAATGTAAGAAAATGGCAATAACTGTTTGATACATTTACTAAAGCAAAGAAAGTTTAAAGAAATTCCAAAAACTGTACGAAAATGTTTGGAAAATGTTTACACTTTGACATTTAGAGATGAAGGACAAAATACAGATGTGTCCCATTTATTTGCTTATACTTGATAAACGGACTATTTATTATTTAATCATTATAATGTTTCTCTTTTCTATTCGTTAGGTCTTCAAAGGAAGGAGAGATGCAGGCCAAGTAAGTGTTTACGGTTTCCTTGAGTTATTTCACAGGCAAACTCTTTCGTCGTTTTAAGAACTTGCAATGACAATAAAGTTGAATTGAATCTAATCTAATTTGTGTAACAGCTTCAATTTAGTTTTGTCAATAAAAATGAAAGTCCCAGCTTCTCTAACAGTGCAACAAAATACAGGACGATATTTAAATCCTCAGGTAGAATCATAACGTTTATAGCATCAGATATTCAGCATGTGCCCTCATCACAAGCAGCCTCAGATAATCCTGTAGATGTGTAATCACTGTGTAAGAGTTCTGTCCTGACTCAAAGCAAATGTCAAACACTCACTACAGCAGCTGATGGACTGCTTAACAGAGATAAAATCCTGGCTGAGCAAAAACTTTCTCAACCTCAACGAGAGCAAGACTGAGGTCATATTTTTTGGACCGCAACCTCCAGCCTCTCCGGTTGATATTCTGGGCTCTCTCAAAAAAAACATCCTCCCCTCGGTCATGAACCTTGGAGTGACCTTCACTAGCACTTTTAAATTCGACAAGCAGGTCAGCACCGTAGTAAAATCCTGCTTTTTTAAAATAAGACTATTGGCCAAAACCAAGTCGTATTTATCTTCTAATGACTTAGAAAGGGTTATTAACGCCTTTGTAACCTCGAGACTGGACTATTGTAACGCTCTGTATGTGGGTATGGACCAGGCCTCAATTAAACGCCTGCAGCTAGTCCAAAACGCTGCTGCACGTTTGCTGACTGGCCACAAAAAGCGTGACTACATCACCCCAATTCTGGCCTCACTGCACTGGCTTCCAGTTCGGTTCAGAATTGATTTTAAAATCCTTTTATTTGTTTTTAAAGCCCTAAATGGGCTGGCTCCGGCCTATATAGCTGAACTCCTCCAGCGCTACACCCCAGCCAGAGCTTTAAGGTCTGCTGACCAGCTGCTGCTGGTAGTGCCCAAGACCAGGCTCAAAACCCGAGGGCACCGAGCCTTCGCAGCAGCTGGCCCGAGGCTCTGGAACACTCTGCCCCTCCATGTGAGGTCGGCCCAGACCCTAGGGGTTTTTAAATCTACACTAAAAACACACTTCTTCTCTCTGGCCTTCTAGTTAGAGCGGAGCACGACTCCTGACTTTTCCTTGTGTTTTATTTTTATTTTGTTTTTTTATATATATCTGTTGTAATTTATTGTCGTTTATTGTGATTGTAGTAATGTGTTTTTATTACATGTACAGCACTTTGGCTCGACCAAAAATCGCTTTTAAATGTGCTCTATAAATAAAACTTGATTTGATTTGATTTGATTTGATTTGACTCTGGTCTGTTGTGTTGACAGTATTATGGGATGGGTCGGCCGCATGCTTCCTCAGCCTGCTCTGAGGCTGGTGAGTCACGCACACACATTCATCTGCTACATTTAAATCTAAATGTGGTCATCAGATCATGAATTGGCATCAATGGAGGATAATCAGACGTACACTATACAGATGATTTAAATGCATAAAGCACTTACATGTCATTTTCCCATGTGTTCTCCTGCAGGACGCCGGCTGTGACGAGGTGCAGAACAGTAAGTACATCACAGCTTAAATTATATATTTAATACTAATTTTAGAGTCTGCTGAGCACCATCCTCTAATCAAATATTTTAGAGTCTAATACCACTTAGTTTTTAATAAACACAACCTATGTACAGGTCCTGGGCAGAAGCTACTTCCCATGAATTTGGACTGAAAACTGTTCACAGGAAAGCAGCTGTGAATTTGGACAGAAATACCGTGTTCAGATAAAACCTTTGCAAATATTTTGGCAGTCAAACGTTGGCTGACCCTGAAGGATTTCAGTCCTGATTTATTTAGCCAGCTTTATTTAATGATAAAATCGGTAAATGTAGTTTAATCTCCCAGAATACAGAACAAACACTACGCATTTCCTGTGACTACTTCACAATACAAGTCATTCAGATGCTTTTAATGTGAAGCTTTAGCAGGACATACTTTACAGTACTTTAATCCATTGTTTTATGTAGGTAGTAGCACTGCAAGTTCATAAATATTGCCATACTTTCATCATGTAAAACCTTTGAGATTGACACTTTAATTAAAAAAAATGTATTTAAAAAAACTACAGCAGCTGAAAACGTTGTTTCTGCAGACCGTTGATACAGCCACAGTTTGCAACAGCACGTTCATTGGTTGATTGATTGATGAGTTGATGGGTTAATTGGTGGGTTTGTTGGTTCATTGATTGGTTGGTTGGTTAATTGATCTTTTGATGGGTTTTCTTACCAGCTGTGCTTTAGCCTGGTTGCTGCGGTGCTGAGCGGACTTTAACTCGGCTGCTCTTCTCCTTCTGTTTCAGGAGGATAAGGCGGCAAGAGCCCCTTAAAATAAAAGGAGAAGGGAGTCACACTGACAGCAGCTCACTTTAACTGAAGGACAGACAGACGTTTATAAAACACTGACTCCATAAATCAGGCCTGTAGCGTCTCCACAAAGCTGCAGCAATTTCAATTTCTGCAAGGCTTTGATGCAGAATTGACTTGATATTACTGAACAAAAGATCAGGACAATGATTGCATGAAATGTACTTTAATTAGATTTCTTCAGATTTCTCTCTGATGTTGCCAATGATGAACATGCAGTGTTCATCTGCATGCTGCAGTAGAGCTACCGCTGGACAGACTTTATACCGGGAACTCAATAAGCTTTTAGAAACTGAAATGTTGACTTCTTATAGTGCAGGACAACTTCGGTTTTTTTTAAGCTTTGGCAGCTAATTCAATGCTAACTTTGAAAATTGTTAAAGCATTTTGCTCTTTGTTTATGAAAATAAAGAAATGTAATAGAATGTAACGCTTTGTTGAGTGTTTTTTTGTTCATTGGTACAACAGAACATACAGGGAGTGTTAAATTATCAATCAACCAATCAACCAATCAACCAATCAACCAATCAACCAATCAACCAATGAACCCTTCTACCAAACATCTGTTGTCCCATCATGTCCAGACATGTACGGTTGTACCTGTAGGCGTGTTTTATAAACGGTGGATGTATTGCAGATGCATTAGATGTCATCCTGTGTGTTTGTATTTTGAATTCCTCAAGTTATTTTATCAAAATGAACCACACACACATGTTTCTCCTGCCGTGTGGCGTACAGTCAGTATCGCGCAGAAGGAGAGCGATCTGGTGCTGGAGGACGTGGAAGAGGACGTGGAAGAGGACGTGGAAGAGGCCGTGGAAGAGGACGTGGAAGAGGCCGTGGAAGAGGACGTGGAAGAGGCCGTGGAAGAGGCCGTGGAACAGGACGTGGAAGAGGACGTGGAAGAGGAAAAGGACAAGAACATTGACGACAAGCAGAATGAGAAGAAGGTGAGAGAGGAGTCACAGAACAATAACAACCGCTTATCTTGATGCAATCATCTTTGATATCTAAGTTATTATTTCATATCCATGCCTTACTCTACACCAGGGATTATTACTTAGTTCTGGTTTTGCACATCATCTTTAATCAGCAGAAAGCAAGCTGTGGATTTCATTTCAATCATTCGTGGTCTAGAAGGATCCTTCTAAAATAAACACAGAATGCCTTGTAAAAAAACTACTCGAATTGACCTGAAATTCTTCTTGATCAACATGGCTTGCTAACAGGCTAATGGTAGCATTTTCTACATCCAATAGTAGACATGCATGTTAAATTGTTAACTAGAGTCAACTTGGAAGTGTACCATCGTAGTACACAAGTAGTTAATGTGTTCCCTAATAAGACGGGTACTATGTCCTTTTGTAGGGTCTGCACCATGGCTCTTTAGAGGGTACGATGCTAGACCAGAGCAGGTACAATAGAGCTTCAGTTACAAAGGTACAAGGAAGGTAAAAAACAGTGTAGGTACCTTGGTTTATCACAGAATACTGTGGGAAGGGGTACTAAGGGAGATCCAGAGTAGTTCAAATGTCCCTCTAAAGCAGGGGTGGGGATCCTTTTTCCTCTCAAGGGCCATTTCAATTTTTACAACATCCTCCGAGGGCCGTACGAATTATTGACCTCTGCTTAAAAAAACTAAAATCACAGCCCATTCATTTGGCCTTTCTTTCATGCTGTGCAAAGAACCAGCAACCTCTGAATCCAGATATCTCACCATGACTCGCGTATGCACGTGCACAGTGTGGCATGACCACCAACACAGAAAGATATGGACACAAGATGTGTGCAAATGTATTTAGTTTCCTATCCATGTGGACATGATTTAAGTGGGGGGCGGACCTAACCTCCTCTAGGGGGTCCGGGGGCATGTTCCCCCGGGAAGATTTGTTTTAAATATTGAAGTTAAAAGCATCAATCTGGTGCACTTTGAGAGCAACATTAGGAGATCTATGGATACATCTCTCAACACCCATATGAAACAGAACTGTAAGCAGATTTTCTTTTTCTTTATGGATATTTTACAAATCACTCTCCTTTCAAACTGTATTCTTGTTTATTAATAACAACTTTTTTTTACTGTCATATAGTATTTTATACCTGTTTACTTTATTCTCTTGTTGTTTTAATAACTATAATGATCATATAAAGATGTGCCTTTACCTCACTGGTTGGAGAAAAGCTTCTTATATTCGTTAGCATAGCTAGCTAACCAGATGCTAATAACAACAAAGGTATTGACTGTATGATCAGTATGACAGATGAACAGATCTCCACTGGGCTTTCAACTAAAGACACAGCCACGCAGAAACTGCGGCATGTGTACGGCTCCTTATGGGTACTACAATTTGTAAGTGCCGGAGCAACGTTCTGGTGCTCTCCGTCAGAACTACATCCCTGTCAGACGAGACATCTACCATGTGATGACACGTTAGGCTCGTGTTGTGTTCAAGGACCCTGACCTTGGTCAGGAAAAACAGGCACTCGCTTGTTTAATTATTTTGCGGTCTAGGTTTCTTTAATTTCTAGGTGTGTTAAATTACCTCGAGGGCCGTATAAAATGGTCTCGCGGGCCGTATACGGGAGGTTCCCCACCCCTGCTCTAAAGGGTACCATGGTACTAACTTGGTGGATATAGAATTTTGGCTTGGGAAACTATGCTCCTAATACCCCTCAAAGTTCTACCAGGATAATTATATATGGTAGACTTCATATTGGAGGGTTGTTCATGGTAATACCAGAACATCATTTGGCTGAGAGGCATAGATTTAGATCTGTAGATGTATATGTTTCCCTGACACAAAAACATCGGCAAAGGCTAAATTGTTACTCTAAACATCTGTATTGACATCTGAGACATCAGTGCATACCTACAGTAACTGATATTTTAAGAAAGGTGCTAAAATAGTACTCTTGAAAATGTTAAATCCTGTGGATAGTTGGAAAGCAGAAACGCAGAGACCCAGGTGGATCAATCCCTGATCAATCCCCTCCAGTGATCGACAGCGTCAAGGAGGAGGCTGAAGAGGCGGGTCAGGACAACGTGGAGGAAAGGTTAGTGACGACTTCCCCTGGATAAATGACTCCCTTCTTTCTGTCCAACAAGTGCACTAAGAATGAAAATGTTTACTGATTGTTGCTTTAAAAGTTTGGTCGAAGGAAGACATCTCAGCGACTGAAGGCCGTTCTTATTGTCAGATGTCATTAATGGTGCAGCTTCTCTGGGACACTTGCATGGTTTCTTTCAAAAGTGTAACTCCCTTGAATGTTGTTGAGTATCTGAGCTCTTCGCTGTGTTACAGGCTTCAGCAGCACCAGCTGGAGGAGGCTCGCGTCGCAGAGGAGATCGCCAGGATGGCAGCGGAGGAGGCCGTCCGGCAGCTGGAGGCGGAGCAGTCGGCTAAACTCGTTGTAGAGACAGTGCCAGTGTGCAACGACCCGTAAGTCACAAAACAGCACATTTATACACACACTGTCCAGTTGAAACCCTGTGTCTCAAACACTCAGCTTTCTATAACTGACAAAGACAAAGACAAATAATACTTGCACATACACTAGATTCTACAAGTACGTACAGGGAAAACACACATCATACACACTGATCTGAGACACTGTCTTGCTGCTTGTTCTCTACAGACTACCCAACATCCAGGAGGAGGAAAACGAGGAACCAAAGTAAGTCCATCTTCATGAAACACACACCAGCGCCCTCTCTATTTGGAGTTTCTGTTCCTAACAAGCCCAAAGGAAGACTGGCAGTCTTTGAAGCAAATCTTCGTAGTGGCCAAACGGTGGAATTACAACGTTCTGGTCACGTGACACCATGGTGCTCAGAGAGGCATTTACTATTGAAGAAGAGGAGTGTTTAAATCAGAGATCTTACTTTCCTACTGAGCTTTCATTGAGCATTTGGGGCTGTAAAAACCTTGTCAAGAAATGTAGGATATCATCAATTCTGTTGTGTTTATTCGCCTTGTCTTGTTCGAACCTACTTGATCTATTTTGTTGACTTGTAGTCATTTGCAACTCCTCTTAATTGTGCTTTACCTACTGTAATTGAACACACCTTATCAGTGATACAAGCCAATCAGTTAAGTTCCAGCACCAGGTCAGAAGGATCAGATCTTCAGGAGGTGTATTCTGCCCCTCTTCTTCACCAGGAGTCTGAAGGAGGTCAGTCCAGCTGAAGAAGAGACTCCTCCTCCGTCAACTCATGTGGAGCCGGCAACGGAGAAGAAAGATCTGGAAAGTCCCGAACAGATCATCCCACAACCAGAGTCACAACCTCCAGAAACCCCCCCCACAGTCCAGGTGATACAGAGTATTTAGATCCAGCAACAACTCCTTACTGTTCCTGTCGATCTGTGTTTCAAGAAGACATTGACAACGCAACAGTTTGAGGATAATTCTAGTTAATTATGATATAACTATTTATCTTTCCATCATTACTATCAGTTATAATATCATTGTAGTCACCAGGTTGCCTAATGTGTGCAGAGTAACTGTTACTGATGGAAGTGATGGACAAATGGGTATTCTTTAACTTTTGAAGAGCACATTTGCCCAGTTAACCAATAAATGATTAACCAGTAAAGAGGAAACACCTGTTATGATATCATCTGTCGGGGTCAGGTGTTATATTGTTTTACAGATTAACATCTGATTGATATTTGTCGTTTAATGCTTCACCATTGGATTTACCTATTTCAAAGGCCTTTCTGTACAATCAAATGAATGTTTTGTATAAAGTTCAAATAAACTATGATACTGTACTGTGAAAGGAAATCAAATATTGCTTACTGTAGTTCAAATTATAAAAATGTATAACCTAAAACACTAGTGTAAATAGGCTACTAAGCCACGGATTGGCAGTGCTTTAATAGCATTTCTGCTCTTTGAACAAGCCTGAAAATGTATGTTTTTTTCTTCTTCTTTAGGTCGAAGCTGCAGAAAGTGAATGTGGAGGTAAGGACAGGAAATATGATCTCAAACCAGCCTCATCACTCATGAATAACACAGGCGAGAATAGATAGCTTTAGTTTCTGGTTTCTCTACCAATCTTTTAGAATAAGGTTTTTTTGTATTTAAATGTTCAATGTAAACGTTCCTTGAATCTTGACTGCTTTTACCAGGGTTATTATTCAGCAGCTGGCTAGTTAGCTAGTTAGCTTGTTAGCTTGCTAATGGCACCATGCTTTTATGCTACACTGGTTTCAGAAATAAGGGTCTGCTATAGCTAATTAATGTTCTAATTTACATCTGATGAACATTACATTCCTCATAAGATAAGATGAGAAGTACTTTATTGATCCCAATTTGGGATATTTTTGGTAGCAGTCAAACAAATGCGTTGTTTGTCAGCCTATATTTTTACATGGAGTTTATATTAGCATGTAGCTGTATATTTAAAAATCCCCCGGTCTCTGTAAACTATGAATCTTCCTTGAATCTTGACTGTTTTTACCGAGGTTATTATTCAGCAGCTGGCTAGTTAGCTTGCTAGCTTGCTAATGGCACCATGCTTTATATTACACTGGTTACAGAAATAATGGTCTAGTTAGATAATTAATGTTCTATATTAGATCTGTTATTTATTGGTAGCAATCAAACAAATGCGTAGTTTGTCAGCCTATCTTTTTACATGAAGTTTATATTTACTTAGCTGTATATCTAAAGATCCCCTGGTCTCTGTAAACATTTGAATCTTGAAATGTTTCTCCATGCAGTTCCAGAGGTTTGTATCCCGATAAAGAGCTTTCTGCTTCGGTTCCCGCTCGCTGTTGAGTGCCTGGAGCGCGGCAGGAAGTTGATGCACGACCATAACCTGGCCCCCCCCACGCTGTCCATGCCGACCCCCCCTCTGGAGCTCGCCATGCTGACCCAGGAGCTGCAGCAGCTTTCCTCACAGGCGCGGCAGTGCTGCACGAGCATCGCTAGCCGCTTAGCACGCCTTAACTCCAACTCCCAGCATCCTCAGCAGCCTTAGCCCCGCCCTCCTCCTGCAGCAGACCCTCTAGAGAAACCTTATAGTCGCCTCATTGGAAGTAGATAGAAAAAATCTTTAACGTGCCAAAATAAACCAGTGGTTCCTTATTATCGGTATCATCCCATCATGCACTGCTGCTCTGCACGGCTACACCACGAGCTAAACAGGTGATCCTACAGGAAGTGGATGTTTGTGATACTGTTGTAGCTTTTTCTATAAAGTGGTGCAGGACCGAGTTATAAAACCCATAGCGCCAAGGGATCCTGACTTAACGTCAATATAGGACGAGTTGGGAGTGAGAACGTGTATAAAAACAGCTTTTAATTCATGCATGTTCTCACTAGAGTTAGTTATGATAACATGATAACTACACTATATAGACCAAGGTATTGGGACACTCGTCTTAATCATTGAATTCAGGTGTTTCATTCAGTCCCATTGCCACAGGGTGTATAAAATCAAGCACCTAAAACACGGAAATGTGTCAGCTTTATGCCACTTCCTGTCCACTGGTCTGGAGGTCAATAGTTTCCTGAATGTGTTTTTGGTTGTTATTCTGATTTAAGGTCTATGGTTAACACAAGCTGAAGAGATTGTTACCTTTTGTTCTACAACATAAAATACGTCAGTAACGCTCCATAAAAGTAATGTGGTGTAAATATCGTTGTATCATTGGTCCTACAGTTACCTTCCTATAATATAACATCAGTCTGTTCAGAATTAAGTTGTTATTTAACAAATGTATCAGCTGGCTAGGTAGCTTGCTAGCTTGCTAATTGCACCATGCTTTCACACTACCCTGGTTACAGATATAAGGGGCTGCTAGATAGATAATTCATGTTATTTTTGTGATCTGAAAAACATTAAATTCATCAAATTCAGTGGTAGCAATCAAACAAATGTAGTAGATCAGAAAGTATTACATTTGTCTCTGAGATGAAGAGTATCTCAGAGACAAATATAAAGTACCTCAGAATGCAGACGTTCCTTGAAGTCCTTCAGTGTTTCTGCTCCGTCCTGCAGGAAGCGGTGCTCAGGGTTTGGGTGGAGCTCCAGTGCTGAGGGTGGAGGATGTGGACTGGGAAGAAGGGCAGGAAACAAACCTGAACATCCCCCAAATTATCACAACTCCAGAACCAGAGCTCAGCGCCCCTATGTCACACCTCAGGTAACAGACATTTCCATCTGCTGCTGACAGCCTTAGTGATGTGTGTGATCGTTTAGTGTCTGGTGTGTGGTGGAAGAAGTCCTCAGATCTTGTACTGCAGTAGAAGTGGTGATACCAGAGTGTAATAAATAAATAAAGACATAACTACTGATATGAAATGTGTATGTCAGTATAGTAATGTAAAGGTGAATGGGTGAGCATAATGTGTATTAGGTGTCGTATGCCAAAACAAAGGTATGACCAAGCGAAAGCCAGAATGAGTGGTTGGCAGGAGTCCAGGAGAGAGAGAGAGACTCTGGAGCGGGGATTTAAGTGGTGAAGGAATGAGTCCTAAAGTCATAAGTCAGCGGTGGTGACGTGAAGTCATGTGACCGAGCTGTAGTGCCTTTATAGCATAATGTTAGCTTTTTAATTCAGAAACCATAAAGTGGTGTTATTATGTGGAGATTATCCTGCTGGACAAAACATTTGTTTGCCACGAGATTATTTTCTGACATAATCCAAAATCACATGGAATAAATCCTATTGGACCAGGGAGATGCTGCCTTCAGGGACCAACACATAAATACAACATTCCTGCACCACTATATCACTGGTGCTCTGAGTCTGTGTTACCTTTAGGGACAAAGCAAATACTTGCAAAAACTAGATTTGGGAAAGTAAAACAGAGGCCGATACAGTCATGAACTTCTTGTATTTATGTCTCGATGTGTTTATGTCTCCTCAGCGCTGCAGGTGAGGAAGATGATGCTGTGATGAAGGCCGATCGAGAGGACAATGAGTGAGAGAAACTACACACACATACAAACACGCCGAAGCTGCCTTTAGTTTTTCAGCTCCCCACAAATGAACAAACTTCCAGAAACCCTGAGGTCTTCTTCACCAACGCTGAAGTCAAATCTAAAAACATGACTTCTTTAAGCTGCTTACTCAAAAGTCTTTTGACTTTTTTAGCACATACCGTATTTACAATGTTTTTTTAAAAAACCATCTCTTTTACGCATGGTTTTTATGAATCTGTTATTCCATTGTGTTTATTTATTGTATTATCTTCTTCTTAAGTGTTAAATGTTAATGTAAAGCACTTTGAATTGCCTCTGTGTCTGAAAATGTGCGATATAAATAAACGTACCTTACCTTACCACATACAGTGTCAAGACAACAAAAAACAGGTGTGCAATTTTTTTTGAAAATAACAATAAGACAAGATTAATAGTACAAAAACATTTAAAATGATAGACAAACAGATGGTTGAAAACAACAACAACAACACAACAACAACAAAAACACATAAGAAGGTTGAGATAAATGTGAGTCATGGTTGACTTTCGTAAATCTGTGTTCTAATTCAGTTCAAATAAATAAATACAAAATGATGAATCAGTGAGGAAGAGTTCACAGCTTCAAACTTTCCATGTACGTTCAAAATGGTTGCCATGTCCTGTATATATATAAATGTACAAGTGGAGCCACCCTAAGCACACTTGACTTTCTCCATGTGTGGAAACTTCATAAGTTCTGTCTCACTGGACATGAGTGGGAGACCCTTACCTTACAATCACTTTGTCCTCCTGTCCCGTCCGTCCTCCATGTTGACTCTGGCTGTCTTCTGTCTTCCATGTTGTCTCTTGCTGTTTTCTGTCATGCAGGATGATGTTGACTCCTTTGTGTCCTCTGTCCTCCATGTTGACTCCTTTGTGTCCTCTGTCCTTCAGGATGCGTCCTCCGTCCTCACCGGGCATGGGCAGCGTGTTGGTTCAGGAGCGTCTGCTGCAGCTGGTCCAGATGTTCAAAGGTCGAGCGGAGCGTCAGAAGGAGCGTCTTCTGGACCTGGACGAGTCCGAGGAGGACAGTCCTCCAGCCAGTGAGTGAGGGGACGATTGTCCTTTATATAGATTTATTTATATACGTCTCTCACGTGTTTCCTCTGGTTATCATCGTGTTTTTCTCCGAGGTGTCGAATGTAAAATTTGAGGGTAAAGTTTCTTGCTGAAACTGTTTTAATATTTATCTCTTTTCCTCAAATTCAGATTATTTTCCTCGCATTGAGGCAGAAATGTGTGGAAATATATATATTATTCTTAGTCTTTATAGTCTTTATACGTAAAGATAAATGTCATTGTTAGGTCTCAATGTTGATATAAATGTTTAATGCTAAATCTATATATTAATCTTTATTTTAGTTTAATTATACATGTTGAAATCAAAATGTAATGTTATATTTTTTCAATTGAAATATGAAATGTAAACGGTTAATGCTAAATATCAGGTTTCATTACATTTACATCTAAATGTTTAAGTATTCATTTGAAACATTCATATTATATCTTAATCTAAACAGTAAATGTTGAATGCAAAGTCTGATTATTAAATGTTCTTAATCTAAATGTTACCTTTTTCAAATCAAATTGTGCATCAGTTTCACTTTATTGAACTTTCTTTTTCTGTAAAATCAGAACATATCAGATATCTGTATAATAATGTAAAATGATGATGTGATGACTCTGTCTGATGTCTGCAGCTCCGAGCAAAGCCCCCCTCCTCCTCCTCCTCCTCCTCCCCCTCCTCCACAGGACCCGCCTGCAGAAGAAGATGAAGATGAGATGAGGAGGAGGAGTTTTTTCTCCCATTTGACATTTTGGGACATCCGGTGAAAATCCCCAAACTTCCCGTGATGCCGGACTGGCTCCGAGCCGTCGCTGCGTACCGCTTCCCCTCCAGCATCGACCAATTCACCGGTGAGAGCCACACGCATGAAGATCAATGTTGATTATTATTCAGATATCCAACACCGCATAGCGTTCATCATACAAGTTGTTTTGTTTCGCAAAGCTTAAATTACACCGTAGTTGTTTATATGTTATAGCAATAACCTTGAATCTTGAATCTGTTTGTTTTCATAAACAACAGTGACCTTATTCTGACCTACAGTTTAAAGGGTCCACATTTTAAAAAGCTAATAAATGAAATGATAAAAGCGATCACAGCAATATGAACTGTGTCATCTGCATAGATAACACACGATGACAGATCCTAATGAGAGGCATTGTTGCTTTGTCTGATCTCATCTTTTCATTTAGTTTTTGGCACTCAATCCTTTTTGTACTACAGCGTCACATGTACTCTCCTCATTTAAAAGTTAAAGGCAAAAGGGCCCCAGTATTAAGCCCTGAGAACCCCCACATTTAACTCTATGGCCTTTCTGCTTCTCTTACAACTTTCTACTCTTCAACAATTTTAATTCTTCTCTTATTCATTTTCTTCTCTCTAAAAACCCAAAAACAACTTTCCACTCTTTGCCTTAAACCGTCTACCCTTCCCAGATGATTTTCTACTGTTTTTCAATCACTTCCTTTTCAGTTCCAAAGACTTTCTATTCTTCTCTAAAAACATTCTACTCTTCTATAGCATCTTTCTACTCTTTAAACTGTCCAGTCTCCAACAATTGTACATTTGTCTATCTCTTTCTATACTCTTACCCGACAACTTTCTTCTTTTTCTTCAACAACTCTCTACTCTTCTTCAAAAACGTTCGACTCTTCTCTGATAACTTTCTGTTCTTCAAAAACGTTCTGCTGTTCTATAAGAACGTTCTACTCTTTCTTCACTCTTTATCATTGTCCTCATCAACTGATTTCTGCATACCTCCAAACTCAGCGTCTGACGTAGTTGGAGTTCTAGTTGAAAAGTCACTTTTCCCCACCTTGCATCTTTCAAACAAGGCAATTCTTTGCCTTGTGTTGAAAGTGCTTTACAAGAATGAAAGACATTAAGAGCATTTAGAGATAGATCAGTGGAAACACGTTATAAAATTACATTTAAAAACAGTCATTAAAAAGCAAAGATAATATGAATAGCTCAATTAAAAGCAGCGACAAAAAGAAAAGTCTTCAGCCTGGATTTAAAAGTAGTAAGAGTTGCAGCGGACCGGCAGGTTTCTGGGAGTTTGTTCCAGATATTTGGAGCACATTTAATGAACTTCTCCATGTTTAGTTCTGATTCTGGAGACAAATTAAGCTGGTTTGTCTCTTCAGATCTGATCTATGTGATCTGGCTGTTCTTCGTGGTGGCGGCGTGGAACTGGAATGTTTGGTTGATCCCGGTGCGCTGGGCGTTCCCGTACCAAACCGCCGCTAACGTCCACCTGTGGCTGCTGGCCGACTACACCTGCGACTTCATCTACATCACCGACATCCTCGTCTTCCAGCCGCGCCTGCAGTTCGTCCGCGCAGGAGACATCGTGGTCAGTGAGCTACAGAAGAAAGAAATGCAACATTTGTATTTAAGTTTAAAACATGGGGGGTTCAACAAGAGGAAGTTCTGAGTCGTTCTCATGGGGGACACCAAATTATGCTTTTTATTAGATTTTAGAAAATACAAATGAATATGAATCCAACATACACACTAACATTTCAACTAAAATTATGGGTTATAATATTAACACGTACATGGGTTAATTCCTCTTATAGTCAAATCTTTAAAAATGTTATTTAAAATAATTCATAAAATGCTTTGCATATGTAAAACTAATCCAAAAACAACAAGAAATTCTGAAGATTTAAAATGTATATATATAAACACATAAACACATTTTAAAAAATCGGAATAAAACAAATATATTTTAAGGAGATTTTATTGGTCTATGAAAATGTATAGAAGGAGAACATTTAAAGTTCAATAAAACAACTTCTTTAAAAAAAACTGTAAACTAAAATGTATCTACAACGTTAAACTATAATTAAAACTTGTCAGCATTGTTAATATTAAAAGTCTGTGTCGTTTATTTGCGAATAAATCGTAGGCCTTTCACATGAATGTTAAACACGTAAACATAATATGAATCTGTAAATAAAAGTTATTTTTCATGCAACATAAAAAAGTATATTTACAGATATGACTTTAGATTTAAGAACATTTTAAATAAAGAGGCAACCACAGGTTAATTAAACCAGGTAAATGGTTGTTGGCCAGAAACATTTTGAAGACTCCTTATTTATCACAAACAACTTTTTTTTAATGTGGAACTTTTTTATTTCAGTGTGACAAAAGGACATGAGAGAAAACTACATGAAGACGGAGAGATTTAAGGTAAGATCCAAAGATTCAAATCTTTCTCAAACTCTTTTCTTGGGGTTTCTAACACCAACAATTAATAATACACATTATTTATACTTATGTCTCTAAGGTTGATCTATTTTTATGGTTAAACATGAAAACTTATTATCTAACTCAATTGGGCGGCAGGCTCCGTCTGTAGTGGTTTGGGAACTGAAGGGTCGCTGGTTCAAGTATATATATACATATATAATATACAGAGTGTGGACTGGTAGCTGGAGAGGTCATTGAGCACTGAACCCCAAAATGCTCCATGGTGCTTGAAAACTGGCCGCCTCCTCCCTTTGCCACCTCGCTAACAATGCATGTGTTTGTGTCATATGCGTGTGTGTATTTCTTCTTCTTCCTCTTCTCATTGTCCGTGTGTCTTCAGATGGACGTCCTCAGTCTGTTTCCCCTGGAGATTCTTTACTATTTCACCGGAGTGAACTCCCTGCTCAGATTCCCTCGTATGCTGAAGGTCCGCCGGTTTCTATCTTTATGCATTTCCCGATTGTTAAAGATGAAATATTGACTCTCCTCTTCCTCCTCTCTCAGTACATGGCTTTCTTTGAGTTCAACGACCGAATGGAGGCCGTGATGAAGAAAGCGTACATCTACAGGTGAGGTTTCAACTCTAATAACCGACCCAAACTCAACACCAGTTTGTGCAATGGTCACAGAATATGATCTACTGTTTGTGTGCATGTATGTTGATTTTACCCTTTTCTCGTGCCACAGAACACGATTTACAAAATTATTATTTTAATTGGAAGTATCTTTTTTTACCTCCACCAATGTTCAAATACAATTATTTAGAAAATCTTACTTTGTGTCATCTTCTCATGTTTTCCTCAAAGAATTCCATTTTTGGTTTTCTTCTTCACGTAATAAAACAAAAAACAAACTGGCACCTTATTGTTTATATTTAGTTATATTTGAACTCTTCTTTGTACTACCCTTTCAACTTTTATCTTATCTTATCCTGTCTTATATAAAGATTAAAGGAAAAGAGGCCCCAGTGTTGACCCTGAGGAACCCCACACATGTTTTTCTTTCAGTGCATGTGTGAGTGTGCATTCACTTAACTGAATCTGGTCCTTTGTTGTTGTTGTTGTTATTGTTATTGTTGTTGTTGTGTGTCAGGGTGATCCGGACCTCCACCTACCTGCTATACTCTCTGCACATCAACGCCTGCCTCTTCTACGTGGGCTCCGACTACGAAGGACTGGGCTCAACCAAGTGGGTCTACAACGGAAAAGGCAACGCGTAAGTCACTATCTTTATATAAAAATACTGATTTAGGTTATGTACAATGTTTCAGTCTGTTATTTTGGATTTAGTGTCTCTACTTTAAAGAGTCCTCTCCTGCTGATGTTCAGGTGTATATCAGTATGTAGTGTCTCTACTTTAAAGAGTCGTCTCCTGCTGATGTTCAGGTGTATATCAGTATTTAGTTTCTCTACTTTAAAGAGTCCTCTCCTGCTGATGTTCAGGTGTATATCAGTATGTAGTGTCTCCACTTTAAAGAGTCCTCTCCTGCTGATGTTCAGGTGTATATCAGTATGTAGTGTCTCTATTTAAAGAGTCCTCTCCTGCTGATGTTCAGGTGTATATCAGTATGTAGTGTCTCTACTTTAAAGAGTCCTCTCCTACTGATGTTCAGGTGTATATCTGTATGTAGTGTCTCCACTTTAAAGAGTCCTCTCCTGCTGATGTTCAGGTGTATATCAGTATGTAGTATCTCCACTTTAAAGAGTCCTCTCCTGATGATGTTCAGGTGTATATCAGTATGTAGTGTCTCTACTTTAAAGAGTCCTCTCCTGCTGATGTTCAGGTGTATATCAGTATGTAGTGTCTCTACTTTAAAGAGTCCTCTCCTTCTGATGTTCAGGTGTATATCAGTATGTAGTGTCTCTACTTTAAAGAGTCCTCTCCAGCTGATGTTCAGGTGTATATCAGTATGTAGTGTCTCCACTTTAAAGTGTCCTCTCCTGCTGATGTTCAGGTGTATATCAGTATGTAGTGTCTCTACTTTAAAGAGTCCTCTCCTGCTGATGTTCAGGTGTATATCAGTATGTAGTGTCTCTACTTTAAAGAGTCCTCTCCTGCTGATGTTCAGGTGTATATCAGTATGTCGTGTCTCTACTTTAAAAAGTCCTCTCCTGCTGATGTTCAGGTGTATATCAGTATGTAGCGTCTCTACTTTAAAGAGTCCTCTCCTGCTGATGTTCAGGTGTATATCAGTATGTAGTGTCTCTACTTTAAAGAGTCCTCTCCTGCTGATGTTCAGGTGTATATCAGTATGTAGTGTCTCTACTTTAAAGAGTCCTCTCCTGCTGATGTTCAGGTGTATATCAGTATGTAGTGTCTCTACTTTAAAGAGTCCTCTCCTGCTGATGTTCAGGTGTATATCAGTATGTAGTGTCTCTACTTTAAAGAGTCCTCTCCTGCTGATGTTCAGGTGTATATCAGTATGTAGCTCTTTATCTTTCTCATACTGCCTGTACTGCAGCACCTCTTTTCACCCTCTGTCTGGAACCAGATTAAAGACAGTATCACATGTATTGTTTTTCTCACAGTTATATCCGCTGCTATTACTTTGCGGTGAAGACGTTGATCACCATCGGAGGACTGCCGGACCCGACCACCGTCTTCGAGATCTTCTTCCAGCTCATCAACTACTTCGTCGGCGTCTTTGCGTTTTCCATCATGATCGGGCAGGTCAGCCATTAAACTCTTATTTCAGAATATTATTCATTGAATTAAGAGAAGGGAATACAATCCTTAAAGATCAGTGGGTGCAGTGCTTTGTTACTCGCCACACAGCGGGCACATGTTCAGCATTACAAAGGGACAGAGAGACTTATGTATTTAATAAAGAGGCATATACAATTTAAAAAACGAATTACATTAACATGGTAAAAGTAGCAGCATTATGAAAACGCAAGTTAGTTAAAAGCGATAAAAGTATTAAAGCAGCCATTGATAACATTGTAAAAGTAAAGTAGTAAACTAATGATAATGAGAATTATGATTACAAAATCATCCCTATCTTATTTTGAATCAATGTCGGTCAAAATAATTGCAGGAAAATATTGTTTTGAAATTGTGTAGCCTAGATTTCATCTTCACGACTTGACTTTTTTTTTTTAAATGGGATTATGAGTAGTGTGGATATTTTGTTCCTTCCCTTGGAGAAAAAGGTCGAGGCGTCATTCCCGTTTTCTCCGTCAGCACTACACCTATAATAACAAAATGTATGACATGATGTATGTAATGTAAATTGATATAAATGTGTGTTTCTGTGATTTTGTCTCAGATGAGGGATGTGGTCGGGGCAGCGACGGCCGGAGAGAATTACTACCGAGCGACTATGGACAGCACGATGAAGTACATGAACTCTTACAACATCCCCGCACCCGTCCAGAACCGCATCCGCACCTGGTACGATTACACCTGGAAGAGCCAGGGCATGCTGGGTAAGATACATCATTACAAATGTACATGAGTAATAGCACAGCACAAGTATAAATGCAAAATATACTTTAAATATCAAAAGTTAAGTTAAATGTTACATATTTTTAGTTTGAATTATTAATACTGATGCATTTACATGTACACATTATTTGAATGTTGTAACTGTTTGCAATGGGGCTAATTTAAAAGTGTTTTTGAGTAACTATATGAGTTTACTACCTAAATAATCAACACATCAACCTTTTATACAAAAATAATGTCTAAAACCATCGTAGAATAAAAGTATAAAATGTTAAATTATAAATATGTAAAAAAAGTATGCACAGTACCTCAAATTGTAGTAAAGTACTGCAGAAAGGAGCTTCAGGGTACTATTCAAGTACAGTACCTCATCATTATATTACTCCAATTGATGATTTTAGCAGTTTTATTTAAAGAAACTGAGATATACAGAAGTTAATGTGTCCCTAAACGTCTCGTGGTGCGTTCAGGGACATTGAGAGTGTTTGGATGTGTTCTCTGCAGATGAACAGGAGCTCCTGGTGCAGCTTCCTGTAAAGATGAGGCTGGACATCGCTGTGGACGTCAACTACGCCATCATCAGTAAAGTGGCCCTGTTCCAGGTCAGCAAACTTTAATAACATCAAAATAATACAATTCAATATTTAAAATGATTTGTGACCCACCAAAATTATTTCTGTTTCTGTTTGATGTGAAAGAATTATTATAAATCAAATATGAAAAACGATTCCTTTTTTCATCAATTTTATTTATTCATATTTATTTATTTCATTTGACTTTTTATAATTCAGCATAATTATTCCCAATTTAATTCAGGGGATTCTTTTATATATCTATATTTCCATATGTATTTATTTATTTATTGAAGTAAGTAAGAAGTAAGTAATTTGTATCTATTTTCTCTGCCTTTAAGGGCTGTGACAGACAGATGATGTTCGACTTGCTGACGAGACTCAAATCTGTCGTCTACCTGCCCGGAGACTTCGTCTGTGTGAAGGTAACACACACCTGTATGTATGTGTGTGTGTGTGTGTGTGTGTGTGTGTGTGTGTGTGTGTGTGTGTGTGTGTGTGTGTGTGTGTGTGTGTGTGTGTGTGTGTGTGTGTGTGTGTGTGTGTGTGTGTGTGTGTGTGTGTGTGTGTGTGTGTGTGTGTGTGTGTGTGTGTGTGTGTGTGTGTGTGTGTGTGTGTGTGTGTGTGTGTATGTGTATAATATGTGGTGTATTAACCTGTGTGTGTGTTCTGCAGGGGGAGATAGGGCGTCAGATGTACATCATCCAGCAGGGGGCGGTGCAGGTGGTGGGGGGTCCTGACCTGCAGACAGTATTCGTCACCATCAGAGCGGGCGCTGTGTTCGGGGAGATCAGGTCAGATCAGCTTCGTGTCTGCGTCACAGTAATGTCCTGTAATTAAATCCTGTTAACTTGTTAAAGACACGGTACAGTGTGTGAGTGTTCTCAGAGTGCAGAGATCAGTAGACCAGAGTCCACACAGTATCAGAAGGCTGTATTCATCCCGGGGGAAATAGCTTGGTGTATGTGGTATTTCTGTGTTGTTCCCTGAAGGCAGCATCTCTCTGGTCCAATGGGAATCTCCGTGTCAAACAAACGTTTATGATTCTTTTAGTTCAGTTCGCAAACATTTCCCAAATTGGGATCACTAATATACTTCTTATCTTCTTATCTTATCTTATATAAATAGTCACAAATTAAAGATAAAATGATAATTGATGAAGAGCATGTTACTGACTCTTGGACCTTTTCTATAGTTAACATCACATTTTGTTTTGACAGACAAACCCTTCAGACCTTATATTTTGAGAAAGGGCAACGGACATTCTATATTATTTTCGGACACTCGAGAAAATAATTATTTAGTTTTGATGTGCATAAAACACTGAAAGTGTTCTATATTAATATTAGCCTGCTTAACCTATGCTAACTTTTGTTAACAAGTTAATATAAAATGGTTCAGGATTGAGTCGTAAAACCAGAACCTAGCCTCGTCTGGAAGTCAATGGTTTCCTGAATGTGTTTTTGGTTGTTTTGTTCCACGACATAAAATACGTCAGTAAATACCCCACTGGTGGATTTAGAAACTGAGGTTGCTAACAAGAGTCTAAATGAGACGACTAAACATCTTCGAGCCCACATTATGGTCTGTGGCGGGAACCAGGGAGATGTTGCCTTCAGGGTCCACTACAGAAATACTCGGTGCTCTGAAAATCGATGTTCAGTTTTCTCTGAAACCTGCTGACCCCCTCCTCTGTGATTGGTCAGTTTGCTGGCGGGAGGCGGTGGGAACCGGCGCACGGCCGACGTGAGGGCGCACGGCTTCGCTAACCTCTTCATCCTCGACAAGAAGGACCTGGCAGAGATCCTGGTGCACTACCCCGAGTCCCAGAAACTCCTCCGCAAGAAGGCCAAGTAAGAGAGTCCTTTGTCTGAAGTGCTGCCTGGCTCATGGGTCACTGTGCAATAAAGCTTATAATACTTACATACAGAAAAAGGGAAGCTGCTAAACTGTGTTCTTCATGTTAGACGATCAGAATCAGTATTCCTTTAGCGGGGAAATATAAGTGTCAAGCAGGTTAACCTGTTAAGCCCGAGAGACCCCGGTACCGGGGCACTGCCGCAACATCTTGCAGGAAACAGTGTCTGAGGGCATGTTCATTTAATAAACTATGAATGTTTTATATCCATGTAACGGGAAGAAACTCATCTAACTGATCATTTTTATTTATTTTTCAAAAGAAAACCCACAATGCTAACACTGAGCCTCTGAATTAGCAACGAGCGAAAAATGCTAACAGATTACTGCACCGAAAATCACTCACACAACCTTATTATTTATCTCTTCTCCACATCCATGACATCGTTTCACATTGTGAGGTGACACAGAATCGATGGGTACCCTCATTATCACTGAATTATACGAATTTGTGACGTTCTAAACAAAAACAGACATCAAAACATGTGACGCTAGGTAGCTAAAAATGCTAACAAGGTTACCTTGGCTCTGTAGTCTCTCCAAAGTGGTCTTCAATGGCATTAAAACGATAAAAACGCTGCTGAAGTTAATCCATAGGTTAATCCAATGTGTCTGTGTCCCTTTGAAAGGATTTCTGATAATCCATAAGCATTAAAACTGCTTTTCCGTTTCTAGATGTCAGAGCTAGACTGTAGCTTCACTCTAATGCAAAATTACATGCGCGAAGCCCCCACCTTTTCTTTTCACAATGAGTGTGTGTGGGGGGAATCCCCCTTCGATTCTATTGGCTCTAACGGTCAGAAAGAGGTGTCAAAAATCATCAAAATCGAGCAAGGGGGGCCAGAGATATGGAAAATCCACCCAAATGACCCCAGAAGTGGTTTCTTTTTGCTAAATCTCTCTAAAAAGATCAAATGTCACTTGTGTTGCATCAATCTTGATACAGGGTACTTATTATATGTTGTACTTTGGATTCCTAAAGCTTTTAGTCTACCTTACCATCATCCAAGGGTAGTTTTCACTATAAGTAAAAAATAATTTTTGGACGGACACTATAATTTACAGTTTTTTACTATGTAAAATCTGAATTTTCTTTAAAATAAAAAACATCTATATTGATTCTGACTTTTCTACATCCAACTCACAGGTTTATCATTACTTTGAGAAAAAGATTATTAATTTAACCCTTTTAGAAGGGAAGATATGGTCATTTGTTCTGGGAATGTCATTTTCGAGCCTGAGACCTGAAAAACAGGCTCAGGGCTTAACAGGTTAAATTTAATTTAATTTCAAACCTTTATTTATTCAGGTTGTATCCCATTGAGATCATTGACCTTTTTTCAAGGGAGACCTGCTCAAGTAGGTTCCACATGAAACATTAAAAACATAAACAGAACAACAAAAGGACATCATACAGTATCATTACAGGGATTACAAATTACATACTATCCACATGCACAGGTACCAACAGCTTCCGATTCAGTAGCATCCAACCGAGCTTTAAAAACATTGAGTGGCACCAGATTGCTCAGTTTCCATTTTAATTGCAGACTATTCCAGGACAGTGGAGCTGCACATCTAAATGCTATCTCCCCTAAGACAGTCCTAGCAGTTGGCACATTTAATAAAACCACAGCATGCGATCTCAGGCAGTAGCCACTTACAATTCGCCGTGAGATCAGGGAGCAGATGTAGGATGGAAGTAAAAAAGGCAAGCAATGATAAAGCTAAGCTAACGTATTAATATAGGTTAAGTAATATAAGACAAATAAGAAGACAACCATGGTGGGTAGCAACAATTTAAAACCTAAGTGACATAATATGGTGGTGAGACATTATAACTAATGTATGTTTTTCACATAACAGTGATTATTGACACAGAACATAATTGCCCGAAAACTGGTCTATTTTGTACGTTCCAGGTTTATCAACAGTGTAATCAGTCTGTATTGTGTGACCATGCTGCTTCACCTGAATGTACAGCTAGTTTCAAAGATACAAAGGCTTTTCTGAAACTTGCACAGCCATTAGTCGTAGATGATTGAAGATCTTGGGACTCCTCCCGGTAGATCCTCTGGACAGGATTAGTTCGTTGGTAATCCTCTCTCAGGTGGCCTGCGTTAGAGCTCAGATCCATCATGGAGCTGCAGCAGAGCGGGTAGATGTGCTGGACCTGGAGCGGGTGTTGGTACAGACCTCCAGGGATCTAAATGTAGTCTTTGTGTGTCTCTTTCTACTGACTTTGTGTCTTCTTGTGGTTGTGTTGCCCCTTTTCGGAGCTGTCGTTTTAGGTATTTTTCTGTTTTATGTGTCTCTTTGTAGATGTTATGTCGCCTTGTAGGTTCTCTGTGTCTCGTTGTGCTTGTTAGCCTTTTCATAGCTCTTGTGGGTCTCTCGCTTATGTTGTGTTTCTTTCAGGTCGTTTTGTCTCCCCCTTGTTTCGTGGCTTTTGAAGTCATTGTGTGTCTCTGAGCCGTCGTTTGTTGTCTCTATGACGTTGTTGGTCGTCTCTTTGCGGTTGTGATGTGCTGGACCTGGAGCAGGTGTTGGTACGGACCTCCAGGGATCTAAAGGTAGTCTTTGTGTGGCTGGTTGTGTAGAAAGTAAGGTTAAACGTTTAAATATGTGTTCTCAACAGCGGCAGAGTTGATAGGACCATTGGCACAGAGATTTAAAGAAGTTTTGTGTCTTTGTTATAGTTTGTGTGTCTGTAGTTGTTTTGTGTCTCTTTCTACTGACTTCTACTGTTTTGTGTCTTCTTGTGGTTGTGTTGCCCCTTTTCGGAGCTGTCGTTTGTCTCTTTGAAGTCATTTTATGTCTCCTTGTAGTTTCTTTGTGTCTCGTTGTGGTTGTTAGCCTTTTCATAGCTCTTCTGGGTCTCTTTGTGCTGATGTTGTGTTTCTTTGAGGTCTTTTTGTGTTTCTTTGAGGTTGTTTTGTGGCTTTTTGAAGTCATTTTGAGAGTGAGGTTGTTTGGTGTCTCTTTGAGGTCATGTTGTTTCTCTATGAACACCTATTGTGTCTCTTTAAGGTTGTATTAGTATTTTGTGTCTCTTTTTAACCATTTTGTGTCGCTTTGTAAAGATGTTGTGTGTTACGTTCTCTGTGTTTGTGGTTGTAATGCCCCTTATCGTAGTGGTTGTGGGGGACATATCTGTGTCTGAACCTGCATTATTAAATGTTTGTGTTTCTCCTTTATATCCTCCTTCCACCCGACCCTGTGTCTCTGTGTTTGTGCAGGACGATGCTGTCCAAGGACAAGAAGCCAGAAGAGAAGGTCAAAGAGGTCGTCCCGCCCCGAGCGGAAACCCCCAAAATGTTCAGGGCGGCGCTGAAGATGTCGCAGCAGCAAGGACTCCAGGGATCCTTCTCCGCTCTGAGGAAGACCTTCAAAACCTCTGAAGGCACCTCAGAGGTGAGACAGCATGACAGCTTTATATATAAACTTTACTTAGTCTTGCCTTTAGTGTTTACTTCCTGTCTGTCATCTTCTTCTGTTCCCTTTAGTGTTTACTTCCTGTCTGTCTTCTTCTGCTGTTCCCTTTAGTGTTTACTTCCTGTCTGTCATCTTCTTCTGTTCCCTTTAGTGTTTACTTCCTGTCTGTCTTCTTCTTCTGTTCCCTTTAGTGTTTACTTCCTGTCTGTCTTCTTCTGCTGTTCCCTTTAGTGTTTACTTCCTGTCTGTCTTCTTCTGCTGCTCCTTAGAGCGTCCTTAGCAAAGGTTTGCTATCGATAAATAGCATATTGTTAGGAAAAGATCCCTGGTCCCCGGCTTGAGCTTGAATCTCAGGATCCATGTATCTGTGATCCTCTCCAGAATGGAAGTAGTCATCACACACAGAGCATCAACTAGTTCCTGAACAGTGTCCTTCACATGCTGATATCCAAGAGAGGGAGTTACACCGTCACAAGATGGAGGAATAGAAAGCAGTATTCAATGTTTACTTCAGATTAGCTCCACGTCAGAAATGATCATGCTTGTCATATGTCTATCTCCATAGAGGCTGAATCATCATGTTAATCACATAGCTATCATATGCCTAAAACAGTCCTGATGCTCTTCTAGGTAATCATACATCCTGTCATGTTCACAGCTACAGTTGGGATACCTTTGTTAGCATGTTACTCTCATGTTGGAAGAGGACATTCAGGATTTTACCAACACTTTCTATACTTCTTTCTGCACGTTTCTCAGCTGCCCCCCCCCCCCGGTTCACCGGCGCTGTCCGATCCCTCGCGTCACGGTGCAGGACGGAGAGGACGCCGTGTCGGAGACGCCCTCCATCACCATCCGGATGACCCCCCGGCTGCATGGCGAGGAGACGCTGTCTGTGGAGGTGCCCAAGAACGCCTGAGGCAAAGACTCTGCTTCCCACAATGCATTTCAGCAACCTTCAGGGAAGAGACGTGGCATGCAGACAAGCGAGAGGAATACTACAAACCCCAGTGCATTATGGTCTCTGTGTGCAAACTGCTCTCTGCTTTCTTCCTTTTTTGGCACCTTTTGAAGTAAAACTGATGAATTGATGGAAAATCATCTAAAGGGTGTTTTACTTTTTCTTAACTTACTGAATTTGTGGGCGCTTCTCATCGGCTCATTTGATAAAAGATGAATTAAGGAAGGATTACTTGTGAAATGAACGTCAGTTTTTCAATTGATGCATTCATTTTCTGCATTTAATGATTTAGTGATAAACTGAACATCAAATGTTAATATCAAAGACTGCTTGTTATTTGTTGGGGTAAATGAACCACCGTCATCTCTTACATTTATGATTTTCTTTTGTAAATCAACCACTTTGATCTCAGTGAATATCCAGGTGCGTTCTCGTACAAATCAGACTTCATCTTGATCATTTGCTACCTTGCTTACAGAGCACATTTTAGATATTCTTCTCATATATTTCTGGGTTTCTCTACATAAATCTACCTCTAAGATCTCAGAGTATAGACTTGTATATGTTTCTCATTCATTTACCACGTTCAAATCAGGGAATACTTGTAAATGTACCACTACAACCTCAGAGAATATAGAAGGTTTTTTTCTCATACATTTTTGAGTTATTTTTCCGACTTTAATCTGTAAGAATATTCAAGTGTTCGTCTCGTAAATGTACTTCTTTTATGTCAAGGAATTGTCCCGTTGTTTCTTGTAAAATGTTTACTTTAACCGTGTTACTGCCCCTCCCCCAATCCGTGAATCGGCATTTTATATTTCACGTAAATTGGCCCGAATTTTGCGTTTCAAGAGGTCACATCTTCTTCCAGGGTCAATGCTTATTAACAACTTTTCTAACTCATCTTGCTCATGTTACATGGACAGCAATGAATGAAAACAATCTATTACAGCTGCATGTAAGCAAAACGTTGATATGCAGTTTGTGAAATAATAAAATGTTTTTTACCAAACTTTAATTTTCGTCCCTCATGTTTCTGTTTAATATGACGTGAACTCGGCAAGTCGCGTACCAACATTTTCATCGACCTTTAGAGTTGTTCAGACTTTAGCTTACGAGTCAAAAACACATTTTCCTATTATTTTGGCACCACTTGAACGCAGCATTAACATCAAAGCATGAATGTAATGCTGAACCAGCAGTAGGTTTGTTTACCTAAAAACAAATGAAAGAGAACACTTCAGTTCCATAGGAACGTCATTTTGTAAGAAACAGGGTTTGATCAACATGTTTATGAAACTCCATTTCCCAGAATCCCTTCTGTTCTCAGCACTGTGGCCTTCTTTGAGGTGATTATATTCAAGCAGAAGCTTCATGTTTGAAAGTGGTGATGAGGATGTAGACGTATACTTTTTTGATTTTATTGCACATAATTACATCTGCATCATCTGTAAATGTTCGAATAATAAATAAATAATAATAATATATAACATAAGTGCTCTGTAGTGCGGATAAGATCGATTTCTTCTGTTTCCTGTTTCCACTGCTCAATAACTAACGGACTGATCTCTGATGGCTCTTAATGATTTCATTCTGCTGTATCCAGGTCAGTGTGTGTGTGTGTGTGTGTGTGTGTGTGTGTGTGTGTGTGTGTGTGTGTGTGTGTGTGTGTGTGTGTGTGTGTGTGTGTGTGTGGATCAATTCAGATTCACCTTCAGCAGGGATTATTTCACAGTCAGTGTAGAAGGGTAAGTTTGTGTGTTTTTGTTGATTTTTTATTATAGAACTTATTTTTATTTAAAATGGTTCATGAAACACGGTTGTTGTGCTTTTTTTAAAATTATTAATATTATTAGTAAATATTTATAAATGTCCGAAGTGGCTTTTCTTGTGGCATACAAAAAAATATGTATGTTCTGTACAACACAAGACAATGAAAAGCAGCAAATGATTGCATTGAAGATTCTTAAAACCCAAATACTTTGAGAATGAATATCTGCTTCTGATGACGCTCCAGACCAAACTCTCCCTTCAGATTCAGAGACTTTCAGAAGGAGGTTAAGATGCAGCAGATGGAGTTAACGTCTCTAATTAAGCTAACGAGGTTATTAGTATCAGCCCGGCAGCTTGTGACTGATTATCCTTCACAGGAGCCTCCTGCCTGCTGATGAACTAAAAAGTGAAATAAAATCGCAACTGTTTTTGGTTCTTTAACTGCCTAATGATTACTTTTACTTTTCATATTTTAAGTGCATTTAGCTGATAATGATTACTTTTTTTCCAGTCACCATAGTGGATACCAAAAGCTTTTACTTTTATGTAATTTATTGCTGACCCTAAAACTAATTTGCGCTTTGTGTTTGTAAGCCCCGCTAAAAAAAATCAGGGCATTTATTAATCAAATGTTCAATTGTTAATAAACTCAAAATAATACCACGAGATGTCTATATGAATAATAACAGGAGTGGATAAGAAACAAGACTTCGTTCACATTATTTTCTAAAGATCTTCTGTAAATTCAGTTAAAACCTACACTTATTCTTTGGAAAGTTGACTTGTTACAGATTGGAAAAACAGTAAGTGTATAAAAAACAAAAAAACGGAATGTCTATGACAGCAAAACATTAAAATATGAATAGAATATCTCTCACCTTAGCCATAGAGACGTGCCTCTAGATGTCATGTTTGTTTTGTTTACATATGTATGTTTGTATGTCTTTGGGTTCATCCAAAATGAATTATTATTTGTATGAACCTGCAGGTATGTTGCAGTGCCTGCCGCTAGGGGGCGCTGTCTCTCTGAGCTGCAGGTCTGCAGATACAGGGCCTCACGTGTTTAGAAATGCAGGAAAAGCTTCAGGAAACTCTCATTGTGGAGTCTGAGCCGAAGAGGAAGACAACATGAGAAAAGAAAATAAGAAAAGGAGGGAAAATAAAAACAATGTATAGCTTCCTCATCACCGCAGAATAGAAACAGAAGAAGAAAGACACGAGGTGCTGGTAACAAAGGAAAACATTTTACAATCTTCTGCTAATGAAACCAACACACAACTTTAAATGATGCTACACTGATTAACAGGCATACATTAATATATTAATAATACTATAATTCAACAGCACTAACCTGCACTGGCGGATGGATACGCTGTTAATCCTCATAAAAATAGATCAGCAGATAACTGCCTCGTTAACAACAAACTGCTTACACTTTTATTAAACATTAAACAAACAAGATATTATGTGTATTGTAAAAGAACAACATGTACACATTATGGAAATATTGATAATGTTAGAAAAATATGTAGAACAAGATGTACCCAATTCATTCTTAAATATGAGAAGGTTATTATAGTTAATACAATCAAGCTGTATACATAATATGGTTTATTAATTCTGACAACATTTGTGCAAAATAGAGCTTTACACAGATGATTGTAAGTTGATGAATAAGCTGTAAACATTTTCATAACAATCACACAGTGTGGGAAAATATTTTCCTAGGCCCAGTGTATCAGTTTGTACTGACCTCACTGAGCACAGGCACCTGTAGCCTGGCTGCTGTGCTCTCAGTGTGTTGTCTCCCTGTTCCTGCCTGCGCCGTCAGCTGATAGAGGGGTTATGGTTTTATCTTGTTATGCACAAAGTTGATTATTCTCTCAGAACCAGCTAAACACATGGGTCTGGGGTAGAGATCATCAGCATTGGTTGTGGCATCTCAACCGTGTGGTCAGATCGTGGCTCAGAACATGTCGGGTGAATTCTCCGGCCGAAGCTCCAAATAAACCGTCAGTGTTTGCCATCAAAGCTCCTGCTCTCCTCGTGTCTCTCCGAGTCCTGTTTCCAATAGCTTCAGAAGTTTCCATCACACTACTGATATGTCGGAGTAATATTTGTACCAAAAAAAAGACACTTATGCACATGACACATGACAATTATGAAATACTAGAATAATACATAGCGCAAAATAATATGTCCTTTAATACTATAGATAGTATAACAGCCTAATATTTCAAACATAAGTAGACTTTTTGATATCATAAATGAGACTTTGATATGATAAATGAGAATACAATTATTGCAAAAATAAGCTGTTCACATTTGAATAATAATATAATAATAATACATGGTATTTATATAGCGCTTTTCCTGGTGCTCAAAGCGCTTAATATTAATTGTATTATGGACATTGCAATAAAGCATCTTTTAATCTGAATTTAATAATGACAATATGACTATATGTTTCCAAAAAAGAACATGTATACATTATGATCATTGAGCATGATATAAGTGTAATAAAGGACACACACAGTTTACATCTAGTCAATATAGCTTCATATGTGTGTACAGAATGTGTAGTTTAATGACATACAGGTGTTTGCAGGAACACATATCACTGTCATGTGTTGGTCACATGTTTCCCTTCCTTTGAATCCCGGAACATTTTGCTCATGTGGTCCGAGACCGCAGATCCAACCCGGTCTATAAATGTTCTGATCCTCCCCGCCCATGCGCAGATGAATCCCCAAACGTCCGACAGTCCGTGAAGGCAGCATCAGCTCAGACAGGCAGAAGTGACTCCGCGGTGGAGACTCAGAAACATCCGGAGAAAACTCCAGAAACCGGCTGATAACGGGCAGGATTTAACTCTAAACTCACTCTGGAACATCTGAAGTCTTCCCCCGAGTGACACTGGAAGGATTTGGTGCCAGGAATAAGCGTGTAGAGGCGGGGGAAGAGGAGGGAGAGGAGTCGCTGCTTCGGACCGGAGGTGAGGAACACTTTGGCGTCTTGAAACTTTGTATCTCTTTTAAACACATTAATGGGTTTATGTGGTTTACAGGGACACTTTCACCCGACTTTAGAGGGACTGTCCCCGTGTTGTGTGTGTGAGTTATGTGTGTGTTTGTCCTCTAATGAACCAGCTGGGGAAAGTGTCACACAGTGCAGATCTGATTCACCTCTCGCTCTTTTCATGCGGCCGTCCAGCAGCTTCCATCGCTGCAAAGCCTTTCTGTGTGTGACAAAAGAGCCTCACCTGGTCCACACACACACACACACACACACACACACACACACACACACACACACACACACACACACACACACACACACACTCACAGTGCCAGTGCTGGCTGAACATATTAAATATGTATTGTTAATTGACGATGACTTCCAGTTGTCCTTGTAGGACTTGACAATATTTTGATATCGTGATAAGACTATAAATCGTGTAGGATTTGTGATATTGTGATATCGTATGTGTATTTTCCTGGTTTTTAAGTCGTATTGCAATGTTTGTGGACAATATGTCCTTTTTGTAATGTCAAATTGTATAAGGCGTTGTCTTTTTCTGGTTTTAAAGGCTGCAAACGGTACATTTATATAATTTAATTAATTTAACAGACTGTTTTATTATTTTACCTACTTGGTAAATCCACATTGCTGATCATTATTTATCAGAAATTCTTATGTATATATTTTGTGAAATCATAATTGGTCAACCTAACATGCTCTTTGAATACTTTTGTAGTTTTCCTGTTATCACGTCTACTTTCTAACCATACTTCACATATTGAGCATTTTTTACACATTTATGTCTGTTTTTATGTATAATTTTCGCAGCTGAGTCCACACACACTTTGAAGAAATGTGTTACCTATATATTGCAATGTTTTCACGTTTGCTTTTGAACATTTTTCACGTAATATCTGGACATTTACGTGAATTTCCGCCTGTATCATTTTCGCACATAATATTCACAAACAACTTTATTATTTCTCCTTACCTACTTGGTCAATAAATCCAATTCACTGATAATATTGATCTAAACCTCTTATTGTAGAAATGTTTAGTGAAAGCATCAATGGTCAACCCTAAAATATCGTCTTAATCTCGAAGTATGTAATCAAAAATAATGTAGCCATGTGTCCATAATAATACAAATAACGTCACATAAGTTTGTGAAAGTCCTCAATCTACCAACAGCCTAAAGCCCAAATAAATCCCATTTACAAAACGTGAAAAAGCAAGAAAACCTCATATATTGTCATCGATCTATTAATCAAATAATCACTAAGTAATCAAAGAACTATTGCTGCAAAATATTCAAATATGTGAATCTGTTACCACAATATTTGACCTTTATTGCTTCATTAAGAACTAAATCATTAAACAAGTATGATGATTGTTGATACATTGGCTAATTATCTCATCATTAAAGCTGCATGAACACATCTGCATTATTATAGAAGAATCTGTGTAAATGCGTTCAAACCCACAAAGCGTAATTACAGCTCTTTATTGTCTGTTAGCTGCTAGTTTTGAATGAATGCTGCACGAATATAAAAATGTTACCGAAATTGCATAATGGACTAGTGCAATATCTAATTCGCAGTAAGAGCACTATTTGTGAAGATATCTGAATGAAGTATGTTTCCTCGTTTGTTTTTATATATTTTTCAGTAGGGTGAATTATGTTTTTAAAAGCGATCATTTCCTCTTATAATGGAAACCCTATCACAATTACAGACTCAATAATCACATTTTGTTGTTTTGTTCCAAATCTCAAAGCCCCGTTTGTCTTCGCTGCTCACTTCCTGTCTGTTTCCAGCCGCAGCTGTTTTTCTGTAGAAACGGAGTTGTCCAAAGGAAACGCTGTTAACTGAGAGCCTGCTGAGTTACAAACACGTCTGTAAAAAGCAGATGTTGAGAGGACTCTCCAGCAGCTGATTAAAAACACAGACCCTGAACCCAACACTAGACTGAAGACTGTCCTCTCTAGAGGATGTATTTATTTTTGGAGAGTGAGTTTATAAAGTCTCAGAAAAGTATGAGTAATGTCCTCAGAGTTTCCAAGAACTTACGTGACGTCTTTAAATAACTTCCAACCGAAGATCCAAAACACAACGTTTATTCCATCTTGGATTAGTTCACCCTGCATCCCTTTCATTCCTGATGTTAAACTCGAGATTAAACTGACAGCAAGTTACAGAACGTCCTCTCTCTGCAGGATTGATCTCTTTTCCTTGTGAGGACATTTGGGACACAGACTCTCTCTCTGTTTCCTCTTCATGCTGAGTGGGTCCCACTGTCTTCTAGTTCATTCTAATAACATCTCAGAGAACTATCAAATATCCATCATAGTCTCCAAAAACTAAAGTAACGTCTTTAAATGTCTTTGTTTTTCCGTCCAAAACACAAATTATATTCAACCTATGAAGGAGAAGCAGCATGTTGTCACTTTTAAGAAGCTAAAATCATCCGATAGTTAGCTTTTCTTGCTTTAAAAGAAACCTGAAGGACTAGGAAAAGTGTTGAGATGGATATCCTGTTGGGTGAAAGCATGTTTATACCTTAGGTCATTATTTTGTCATTCCAAGCTTTAACTGAAGACAGCCCGTTACAGAAGCTGTCCTCTCTCTGCAGGATTTATTTCTTTATCCTTGTGAGGAGGACTTTTGGGACACAGACACTCTCCCTGTTTCCTGTTCCTGCTGTGTGTAAGAATGTGTGTTGTGAGTGTGTGTGTGTGTGTGTGTGTGTGAGTGTGTGTGTGAGTGCAGGGTGTGTCTGCAGAGGGACTTCTCTATAAATAATCCTGGTTTTCTGGTTTTGTCCTTAGTTCTTGCAGCAGTGGCCACATCACCCGTCAGATGTTAGTGACGTGGAGCTCAGGATGTCTCCCTGAACCAAAGCTTCATATTCACTTTATAAAACTAGATCAACAACTTGACAGAAATGTTCTCGTTTTCTCAAACGCAGCCTGAATCTGCTTCTGATGGAAAGTTATCCGACACAAGAAGTCAAAGTTTTGTCATAACAATCTATTTTTGTAGGACTTGTTTTTGGAGTCATTAACAATTGAGAAATACAAAACACATTTTAGTAAAACATTTTTGTGCCGGTTTAGCGTGAATAAATGATGTCTGAAATGTTCCTTTTTTAATCAAATTGTGATATACACAGTCTTAGATATACGGTACTGTATATGTTCAATAACATTGTGAAGAGCCAAACTCATGATTTGTAATTCATTTGATAGATTTTGAAAGCTTAATTTCATTCTTTCGACATTTTACACAAATGATTTCAAAAATGTTCACGTAGATTTCCCTCTATTTTCAAGTTTGCTTATTTGACATCTTTCACATACTTTCCGGACAATTTCTACGAATACTTCCCACTTTTAGAAACCATTTTAAAACTTAAATATTTTCAATTTTTACATATATTTCCGTGTGTCTTCATGTTACGTTGTTTTTTTACGTTTCATCACAACATTGTCCTCTACGTACTCCCTTTTATGGACTGATACGAGGAGTCGACTAAGTAGTAAATCAATGAACAAATAATCTCTAGCTGTAAACAAAAACGTTGTTAAGATAAGGCATTCTTTATTGATCCCAAATTGGGAAATGTTTTCGTTGCGGCAGCATGTAAATCAAAGTATTGCACATAATTAGAAATTAAATAGAAAAGAACAATTATAGAATTAGAAATTAGCTTCAATTTGAAAAGATAGGTGTTTTTACTGCAAACAGAAACTGCAGGCATGTGATGAGTTCACTGGTAATTGATAAAAGTGCGTGCCTTTCTGTGTTTGTGTCCTTATGAAGGATCAAATGGAAAATAATTATATTTTTGAATGTTATAGACCAATTTTTGTAGGATTCATGTTAATTAATTACTTAAAGTTAGTTAAATAGATAAATATTTTAATATAATATTTTTATTTATCCCAATTTGGGAAATGATTTAGTTACAGAAGAAGCTTCAGTGTGTTCAGACATAAAATAAAAATACTTAAAAAGTGGAACAGAGAATTAACAACTAAAAATGAAAAGTACAAATAAAATGAAAAATATGATATCAAATATAAACAGTATAAAAGATGGATATAAAGTGAATGTAATTACTAGCTGAATTGGATCAAAAATAGTTAAAATAACTAAATGATATGATTGTTGTATGGATGCACTTTGTTAGAGTTGCAGCTCCATATATCTATGATGAAACCCCGCCTCAGTTCAACAGACTTCCTCCAATGAGGTTTTCTCACCGCTTTACAAACACATTCCTGCAGCGGTTTATTAAAGATTAACCCTGCGTGCTGCGTTCAGGGTCACCGCTGCTGAGAGCTAATATTTGTGCTGATATCTCTGCAGAAAACAGGCCGGAGTTTATCACTAACTCTCGTTCAGTGTGATCAGAGCAGGAATGCAGCAGCACGAGGTTTCCCTCCGCTGTGAAATGTGATTTCCCGCTTCATGATCCACTCAGTTTGGAGTTTCTGAGGAAGAGGCTGTGACGTCTGACTGCAGAGCGGAGAGAGAATTAAAGCAAATATGAGCTATCGTTGAAGTAAATGTCTGCGTGAGGGACTGGACATATTTCTTATTGTTTTCAGTAACAGTGATTGGTCTAATCTAGTGGTTCTCAAACTTTTTTCAATAATGTACCCCCTTTGAAAAAAAATTCAGCCAAGCCCCCCTGATCAGCGCAAAACTATTTGTTCGGGAAAAAATGCCTATATAAAGAGGTACAGTACAGTGCTGCACCATCGTGTCTGATTTATTAAAACAACCTTGTAACTGAGAAACACTTAAATGCTACATTTCAAATGTTTACAATCCATCACTAAATTCATGGCAAACCAATTTTAACATCATGCAATAACACTAAGACGACATTAGTTGCATTGAACTGATCTTTTTAATAAGTTGTACTTACAATGTAGTGAGAAACATGGGCTTGTGCTTCACTGAGGATCTTTGTCATTCTGACAGGGAGGCACCTGCAGTTATTACACTTTGCGTTTTGAAATATGTGTAAATCTGTTCATATAAAACCCACACTGCTCAAACTTCATAACTTTCCTAAAATTGGTATATTTATTTATTTATTTTGGGGCGTGGGGAATGAAGAGAAAAAAATATGAGCATTTTATGAGCATGGGATTTTTACCCCTCATATAAACATATGCATAATGCTGCACTATACTTTGCAACCACAAGCCGTTGTCAAGCATCGCTTATTGTTTAGGTCCTTTGACACGCAGGCAGTCATATCATTAACTAGAACTAGCTCTGATAGATTTGGACATAAACGCGAGTGAAGTCTAACCGGACACGAGAGAGAGATCAGAGATCAGATCAGCTGCTGCTGACGGAGAACACGCAGCTCATCTGGATCACAGCTCCCCCGCTGTGACGGACCGTTTAGCGGAGCAAAATACACTAAGAGTTAGACCTAACACACTTAGCTAGTTTATCTACTCTGGAACTAGCTAAACTAGTTATAAATATGTGTATTCTTTACTGTTGGGCCACTTATTACAGGTTCAGCGAGCTGCACGAGACTGACCGGCTGTCCGGAGACGAGAGAGAGGAAAAGAGAACACCCCGTTTATTTTCCCATTTTATTATCCAGAATTACTGTAAACTTTTGAATAAAGTAGTTAATCTACTATTAGTAGTTTGTTAAATGCATTAATTATGTGTTTGTTTTTCATTAACATAAAATAAATCTCACGTACCCCCTGCAGTACTCCAACGTACCGGGGTCCGCGTACCCCCATTTGAGACCACTGGTCTAATCAATAGTGGCATGAGAGGAAAATAACCTCAAACTATTTTTCTGATCGCGTTATCATTAAAGTAATAATTAATGTCAAATTGCTCTCTTTAGCATCTCAAATGTACTGTTCTATTTCATATTAAAGTGAATATCGTTGGGTTTGACTGAAGAAACAGGACATTTAAACTCATCAGCTTGGACTCAGACTGTGATCGACTTTCTTTGGACATTTTTCAAATACTCTTCAGATTTATTTTCAACATGTTGTTGAACTGGTGCAATGACTCGACTCAATATTCTCACGACAGAAAAGTTATCGCCAACTTTTTGTCATAAAATGCTGTTTTTTTAATTCAGAATTATTCTCTGTTTTATATTAAATTGAAAAATGTTCTCATTATATTGCTCAAATAGTTAATCGAGAAAACATAAAATAATCTGATGAAAATAAGTGTTGGTTGCAGCCCTAGAAAATGAACAAAATTGTAGTTTTTTTTATTCAAATTTTATGTTTATTTTCTAATATTAGAAACAAAACATTGAGAGAGGACTCTCCTCCTCCCTTGTTGTGGAAAAATCTCCTTATACCCGTTAGCGTAGCTCGCTAGCACCAGAAGCTAACAACAACGATCTCCGGTACCGGTGCTCTCTCTCTCGCTCGCTCGCTCGCTCGCTCGCTCGTGCACGCACACAAAACGGCTCGTTCCACACACACAGAGCCGAGCTTGAATGAAACCGAGACCCAGACGTATTTGTACTGTAAAAAAAAAAATGTTTTCCTGCTGGTCTCTCGCGCCCCCCCCCCCCCCCCCCCTGTCATGCCTCTGCACCTCCCAGGGGGGACGCGCCCCCCACTTTGAGAAACACTGGTCTAGGCTAAGGTGCGGGACATCTCTAAGCGGTTGACCAATCACAACAGAGCCAGCCAGCTAACCAATCAGAGCAGACTGGGCTCTGGTTTCAGACAGAGGGTGAAAAGAGGTGCTGCAGCACAGTATGAGAGACATAAACAGCTTTCTGAACATTAGAGCATGGAGACATGTCCCAGGAGAGACATGTCCCAGGAGAGACATGTCCCAGGAGAGACATGTCCCAGGAGAGACATGTCCCAGGAGAGACATAAAGAGCTTTCTGAACATTAGAGCATGGAGACATGTCCCAGGAGAGACGTGTCCCAGGAGAGACGTGTCCCAGGAGAGACGTGTCCCAGGGGAGACGTGTCCCAGGGAGACGTGTCCCAGGAGAGACGTGTCCCAGGGGAGACGTGTCCCAGGAGAGACATGTCCCAGGAGAGACATGTCCCAGGAGAGACATGTCCCAGGAGAGACATAAAGAGCTTTCTGAACATTAGAGCATGGAGACATGTCCCAGGAGAGACGTGTCCCAGGAGAGACGTGTCCAGGAGAGACGTGTCCCAGGGGAGACGTGTCCCAGGAGAGACATGTCCCAGGAGAGACATGTCCCAGGAGAGACCACCAGCTGGAGAGGACCCTTTAACACAGGAAGTTGTTTCATATGCACTTTTTAATGAAATCACCACAACATTCAAACTCTTCTGATAAAAGCCGACAGAGTCCTCCCTCTGAAGTGCGTTTGATTACATCTGTCGCTGAGTCCCTGGTTTATAGGGAGGTGTGTGTGTGTGTGTATATGTGTATGTGTGTACTGTATATGTATGTTGTGGTGTGTGTTTAGGTGTGGTTCTTTAAACTTAACGTCTTTTAATCTCCATCATCCTGACGTCAGATCGTCTTCATTCAGAGGAAAATCCCTGTAACTGTCGGAAACCAGTTCCACCAGAACACACTGAGCAGTGTGAGTCACTGTGGTGCAGGGTGTGTGTGGGGGGTGTGTGTCAGCTGTTATGTAGCCTGGGTGTGTGGTGTGTGATTAAAACCAGACGCTGCACACTGATCAGGTCTCCAGCAGGGGCGCTGTTGCTATAAAGAACGTGTGTGTGTGTGTGTGTGTGTGTGGTGTGTGTGTGTGTGTGTGTGTGTGTGTGTGTGTGTGTGTGTGTGTGTGTGTGTGGTGTGTGTGTGTGTGTGTGTGTGTGTGTGTGTGTGTGTGTGTGTGTGTGTGTGTGTGTGTGTGTGTGTGGTGTGTGTGTGTGTGTGTGTGTGTGTGTGTGTGTGTGTGTGTGTGTGTGTGTGTGTGTGTGTGTGTGTGTGTGTGTGTGTGTGTGTGTGTGTGTGTGTGTGTGTGATAAAGACCCCATATTTAATCAGAGCTGTAATAATGATCATTTTTAGAAGCATGAATCTGTAATGTAGACCATAAATGATCATTAATGGTGTTCCTTTCAGAGCTTCACTTGAAGAAGATTTTGTTACGAGGATAACGAAAATACCAGAATAAGGTCTGGACAATATTAACCCAATAGAATATGACGGTATCTGTGATTAAGTACCTCAATATCGATATTGCAATGTTTCAAGGTTAACAATCAATGCTTTGAGTGGATGTAATGACCCCTCACCAGAACACTCACATTTATTATAATGATTGACTAAGTTCATGTTTTCACACAGATTCACTTGCGTCACATGGCAGCTGAGACCGGTTCATACGACTACGATCACATTCAATATAAAGCATAGATCTGACTGTTTGAAGAACCATTCATATAAAAGCATTAATAAGGTTCTCAGTGTTTCCAAAGCTCCCGTCAGGAGAACCTGCGAGCTGTGGAAACATGCGAGCTGTGGAAACATGCGGCGTCTTTAAGTCTTCAAGTGAGTTTTAATGAGAGGAAGTTAAAACGCAGTCGGGATGATTTTGATCTTCTAGAAGTTTCCGCTCTCAGGTTGAGCTTTATATCAGTTTTATATCTTTTAAACACAAGCTTTCATGCGTTTGCTGCTAATTCAAAATACTTTATATCCCATTTAAAGGCTGGAGTGTTTATTTAGTGGATTTCAGACCGAACATTAAACAGGAAGAGGCGAAGGGTTCTCTTTCCTCCTCCGTCAGCTTTCCTCTCTGCACCTCCTCCATCCTCCCTTTTATAGAGCACTGATGTCATTGTGTGTGTGAGTGTGTGTGTGTGTGTCCTGTGTTCACTGTAATTTCCTCCTAAAATAGCTCTGCTGTTGACCTGTAATGAGTGTGTGTGATGCATTGTGGGACCTTTTTAAAACCACTGAATCCAAACATCTTTTTCCACACAGCTGCAGAGAGTTCAGGTGGAGGGTCTTAAAACATAAATACAGACCTTAGTAAATACTTTGTGTGCGTCACTCTTTAGTGTCCCTGGTCTCTCAGCTGTGTGCGTCACTCTTTAGTGTCCCCTGGTCTCCCAGCTGTGTGCGTCACTCTTTAGTGTCCCCTGGTCTCCCTGCTGTGTGCGTCACTCTTTAGTGTCCCTGGTCTCCCGGCTGTGTGCGTCACTCTTTAGTGTCCCTGGTCTCCCGGCTGTGTGCGTCACTCTTTAGTGTCCCCTGGTCTCCCGGCTGTGTGCGTCATTCTTTAGTGTCCCCTGGTGTCCCGGCTGTGTGGGTCACTCTTTAGTGTCCCGGCTGTGTGCGTCACTCTTTAGCGTCCCCTGGTCTCTCGGCTGCGTGCGTCACTCTTTAGCGTCCCCTGGTCTCCCGGCTGTGTGCGTCACTCTTTAGCGTCCCCTGGTCTCCCGGCTGTGTGCGTCACTCTTTAGTGTCCCCTGGTCTCCCGGCTGTGTGCGTCACTCTTTAGCGTTAACTGGCTCCCGGCTGTGTAAGTCACTCTTTAGCGTCCCCTGGTCTCCCAGCTGTGTGCGTCACTCTTTAGTGTCCCCTGGTCTCCCAGCTGTGTGCGTCACTCTTTAGTGTCCCCTGGTCTCCCAGCTGTGTGCGTCACTCTTTAGCGTCCCTTGGTCTCCCTGCTGTGTGCGTCACTCTTTAGTGTCCCCTGGTCTCCCGGCTGTGTGCGTCACTCTTTAGTGTCCCCTGGTCTCCGTTGTGTTTTGTGCTTCTTCAGCTTTTTGTATTTTAATTGAATTGATTTATTTAAAACAAGGGACAGTGTACATTAATCAACATATTCAAAATATGTAAATGTACTCAAATTAGCCAGTCATGATAATAAAGAAATACGCACACACACACACACACACACACACACACATCAGTGCTGACACTGTTGGTTATCAATGAGCCACTTCTTAACACTGTGCTTGAATGAGTAGTAGGATGAGGACTCTCTTATCAATGGGATGCGCTGAATGAAGAGAGGATGCAGCGTCTTATTTCTGCAGCTTTTAGTAAACGCTGCCATGTCTCCTCAAGTTGCTGAATGTTCTCTAAACGCTGCACGTGTTGTTGCTGAAGATGTTTCTTCATGTGGAACCTTTGTGTTCTTGTAGCTGCATCCTTTCTGAAGCTGCAGTGAGTTTCTCCTGATGGAAGAGGTTTGGGACGTTGTTGCGTGTTTGCACCTGTGGGCCACCGTAGTATTAGCTCCTTTTATAAATAGACCTTTTACACATCATGCTAACTATGCAAACAAACATTCAAACATGTTTTGCTAAAGCCCGCACATTTAGAGTTGTTTACTTTCACAACAACAGCTTTAACATGTTATAAAACACAATCATTCTGTCAAGTTGATATCCATTAAAAGGTGCAGAAATGTAGAACGTTTAAAGACTGTCATTTTAAAATAACACCATAACAACGATCCATCAGTCAAATCAAATATGGTGTGATAGTTTTATCCATTTATTTTTGCAAACACAAGAAACCCCATTGTGTTCAAGCACTAAATCCCAGCAGGTGTGGAGATTAGAGGTAATCTCAGGGAATAGAAATAATTGTAATAACCTTTTGTCAGATTTGAGTTCCTAAAAGCTCCATAAATAATAAAAGAGGGACATGTTTCCACTAATCCGGAGTCTTCTGAGCTTTTTATAATAACCAACACCTGATGCCTCATATCTAACACACACCTGCAGGACCTTTACCTTTGAAATGTGACTGGTTTAATAAGTGAGATGAAATCAGTCTGATCTGATAACACCTCGGTGTTGGACATTAGCCTCAGACCATGTTTACTTTCTCTGGAACCTTATCAGGTACCGGCTGTAGACGCTGAGTCAGGCTGGACATGTAACCCTAACCCTATAAACATCCACTTCAGGTCAAAATAAAACATATTTGAAGGTCCTTTTTCAAAAACGACTTCAAATGAAATCAACTGGAAAATCTATATATTATTAGATCTTAAAAACAATCAGCCTTTAAAATCCTGTATCAGTCCCATAGCGTAGATCAGGGATGTGAGGAGACCTGTAATATAGTAGTTGACACCAAAACCAGTGAACTAACAAAATAAATCCTCTGTACTTCAACAGTAGCATGAAGTTAAACCGATCATAATTCCTCTAATATCTAGTTTTGTTTTACTCTGGAAACATCTGGATTTATTCAAGTATATCTCCAAAAACTACATTTTTAGAAGATTACGTTTTGAACGCATCACGAAAATTGTGTAAATAACCTTTAACCAGTAGTCATTTGTGCGTTGTAGAGCATGAACGCATTGTGTAGCGCTAACGTTGGCTAACTATCCTAAACAAATATGTTTTTTGCATGTAGCATTATCTGGAAGAAATATTGGGGATCCCATATTCTCTTTGTTGGTGAGTTTATACTACGTCGCATATGATTGTTATTCTACTGACAATTGGAAACTGAAGAAAGGGGCGGCTGTGCCTCATAAATCTACCTGCACACAATATTCAATTTCCCTTGATAGACCTTGAACACATCACAGTGTAACGCTGACAGCTAACGTTAGCTACCTAGCCTGCAGATTTTACACAGTTTATTTTTCACAGGTAGCATTATCTAGAAGAAGTATTGTGCGTCTCCTGAACTCGTTCACAGCGTCCCAAACACATTTGAATGGCGATGGGATGCTGAAGAATCATTTATAATATGAAATATATAGAAATACTTGATACCTTCCATCAAGCCTAACGATAAGTAGTATGTTATTTAAGGTGAACCACATTTTCCTGAATCCGTGACTTTGGTTTAACCGGCAGCAGCCAATCAAGATCAAGAGATCTGTAGTTTCTGCACAGCACAACTTGACTCATTGAGTTTTGGGTTTCCATTTGGGAAAGTTGGGAAGTACCTGGTACCTTTTATTGTACCACCTTATCGGTTGTAATTGCTGGACATCCTGCACAAACCCGGCTTCTTTAAATAGCAAACTACCGTCAATAGTGATCACATCTTCGTTTACTCAAAAGCACATTTCGTACAGAATTAGAAAGTTGAATCTGTATATTTTGAGGAGATTCATAGCCCTTCCACTTATAGGAGACCCTTTGAATCTCCTCAGAAACTCTGTGACCTTTCACAAAGACCCTCCCTGTAAATGGGAGTTTGACATGTTTGGCATCTCATTGGATGCTTTGCACCATGTGACCCCCGCTGTGACCCCGCCCCCTTCATTAGGACTCTAAAGAGCTCCATGGACCGAACTTCTTTTGTTTCCGCCGGACGGTTTCCAGAAATCCCGGAGCTCTGTTTCAGCGAAGTGGAGGTAGAGAGAGCGATGGGTCCTGATTCAGACTGTCAGACCCCCACTGAGGTCCCCCCCCCATTTGTTTCCGTCACATATACAAGACGTTGATCAACTCGGACCGGAGGACAAAAACTTTATTCATGTTGCATGGTCTCCAATACTCTTCATTCAAAGATTCCTCACCTTCCTGCAGAACAAAATGTAGACCCTAAAGCGATCAAGAGTTTAGTATCAGTCAATATAAAGTAAGAATCTCTCTAAAGCAGAAGTTTAGTATTCGATGTCGCTGAAAGTTCAAGATTCTTGACGCAGTAAAACAAAAACCCTAAATCCTGAACAAGCACTCCTGTAAACTGTTTACGTACTTTGATGTGATTCATTCTCAAATATCCATTTCATACTGCTCAAAAAGAAATTAAGAATATATATTCAGGGTCTGTCTGATGACATAAATCAAAATATAGAAATGTATGCATGATTACACACGTAGAAGCATATCTGATATACAAACAAGACAAAGTGAGCTATATTTGATTTCTGTGATTTAGATTTATTTCTACGATTTGAATGTAATTTGTGCAAATTCTCAAATGTAAATATGAACTTCCAAGAAGCTAAGCGTGCTAAAAGTCGTCAGATATTGAACTCTTCCATGAATACATGATGGAGTATCACAATGTTACATAATCAGAGAGCGTATTATCCTGGAACAACAGATGGTCCCAGGAGGGGGGGGGGGGTCTCTCTCTCGCTCTCTCTCTCGCTCTCTCTCGCTCTCTCGCTCTCTCGCTCTCTCTCTGATGGAGGTGAAGACCTGACCTGCCTCTGGTTTAATCTGCTCGACTGTCACAGCATAACGACGCAGAGAGAGGACAGTTCCTGCTCCAATCACAACGGAAACTTCACCAACGAGACACTGGAGAGAGACTTTAGAGGGACTGGAGAGAAACTGGAGAGGGACTGGAGAGAGACTTTAGAGGGACTGAAGAGAGACTTTAGAGGGACTGGAGAGAACTGGAGGAAAGGACTACGAGACACTGGAGAGAGACTTTAGAGGGACTGGAGAGAGACTTTAGAGGGACTGGAGAGAGACTGGAGAGGGACCAATGTGTGACCAACAAAAAGGGACTAACGAGGATCTACTTGGGGACTAACATTGGACTAACGTGGATCTAATGTTGGACTAACGAGGATAAAACGAAGGACTAAGGATGGAAGAACCGCAGAGTGAAGAAGCCTAACTTTCACAGTCTCGTCTTTTTGTTGTGGATTCTCATATTCGTGATTTAGCTCGAGGTGGTCGTGGTTTTATTAAGATACATATTCTTCACTGATCAGAAGTTATGAACCCCCGCTCGTCCTGACTGATACTCGGCTGCAAGATATTTGATAATTTGTGGGAAATCTTTAAAGGCACTGAAGTTTGGTTATTTTCTTCTTGTAGCACAGCTCTGCAACCTCGACTATAAAACGTAACCTCAGATACTTTCCCTACTTTTTCTCTTTTTAGAGATTTTATTTGTTTAATTCCCACTCCTATATAATATTTTATGAACAAAAAAAGTCTCCCAACGTATATATTTTTTTATACAAACATATAAGAAAATCTAGCTTAAAAAAATAAAAATCCCACTATTATTATTATAGTTAATAAAAAACTACATTTAAAAAATATGTTTTAAAAAAAGTGTTCCTACTCCTATCGCCAACAAAGTAAAGTTAATAGAAACAAAAATCTAAATCTCATCAAACTAAAATATTTGTATTTGTTTTTTTTTAATGTAATGCCAAATCTCCTCTCTACCATTAAATACATCTCTCTTTTGTCAAATCAAATCTCAACCTAGCTTAACATTTTTAAATATTGTTCTGCTTTGCAAGAGAAAAAAAACTGTCTCTTCCTCCGTAAAAATGTGCAGACTATTATTGAAAGTTATCGGCGCTTTAGTAAACTTGTTTTTAAATGCGTCCAGCAGACGTGACTTCAGCCGTGACTTCGGACGTGCAGAGAGAGTCTTGAGTTACGTGCAGAAACTGAAGCTGCCGGCTCTGGTTTCAGATCAACTCTGAGGACGTGACGAGGATAAAGTCCAGCGGTTATCAGCTCTGTGGATTCAGAGCAGAGGTGAGCAGGCAGAGCGCTGCATGAAGAGAGGGTTACACTCACAGCTGGACTCGGAGAGGATGTAACTCTGAGGGGGGGTCGTGGTGGAGCTGGAGCCCCCTCCCTCAGGAAGCCTCGCACTGACCCTGTTTCTCACGCTGATCGTAGGGATGTTTGTTTTATGCACCCTGGCCGTCCTCACGCTGCACGACCTCCTCCGGCGCTGGAGCCACAGGGAGGTGGAGACGAGTGGGGGGGCGTCAGGGTCTGTGGGGAAGAAGAGCCATAAGGTCTGCAGAGAGAGGAGGAGGAAGAGGAGGAGGGGACGACAGCAGGAGGCCAGGGCAGGTGAGCAGATGGAGATCAGGTTCAGGCAGAAAACACCGTCTATTTGCGCTTCACTCAAGTGTTTTACCAACAAATGATACGAAGAAATGCAATCATGAGCAAGTCACTTTCTCCTCTCAGTGCTTTTGAGGTGTTCTAGTAACTTTGTAGTGCACCCACAAGCAGTTTGTCTGAGGTGTTTATAGGTAAATATGATGCAATGCAAACACGTATGGAAGTAAAACTCACTTTTCTCCAGAAATGACATTATTTTTAATGACGTAATTAAAAAATGTATATTCTATAAACCGTATATGTTTATTTAATATAGTAAGACCGTTGCAGGCGCCACTCTTCGCAGTGATTAGTTTTGAAGTATAACAAGAAACAATATTGACTCAAATGTATTATTGAAGGTGCCTGCGCTTCAGTTGAGTGTTCCCATTACACTCCGTATATTCGACAGCTTTAGTAAAGCCCTTTGGCCACAGAGCGTCTGACAATATCTCTATCATTATTTATTTGTTTGATAATCCAGTTCCTATCGGACTGCTGTAAACGGCGCCATCTGGTGGTCAGATTCAGTCTTTCTAAAAGTATGTCAGGCAGAAGGCAAAGTGATATGTCTCTGGGCTTTTATTGTGAAAATGAATGCTCAACCTTTGTTGTTGGGCTTTTATTGTGAAGGATTTGATGCTGGACCTTTGTCGTTGGGCTTTTATTGTGAAATATTAATGCTCAACCTTTTATTGTATGGCTTTTATTGTGAAGGTTTTGATGCTGGACCTTTGTCGTTGGGCTTTTATTGTGAAATATTAATGCTCAACCTTTTATTGTATGGCTTTTATTGTGAAGGTTTTGATGCTGGACCTTTGTCGTTGGGCTTTTATTGTGAAATATTAATGCTCAACCTTTTATTATATGGCTTTTATTGTGAAGGTTTTGATGCTGGACCTTTGTCGTTGGGCTTTTATTGTGAAATATTAATGCTCAACCTTTTATTATATGGCTTTTATTGTGAAGGTTTTGATGCTGGACCTTTGTCGTTGGGCTTTTATTGTGAAATATTAATGCTTGACCTTTGTCGTTGGGCTTTTATTGTGAAGGTTTTGATGCTGGACCTTTATCGCCAGGCTTTTATTGTGAAAAATGAATGCTTGACCTTTTATTATATGGCTTTTATTGTGAAGGTTTTGATGCTGGACCTTTATCGCTAGGCTTTTATTGTGAAATTCTTAATACTAGACCTTGTGTGCAGTCTGTTTTCTACTCATCACAAACTGACAGTGAACACAGACGTTAGCTGTGAGTTAGGGAATGTTTTTTCTCTACTCTTTCCTCTCTTATATTTTTGAAACAATGCATGAACCTGAAGGATACTTTCCTCTCAATCTGCAGCCTCTCGTGTTCACTCTGACTCTGCATGCAGTCCTGCGTAAAGCAAGATGCATCCAAACAAACAAACAAACAAAACACATTTACAGTGAGTGTGATTCTGCTGATGTTGCACTTCAAAGTGAGCGTCCCTCAGTGGGGGGGGGGGGGGGGGTCTGATGGAGGGCAGAGAGATATTTAGCTGCAGGTCTTCCTCTTTATTAGAGTTAAAATCCCTCCTGCTGCTGATGATGATGTGTTCAAAGACTTCATGTCTGCTGGTTAATGTCAGCGTCTTCAGTTTAAATCTGCCGTGTCCAGCAGAGGAATGTGAAGCCTGAGGTCACATGACGTCTGAAATCCTGTGTTTATAAAAAACCCATTCATCGTCTGAGGATCTTAATCTGAAACGTCTGCTTTCATCTCATGAAGGACTTTCACTTTCGTCCGTGCAACACGATCTGGATTTCAAAAGTCATTTTTACAAATATCACGATGACTTTTTAAATGTATTTTTATAATTGAAAACCCTTCTTTATTATGCAGAATATATATTATTTACATGATGTGCTGAGTGCAGCTCCTTCAGCGTGAGGAATAGACTATAATTAACTACATACTTTCTTTATGTGCTGCCATTTAGATCGACACACTTCAAATAAGAAAACACTGAAGTTATTAAACATGGGTTAGGGTTCAAATACAAAAACAGACAATAATTATTCAGTTACTATTTTAATCTAATTGATCATTTTACTAAATGAATTTTCTGAAAACTGGAAATGTTATCACACAAAATAAAGCAATTAAGTGAAAATCAGGTTTATTATATTTGTAATGAAAAGGCAGAAATTGGCAGATCATAATTACAATAGCTAATAAAATAAAAAATTGTAATTATTCTTATTAATCAGATTCTTGTTTGTCCTCTTTGAACACCTTTGTTTTGGGGTCTTTAGGATACTCAAACACTCGCCTCATAAGCCCCTCCCTCACCGCCTTCAAACAAAAGCCTCGAAATGTAACTTCCACTCAGACGTACGAAACTCTGTACGCATGTGTACCGTGGTCCGGCGTACAGAAAAGCCTCTTGGAGGTGAACTCTGAACCCAACAGGAAGTCGGCTATTTGGCTTTTCTGTTGCTATTTTAGGCGCTTTTTACCCTTTTGACTGGGTTTGTTCCTTTTGAATATTATCAGAACTTTGGTTGCAGCTCTCGAGCAATGCATTCATGTTTTCACTATGCTCCTAATCGCATGCTCACACACACACACACACACAACACACACACCCACACACACACACACACACACACACACACACACACACACACACACACACACACACACACACACAACCCTGCTGTTGCATATTGCAGAGGGGGAGGAGCCGCTCTTACGCTTCAGTTGATGCTGAAATATTTATCCGTCGGCAGTGAAAGGGGGGAGGTAGGGAGGATTTGTGTGGGGTGGGGGGGGGGGGGGGGGGATGTTGTAAGGGGTGGTTCTAGAGGAGGTGTGATGCTGCTGTGCTGTTGCTAGGGGAACAGAGAGGGAGGAAGCTGTGTGGTGTGTGTGTTGACACTGATCCTGCAGAGTGTGTGAAGCAGCAGCAGGAGGATGCAGCGATGATGCAGACGGCGAGGTAAGGACAGGGGGACACAAAGAGGGAGGTATGGAGGTCTGGGGGGGGGAGGAAGGGAGACATGTTGAGTGTGTAACCTGATGCAGAAAGATGACCTGAATCCTGCCGAGTGTTCGGAGCACCGGGCGTTCATTTTGTTCTTCCTGTTGGATGGTAATCTGCTCCCCTCGCTCCGGGGGTCCTCTGGGGCTTTAACGTGGCCCACTGACTCAGGTCTGATTGTGATCACGCTTTTAATTTCCTTTTTGTAATGTCTATGTAATCCTGCACCAGATGATGCGTTCAGGTGCAGGACAAACGGCAGCATTAAGGCTCATTCATGCTAGGCTGGGCAGTGCACTGATGGTGGATTCTTATCCTGCTAGAGATCGTCTTTTGAGAGGATTTTAGAATATCGTCTGTTATGGTGAGAAAACTCATTCTCTTCTTCTCTGGAGCTCTGCAGGGTCTCATGTGGCGCACAGCAGCAGATCGTCCACGTCAGAAGCCTTTTCACTTCCTGGAAATATTCTGATTAACCCCGGTCACGTAGCCGGCTCGCAGCTCGTGGTCAGGTGTCTCTCGGCGTCTCAGGATTCTTTTCTTGCTGCCATCTTCGTGCACATGACTCGTCCTCTTCACCCTTAGATTCTCCTTTAACACCCTCCAGTGTTTCTACAGATTTCTGTCAGCTTCTTGGTGAAAATGACCTTCCTTCATCCTCATCTTCCTCATCTTCCTCAACCTCAGATGTTCATTTTGAACCCTAACCCGACGCACTTTGTTCTGAAGATCTGCCGGTGTAAAGTCCGTCTGATGTCCACATATGTGTCAGCTACAGCTTCTCCCAGTGTGTAGCGCTCACACCTGCTTCCCTCATGTAATGCTAATGAACTATAGCAGTATTTATGAAAGCTTCACGGTTGATAGAAACACGTGTGGCGGCAATATAGAAATAGGTCTGCATTGTGGATGGATGGTCGATGTTTCAGGCCTCTGAGGATCCTGTAGCGGGTGGAGATGCCTTCAGGTACTTTTACTTCATTGTGACTTTGAGACGCTTTTTGAAATGGGTTGCAATGCTCTTCCTCACTGTGTGTTGGGCCAACCGAAGCTGCACGCCTCATCCTGAAACATGGTTTGGATCGATGTCTCATTGATGGTGATTTTTGCTGAATTTGGATCAGTTTAAGAAATGTCAGATATGTGTTCAGCCTGAAAGAGTCTCTGCAGCTCAGGTGACTCGGTGTCTTTGAGCTGACCTCAGAGTGCATTTGTAAAATGAATATAGTGGACGTCTGTTGCACAGGAGAGGATAAAAAGGCTCTATTATTGATTTAAAGATTAGCTGATCAGTTTCCTCTGAGCTCTCTTTATGTTTTTCTGTATGTCCTTAAAGCCTGGCTGTAAACACAGGAAACGGCAGCATCGTACCTCCTCTGAACAAGTCAGTGATAAATACCTAAATATGAAACCCAACATAGACCCAGATTCTACCGTGTTAAAGCGATTAGTCCAATAAATACATGTGTTGACATTAAAAAACCTTCTTTAAAGGGGACCTATCATGCAAAATGCACTTTTGTACGTCTTTTCTACATGAATATGTGTCCCCGGTGTTCCAGGGAACTCACCAAGTGTCAGAAAACACAACCCTCTCTATTTTCCTCCATACCCAAATCTCTAAAAAAGGGGCTGCAACGGATCTGATAAAAACTGATCCAGATTTGAACACTGTCCTGACGTCAGGACGGTGGCGCTACGGCTATTGGGCCAACTCCACCAATCAGGAGGAGACAGCCACGGCCATTGCCGTTCGAAAGCGCTGGAGACGCTGTAGTACATATGCCAGGCCTGTAGGTGGTGCTGTTCTCACTGAATCAGCCCTTGCAAAAACAGGGAAATAGAGCGAAATGAGGCATGGCTAAAATGCATGATCTGTTTGGTATTTGAAAAGAAAAAAGTATATATATGCCTTATATAGGTATGGTCCTACACTATATTATTCAAATATAGCATGATAGGTCTACTTTAAGTCATTTCTTCAGATAAAATACCACACCACGCGTTCCAGCCTCTCCAGTGTGACGTGGTTACTTCGTCTCTTTAACTCTTCGTCTGTCGGACTGGATTTGAAGCCCATTTGTTATTTACTTGCTGAGTAGTAGATGCCTTCAGGGTCTTCAGAGGGAGCTGTGTAAAGTCTGATGTATGTCTGCGTCAGTAGGGGCTTTATTTCTTGATATGTTACACTCAAAGAGCAAAGGGTAGACTGTACTTCCTCAGCTTCTCAAAGGGATGAGCAGCAGTCCGTTATTGCTTCAAACTGGAGGCTATGTTTGCAGACTTTCATTGAAAGATATAAACAGTATATACATGTTTTCAGCCTATTTTAATTGCACCCTTATTTGTATCTGCAGACATTCTGCAGACACGGACTCTTCTGTTGCATCAGTAAATGTATTTCAGATGTGTTTTACTAATGGAAGACGAGAGGAATGGTGAAAAAACCAAACGATCCGACTCCCTCCCCGTTAGTGATTTAGAAATACCACCAGCCGTCATAGTAAAGCTGTGTGTAGACGTGTGTGAGTGTGTCTGGCTGTCTGTGTGAGTGTGTGTGCATGAGCGTGTGTCTGTCTGTGTGAGTGTGTGTGCATAAGTGTGTGTGAGTGTGTGTGTGCATGAGCATGTGTTGTGTCTGTCTGTCTGAGTGTGTGTGCATGAGTGTGTGTCTGTCTGTGACTGTGAGCACATGGAGACTGGATAAAAACAGAAGGGGAAGATTTGACCCAGTTTCAGGAGGAGAGAGGAAGTGATCTGGATCTTATTGTCTGGATGAAATATTGAAGCTAAACTGTTGGTTTTTAAACAGCTTGTTGTCCCTTTTGTTAAAGAAGCTTCCGGTTACAGCTTAGCACAATTAGAAAGATACATCCTATCATTCAAACAAACGGGTGTGAAACTTCATTAATCATTAAATCACCTGCTAGCTCTTAGCGGTTAGCGGTTAGCAGCCACTCTTGTAGGTGCTATTGACTTGAAGGTGCGTTCAAGCTCCACTCAGTAAAAATGACTATTAGGAAGATATATTATAATATTCATCACATGTGTTCAAAGTGTGTGTGTGTGTGTGTGTGTGTGTGTGTGTGTGTGTGTGTGTGTGTGTGTGTGTGTGTGTGTGTGTGTGTGTGTGTGTGTGTGTGTGTGTGTGTGTGTGTGTGTGTGTGTGTGTGTGTGTGTGTGTGTGTGTGTGTGTGTGTGGTGTGTGTGTGTGTGTGTGTGTGGTGTGTGTGTGTGTGTGTGTGTGTGTGTGTGTGTGTGTGTGTGTGTGTGTGTGTGTGTGTGTGTGTGTGTGTGTGTGTGTGTGTGTGTGTGTGTGTGTGTGTGTGTGTGGTGTGTGTGTGTGTGTGTGTGTGTGTGTGCAGCTGTCATTAATAATACTTACATGTGTGTTGGTGTGTGTGCGACATACCAGCGTTACTCCAACCTTAAGCTCCGCACTCACAATGTATCCTGTGTGTGTGTGTGTGTGTCTCTAGAGCAAGTGCTGCTGCTCTGCATGAATGAGGGGTGAATGACTCGTAGGATGTAAAGAGCTTTGAGGGTCGTAAAGACCTGATAAAGAGTTTCTAAGTACAGAACATTTACCAGTAGCACGTGCTACTAAGAAGCCAGTGCACTGTAGCTTCTCTGCTAGGTGTCTTTGTTGATCAGTAGGTGTAGAGAGTTGCTTGAGTCCTCTGTGGTGTTTAAAGCCAGTCTGATAGCTGGCCAGTACTCTCTATCCAGACCTGGATCAGACCTCTTTTGAGTGGAGAGTGAATCTTAGAGTCTGCACGGAGAGAGTTAGCTTCCTCCATTAGCTTGTTAGTGAGCGGTGAGTAATAAGCTGTGGTCAGCGGGGGGTTGAAGGCACCATCTGCTGGGGATTAGCAGCTAACACCCAGCTAATCCTGCAGGTGGAGCGGCTGCAGGTGAGGGTTCTGGTTGTGGTCTGGAGGATGTGAGGCAGCATGCTGTGCTGGGTGGGAACGCTGCTGCAACAAGAGCCTGCTGGAGAGGGAGCGCTACGCCCCCCCGACCGAGAGGAAGCCTCGCTGTGGACTGAGGACGGAGACTAGAGAGTGAGACTAGAGACTAGAGAGGTGAGAGACTAGAGAGAACGGAGACTAGAGAGGTGAGGAGACTAGAGAGAATAGAGAGGTAGAATGATACTAGAGACTAGAGAGACTAGAGAGAACAGAGTCTAGAGAGGTGAGAGGTCGTCTGGAGACCGCTGAGGGTCTCTAAGGTTTAGATATCCGACAGCAGTTTCAACCTTCACCTGCAGAACATGTCCTCTTGGCTTCAGAGCTGGAGCTGCTGATCACCTGTTGGAGGCACCACATGCCCAGACAGACAGGACTAGAGGCACCACATGCCCAGACAGACAGGACTAGAGGCACCACATGCCCAGACAGACAGGTGTCCTTAGTTTCAAAGGCTTTGTAACCATTTTCAATAAATACAGACTTCTGAAGTTAGCAGTCAGAACGGTTTGGCAATTATAACCAGGAGGCAATTACAAGGGTGTTGCTTATTGGTGGCTAAAGCAGCTGAAGGATTGGGGCTTTCTGGAGCTGGTTCTTCTTGGTTGGCTGGAGCTATTTTATTTCAGAAATATTTTGGGCTGTTTATTTCTAGTGTCTTAATGTCTCTCATTTCCTTGTTTTTTATGCTGCAACGCAAACATTTCCCAAATTGGGATCAATAAAGTACTTATCTCTCTAGCTCTCTATCTATCTATTAGGGCTGTACCCGAATATCCGAATATTCGTTCGTTGGAGTACTATTCGGGTTTCAATTTCGTTATTCGTTTTTTCGTTTATTTGGCAGCCGCAGCGCAAACAATTTAATTTATTCAACGTAAGAGCTTGTGCCTCTTCGGGGGGTGCTAACACTTAACCATAAACGTTATCGTTTACTTTCTCCGTCTTTATATGTAGATATGACTTTTTCCGTTAATCTCCGTCACGTTGTTTCCATAGCAACAACAACTTCCAGTCAACAGCGCTAACTCTCCTTCAAAATAGAAGCATGTCCATACAAAATAGGAAGCCAAGCCAAATTACACTTAAGACGTATACAACTGCAACGAAAGTAACAAACACAATGCGATATCCTTTTCAATTTCAAAGAACACAAATTGGGTTACATTAACAAATAACTATAAAACAACAATACTGTAGAATAACAAAATGAATGCCGTGAAAAAAACAAAATACACGTGTTGAAGCGGTTTGCTGCTGATTACATCCCCCCCCCCCCCCCGAATATTCGCTGCTGATTACTACCGAATATCCGGAGCCCGAAAAATGGTATTCGGGACAGCCCGTCTGTTCGTCCTGTCTGTCTGTCTGTCTGTCTGTCTGGCTCCGAATATTAGCGTCAGATCAATTGAATATAATGGTACTCTCTCCCAGCTGATATACTCGCAGCGGGGACAGTCAATGTGAATGAATGGGTGATATCTCCAGTATCTGCTCTACCTTAATGGAGTTCTGCTTCTGATCATGGGGACATTTGGTCTCGACTTTCCTCCAATTAGAACGAGTCATAGTTGTTGAATTCCTTGGTCGGTCACATGTCTGATGTACCGTTGCTTTCTGCAAAACGCTCGCTGTACCATCGTTGGCAGACACCTCCAACATCTTGGTCAAATCCACCATTAAATACCTGTTGATTTCTAGAGAGGCGTTCAGGGTCCAGGACTCATTCCTGCACCACTCTATACATCCGTGGTTAACCTTCCTGAGACAAATCTGTATTTCTGATTGTGGACTTCCAGACTTATGATTGGAGTTGAACACGTTTTCAAATGGACTTTAGTTTTATGAAAATCCCAGGTGAAATGCTCTTGTGTTTGTGTGTTACATGTAATGTTGACTTCATATAGGAGTAGACTTATTATTCGAGGAGTACTAAGTAGGGATGCCAGAAACTGACCACGATCAAAATCGAAAATCGGACAGCCCTGGCGAATATTAATCGATTATTCGACACCCATTGACTTCATTTGCACTTGTCAGTTCGAAGTAGTTCCACGAGGAACTCTTCTGTGGACGTGCCGCTCTGTTCATCTTTAGTTGTGTTCTCACTGTTCTGTCGCCAATAAATCAATCGCACGTGTGACGGAGAGGGAGGGGAGGGGGGGGTCGGTGTGTAGCAGGCTGCAGCAGCAGTCTGCACTCTGCGCTGCTGGCTTCCTCCAAGTTTACAGTAAAACAAACTGGTGGTGTGATCAATGGTCATTTACAATTATTAATACTATTACTATTATTAGCATTAGTCTATATTTTGGTTGAAACCAAACCAGGAAAAAAAAGAAAAACATAAATATTAATAAAAGAATATATAATAAAATCGAATTTTAAAAATAATCTTCGATTATGGAGACTGTAACGAATATTCGATAATCGAATAATCGCTGGCATCCCTAGTACTAAGTAAAAAAAGTCTTCACTGGACTCTGTTTTCAATTCCTCTTTTAATCTGAAAACCCTGGTGTAATCTCCTGTGTGTGTTGTGTGTGTGTGTGTGTGTGTGTGTGTGTGTGTGTGTGTGTGTGTGTGTGTGTGTGTGTGTGTGTGTGTGTGTGTGGTGTGTGTTGTGTGTGTGTGTGTGTGTGTGTGTGTGTGTGTGTGTGTGTGTGTGTGTGTGTGTGTGTGTGTGGTGTGTGTGTGTGTGTGTGTGTGTGTGTGTGTGTGTGTGTGTGTGTGTGTGTGGTGTGTGTGTGTGTGTGTGTGTGTGTGTGTGTGTGTGTGTGTGTGGTGTGTGTGTGTGTGTGTGTGTGTGTGGTGTGTGTGTGTGTGTGTGTGTGTGTGTGTGTGTGTGTGTGTGTGTGTGTGGTGTGTGTGTGTGTGTGTGTGTGTGTGTGTGTGGTGTGTGTGTGTGTGTGTGTGTGTGTGTGTGTGCAGCCGGTGCCGCGGTCCTGCACTCTGCTCAGCCCGGCGGCCATGTTCAGCACCAGAAAGACCTGGGACCTCGGCCACGCCCCTGCCTGGAGCTCTGGAAGAAAGACATCTCATTGGACGGTGAGTCAGATAGTGGGCAGGGCTTCACACAAACACCAGCATGGCTGCATTTTTGGCATGACAGGTGAGTGTGTGTGTGTGTGTAATGAATGGAGCTGCACAGGGAGAGGAAACCTGAGCTCCGGCACACAGGTGAGCAGAAAATATCACGTTTTCTTTTTTATTTGTTTATTATTTATGTGTCTGTTGTTGTTCGTTGTCAGTATGTTTTCCCAGCGGATTGTCTTTCGTCCCCGGAGACGATCAGGTTTAACATCCGAGGCTTTTCATTTCCTTCTCTGCGCTGAGAGGCTCTCTCTCTCACTCCGTAGACCTGTTTTAATAACCATTTCATGTCCCTTTCTCAAAACATTTTCTATTTGTTTTTCCATTTCTGTCTCAGTAATGTCTTTAGATTCTGGAGATAAACAAACAAGGCCTTTTCTGAATGTTTCCGGACACAATGATTGAAGGATTAGAGGAGAAAAAGCTGATTATCAGTATTTAAAATCCTCATTGGTTTTCTACTTTCCTCTATTGTTTACCTCTATGAACTTTATAAAGACATTTTATTTTCTTGACCAAAAGAACTCAAAATATTCAGTTTGAAAATCATAGAAACCAGAACATTTGAACACATTTCTGAAGCTGGAAAATGAAATGATTAAGATTGAATTGATATAGACGACCTTTTATTTATTGCGTATTTAATTTGCTGGATTTATTAAAAACTGAGACACATAACATTTCAATTGACAATGTTTAAAGTTATTAGTTAGTTAGTTTATTTAGTTCAATCAAAATTCGAGGTCAATCATTTAATAACACGTTTTAATAACGTCAACAGTCTTTTTGGACCTTTGATCAACCCCAAATGAAGCTTAAAATGTATTTTTGTCTTTAATAACTGAACATGAAATCCTGTTTATTAATCTGAATAAAATACTTTAAAACACTTCAAGCTGCAGAAAAACACAGTTTAAATATTAATGTTTGAATAAACCCCTTATGGTAAGAAGTGTGTTCGTTTTCAGCAGCGTCAACTTTACTGTCGTCCAGACAAAGCTAACACACGTCATTTTTTTATGCAAGTGTGTGTGTTTGTAATCCTGTTTTCTGGTCTATCAGTGTGTCGCCTCAGCTCAACATTCAGTGTGTGTATGTGTGTGTGTGTGTACTGTAAGTGTGTGTGTGAGGTAAGTCTGTGTAATGCTCAGATTTCTCTCACAGAGTGCAGATTGTTCTCAGGTTGATGAGATTTGGTGGGGCCTTGTAGACACACACACACACACACACACACACACACACACACACACACACACTCAGCTGTTATCACCTGTTGTCTGGTCGGGCTGGTTCTCATGGTGGTGATGCGTTCAGGTGAACTCGGGAACAACGTGTGTGTTTTGTGTTCTTTTTTTTTACGTGACCTCGTTATTCTCTGATCTTTACAAATCTGCTTACTCAGTAAATCTGCTCTCCTTAAGAGATTTACATTTCTCCATACATCAGGAGGTCTGTGCAACTCGCTGTTAAACAACTGTTTGTGTCATTTTATATAACGTCATTATTAAGATCGGTCGTACCACGTGACGTTAAAGGATTTATCTACATGAAAAACACAAATCTCCTGAACAAGATTTTAATATGGATTTATGTGTTCACAGCATTCTCTGTTTTAGAGAACATTTAAATACATATGTTGACATATTCTATTGTTTCCTGAATGATTTCTCTAGACGCTTCTTCTTTCCTTCAATGCTGCCGTTGGATTGCGTCAAAGCGCTGCACTTATTTATATATACGTACAACATGTAGGACGAAGGATCCTCTTCCGTGCCAAACTTAATCGCATTCATTTTGATCAATAATTCATTGGTTTTAGTATAATAAATGAGGGCCAGCAATACTAGAATAACCTGAAATTGCAAAAAATGTATTTTGTAGACATGTATCCAAAGAATTTAGAAATGTTTTGAGATAAAAGAACGATGCATTATCCGCAGAAGGGGATCTATTGGCGCGTTTCCACTACAGCGCGGAGCACGGTTTAAGAGGGCTGTGACGTCAGCGGCCCGTCTTTGGTTGCGTTTCCACTTGGCCTAGTACCGGCCGGCGGGTCCTAATTCACAGTTTTTCTGGCCTCATAAAATCGTGGGTCTAGGGCCAGAGACAACGAGGCTGAGTCGGGCTGAGTATGCTAAACTAGAGAGAGCATCGCTGGAAAGAGGGCTACAACTACAACAAGATGGACATATTTGACCGTGATTTAATTGTAATACACGTTTCAAAATGATGAAGTAACAATACTGATACCGGTTAGTAAAAACCATGAATTAATGCTTTGTCAAGTCTGCAGACAGACGGCAGGCGAAAAACCTTTTAAAATGCGTGTTTTCTAGATGGAGATTGGCTAAGCTAACTCAATATATGCTCCGACCGTCCACACTCACAACAACGGCCTATACAGACATAAATAAAGCAGCGACTGTATTCACCATGACACAGGCAGTCTGTGGTTTGTACTTGTTTAACTTTGTCGAGTTTCTGAACAGATATGAGGAGCTGTGAGCTCTGAGTGCTAACAGCTAACGGCTGTGTTGTTTTTCTGGGGTCCTCTGAAGATGACGTCACGGCTCCGCCTACACTGCGTTACTATAGATACTACCCCAGTTCCTAAACTGTAATGGAAATGCGCCATAAAGTGAGCCAGTCCTAACGAGGCCTAGCCATACCGAGCGGGGCCGAGCGAGGCCGTGTAGTGGAAATGCGCCATTAGACAAAGTCAAAGTCAACTTTATTGTCAATCTTCCAGTTTGTGTGTGTAGAGCGATCGAAATACCGTTTCCCACAATCCCGAATATAAAAACAAATGTATATAAAAATATGTGTCCAAATGTGTATATACACAGTCAAAGATACATTTGTACATGTGCACACATTAGTTACAAGCCGTTACAAGTGCGCCGGTGAAGATGGCTGCATTGTCTCTTGGCTCCTCTCCAACTTTGCCTTTTTTCATATTTTTTCACTATTATCTGTTTCATTGTGTCGCTCTGTTGGAGGAGCCTGGGACCTAAGCTTTTCATCGTCATAACTACACTGTAGCTATGTACGCATGACCAATAAAAGCCTTGAACCTTGAGCCTTGAACCTTGATTAAGACCTAAATAAAAACATGAGTCACTTCAATGTTCTGAGCATTATTGAGAGATTGTCCATAGCAGCGTAGTGTCTGCAGGTTGCTCACCGTCCCTCATGATCCTGATGTGAACCTCCTCTGTGTTGCAGCGAGCTCTCTGGACTTCCTGATGAGTGATGGTGAAGACGACGCCTCCTTCCTGTCTCTGCCAGCCTCTCTCACCGCCCCTCTCTGAGCGCAGAGCTGAGCGAAACAAGCGCCCCTAGCCAGCAGCTGCTCATACAGGTACGCTAAACATCCACTACTGTCATTACGCTAACCATCCACTACAGTCATTTATCTGAACATCCACGACAGTCATTACACTAAACATCCACTACAGTCATTACGCTAACCATCCACTACAGTCATTACGCTAACCATCCACTACTGTCATTACGCTAACCATCCACTACTGTCATTACGCTAACCATCCACTACTGTCATTACGCTAACCATCCACTACTGTCATTACGCTAACCATCCACTACTGTCATTACGCTAACCATCCACTACTGTCATTACACTAACCATCCACTACTGTCATTATCTGAACATCCACTACAGTCATTACACTAAACATCCACTACAGTCATTACGCTAACCATCCACTACTGTCATTACGCTAACCATCCACTACAGTCATTATGAACATCCACTACTGTCATTACACTAACCATCCACTACTGTCATTACACTAACCATCCACTACAGTCATTACGCTAACCATCCACTACAGTCATTACGCTAACCATCCACTACTGTCATTACACTAACCATCCACTACTGTCATTACGCTAACCATCCACTACTGTCATTACGCTAACCATCCACTACTGTCATTACGCTAACCATCCACTACTGTCATTACGCTAACCATCCACTACTGTCATTACACTAACCATCCACTACAGTCATTACGCTAACCATCCACTACAGTCATTACACTAACCATCCACTACAGTCATTACACTAACCATCCACTACAGTCATTACGCTAACCATCCACTACTGTCATTACGCTAACCATCCACTACTGTCATTACGCTAACCATCCACTACTGTCATTACGCTAACCCATCCACTACAGTCATTACGCTAACCATCCACTACTGTCATTACGCTAACCATCCACTACTGTCATTACACTAACCATCCACTACAGTCATTACACTAACCATCCACTACAGTCATTACACTAACCATCCACTACAGTCATTACGCTAACCATCCACTACTGTCATTACGCTAACCATCCACTACAGTCATTACGCTAACCATCCACTACAGTCATTACGCTAACCCCCTACAGTCATTACGCTAACCATCCACTACTGTCATTACGCTAACCATCCACTACAGTCATTACGCTAACCATCCACTACAGTCATTACGCTAACCATCCACTACTGTCATTACGCTAACCATCCACTACTGTCATTACGCTAACCATCCACTACTGTCATTACGCTAACCATCCACTACTGTCATTACGCTAACCATCCACTACAGTCATTACGCTAACCATCCACTACAGTCATTACGCTAACCATCCACTACTGTCATTACGCTAACCATCCACTACTGTCATTACGCTAACCATCCACTACTGTCATTACGCTAACCATCCACTACTGTCATTACGCTAACCATCCACTACTGTCATTACGCTAACCATCCACTACTGTCATTACGCTAACCATCCACTACTGTCATTACGCTAACCATCCACTACAGTCATTACACTAACCATCCACTACAGTCATTACACTAACCATCCACTACTGTCATTACGCTAACCATCCACTACTGTCATTACGCTAACCATCCACTACAGTCATTACGCTAACCATCCACTACTGTCATTACGCTAACCATCCACTACTGTCATTACTAACCATCCACTACTGTCATTACGCTAACCATCCACTACTGTCATTACGCTAACCATCCACTACTGTCATTACGCTAACCATCCACTACTGTCATTACGCTAACCATCCACTACGTCATTACGCTAACCATCCACTACTGTCATTACGCTAACATCCACTACTGTCATTACGCTAACATCCACTACAGTCATTACTAACCATCCACTACAGTCATTACACTAACCATCCACTACTGTCATTACACTAAACATCCACTACTGTCATTACGCTAACCATCCACTACAGTCATTACGCTAACCATCCACTACAGTCATTACACTAACCATCCACTACTGTCATTACGCTAACCATCCACTACTGTCATTACACTAAACATCCACTACAGTCATTACACTAACCATCCACTACAGTCATTACACTAACCATCCACTACTGTCATTACGCTAACCATCCACTACTGTCATTACGCTAACCATCCACTACAGTCATTACGCTAAACATCCACTACTGTCATTACACTAACCATCCACTACAGTCATTACGCTAACCATCCACTACTGTCATTACGCTAAACATCCACTACTGTCATTACACTAACCATCCACTACAGTCATTACACTAACCATCCACTACTGTCATTACGCTAACCATCCACTACAGTCATTACACTAACCATCCACTACAGTCATTACGCTAACCATCCACTACAGTCATTACGCTAACCATCCACTACTGTCATTACGCTAACCATCCACTACTGTCATTACACTAACCATCCACTACTGTCATTACGCTAACCATCCACTACTGTCATTACGCTAACCATCCACTACTGTCATTACACTAACCATCCACTACTGTCATTACGCTAACCATCCACTACAGTCATTACGCTAACCATCCACTACTGTCATTACGCTAACCATCCACTACTGTCATTACACTAACCATCCACTACTGTCATTACGCTAACCATCCACTACTGTCATTACGCTAACCATCCACTACTGTCATTACGCTAACCATCCACTACTGTCATTACGCTAACCATCCACTACTGTCATTACGCTAACCATCCACTACAGTCATTTATCTGAACAGTAAATAATTGCAAGTCTCTTCAGTGTGCATGTCACAAAATGAGATGCATTGTGGGACATGTAGTTTATGGACAATAAACGTATTATATTCTTTCAGAGCTCTTATGGGCCACATCAAATGAAGCCTTGAGTTTGACACCCCTGCTCGGCACTGAAACCAATATTTACCTTTTCAGTTGTGTTTTTATGTTAATATTAGACTTACACATTACTCTTGCAACATAATGTTTTACCTGAGCGATTAGGACATCAGAATGAAACCAGAATTCACTCACCGGTCACTTTATCAGGTACAACTTGCCGGTACTGGGTTGGACCCCCTCTTGCGTTATGGACGTCTGCACACCTTGATGTGGTTATTAGAGTTGCCTTTCTATGATCGGACATTTTTGAGAAAAAATCAGAATTGAGGAAATGTGTCAGAATTGTTGTTATTTTAAGAAGTCAACATTCTGAGGTTTTCTGAAAATGCCAGAATTTATGAATTTTATGAAAATTCAGCATTTTAGAAAAAGTCAGAATTTGGCGAAAAAGTAATTATGAGATTTTAAGTAGACATTTGAGAAAAGTCTGAATCTTTAGAAAAAGTCAGAATTTTAGATTTTGGAGAAAAGTCAGGATTTTAGATTTTGGAGAAAAGTCAGGATTTTGAGAAATGAGTCAGAATTTTTAGATTTTTGAAAAAAGTCAAATATCTGAGATGAAGCAGTCTGGCCTTTCTCCTCTGACCTCTGGCATCAGAAAGGCTCCAGAGAACTGGACCAGTCTCTGTAACCCTAGAGATGGTTGTGTGAAAATCCTAGTAGATCAGAAATACTCAGATCGGCCGGTCCGGCACCAACAACCACACAACCAGTCACTTAAATCCCCTTTCTTCCCCGTTCTGATGCTCCGTTTGAACTTCACCAGGTCCTCTTCACCATGCCTAAATGTATTGAGTTGCTGCCCTGTGATTGGCTGATTAGATATGTGTGTTAACGAACAGGTGTACCAGCGAGGGTCTGCTTTAATAACTAGCTATGCAAATACTCTGATATACATTTATTATGAAACATGCAGCTTCCTGGTCTAGAAAGAGTGTAACAGGAAATTAAAGTGCACGTTTGAAATGCACGTGACAGCTTATAGTTGTCTGTTTATTGTCGACGATTAAAAAAAGTTGAAAACTGATGACTCACTGCTGACTCGGCACAAACTCTGTTTACACCTGGCCTCGGGGGGGAACCTCCCGTCGACCCGCTCGTCAACTCAGAGACATCACTGTTGATCCACCCTGATGTTTTAGTTACTCTGCAAGTTACACACACACACACACACACACACACACACACACACACACACACACACACACACACACACACACACTCACACACACACACACACACACACACACACGCAGCTCTGTAACTCTAATTTCTCTAGACTTGAATGCACAAACCTGACGTCCTTGGTGACGGTCATAATGACATCAAAGTGAAATACAAATCAGAAGTAAAAGGCAGACTGAGAGAAGGGCACATTCAGAGCATGTTAGTCTCCTGAGGTCTAACCACTGCTTCTCTGTAACGAGCTGTGATCATGAATCGCTCCAGACTGTGTGGGTCTTGTTGCTGAAATGAATCTGAATCGTCTGCAAAGTCTGTTTCCTTTCTCTCTCCTCATGTCTGTCATTAAGTCTCTGTTGCTTCCTCTCTCATGGCTTCGTCCTCCATCTTTGTCCCGTCTCTCCTCATCTGCAGAGGGCACCTGGTGCTGGACTGCTGCCAACGTAAAGACATGAATCTGCCTTCCTCCTCTTCCTCTTCCTCTATCTGTACTCCTTTTCCTTTATGTGTAGTCCTCCTCGTCACTCACCCACAGATGTAGACGTGATTCATGCAGCTTCTTCCCATAGGAACAGCTCCTTAGTGTCCACATGACATCCCCACTAAATGAGGTGTGTGTGTGTGTGTGTTCAGACTCTACAGGACAAAGTGTGTGAGTTCAGGCTCGTCTTCGCTCTGAGGAAGTGTCTCGTCACCTCCTGCTCCAGCAGCTGCAGCAGCAGAGCGCTCAGGAGAAGACGAGCGTCCGAGAGCCGCCGAGGAGCGACGCAACCGCCGCAACCCCCGCAACCCCGCCCAACGGTGAGACAGATGTTAGAGCGGTTACGGACACTCAGGATTTACAGATGTTGCGGACGGAAGAGAGTTTACAGACTAGACACGGCAGGGAGCGGCGTTGCAAACGTTGGAGATGCTGAAGACGTTGGGGTTGCAGGCTCTGATGAGAGACATCAGAGAGAGAGAGGTTGCAAGCATATTAGATGTGGCAGATCTTAGATATATGTTGCAGGGGTTGCATGCATTGTAGAAGTTGTAGGGGTTGCAGTCACGTTGAAAGCGTTGGATATCAGAGAGGGTGCAGACATTAGACGTACAGATGAGAGATGTTGGAGATGTTAGATATGTTGCATACTTCAGAGATGTAAGATGTGTTGCAGGGGTTGCAGTCATTATAAATGAGACGTTGCAGGGGTGAGAGACGTTGGAGATGTAAGAGATGTGCAGACTTCTAATAAAACGAGAGGTTGCAGATAGATGGTCATGTCAGAGTCGTCAGATAAGTTACAGACATTGTTGACGTTGGAGATCTTGCAGACATAAAAGAATCTGTTAATCGTGTGTGTGTGTGTGTGTGTGTGTGTGTGTGTGTGTGGTGTGTAGGTGTGAGGGTGTTGCCGCCTGGCGAAAAACCGTCAGATTGTTCCAGAAGTCCAGAAGAAGAGAGCAGCTCGTTACGCGGCTGCAAAGAAAGGTTCGTCTGCCGGTCGGATCGAACAGGAACTCAGACTCTGACAACTCAGTGTCACTGAAGAGCATATTGTACTATAGCCACACAGAGGAACTAAGGCCTCTTCAAGTGGAGGTACCCCTACCCGAGGTAGAACCAAGCACAACCATCATTACTTTAATACGTCTAGTTTATGAAACAGATTGTTGTATACAAATATTTTACTGCAAAACCTTTTTTTGGTTAAGTTTGGAACTTCCCATAACCGAAAATAGTGAAAATGTAGGCTCCTCTGAAGGGGGCCGTGTTGGCCTTATCCCGTGTATCTCTGGGATAATAATCAGAATGTCACAAAAGTTGGACTGGATGTTCACAGAGAGGTAGACATACAGTAAAGCAAATATGATCAATACCTTTTACCATCTTTGTGATATTAACACTTAAGCACACATGAATCTAGGCGGAAATGGAAAAGTAAATAAGAAATGCAAAAGGTATGTTTATTCCTTTCTGTCATTTTAAAACTAGAGTCCACAATGTAATTGATGTGTACCAGAGGCTGTTATCTTCTCATATAAATAGTGTTTTGACTATCCACTTCGCCCTATGCTAGTTTAATACACACAAACTTGACACTGAAATCAGACGAACAAATCGGGAGGATATTAACCGTGTGTCTGATCAGGCAACACACGTGTGAGATCTGGAAACACAGAGCGCTAAACCGTCAACATGTTCGAGCTAAACGTTTAACAAATACCCAGATAAAAAAAATATTCATAACCTTAAATGAGTTTGTAAGTATTAAATGTGAGCTTAATTGAAACTAAGTCAATTAGACCACGCCTTCTTAGGAGATAGGAAGTTCATACCAGATCCTTCGCTCTGGTCAAATCAGCAACTCCTGCATGTCCTTAACATTTCAACTCTGAATATTCTCCTCACATCCGTCCGTCTGCAGTTTGAAGCCCCAACATGTAGACTAAAGGTCAGACTGTCTTTGTCTTCTGTCTGGATTCTGTCTCTGTGCATTTCTGTCTCTGACGTGTTTCAGACTGATGGCGTGAAAGCACTCTGACAGATTCATCATATCGCTGATCGGCCTGTCAGCGCTCAGCTTTAATCACTTCTGAGAAGTGACTGTGACCACACCGAGCCGCGCTGGAGAGGGGAGAGGAAAAAAACCGTCGATGTTGCATACCTCATTTTTGTTAAAAATAAAAATGATAATACATTTAATTTATGTAGCGCTTTTCAAGTCACTTTACAGAAATATGTATTGCACCAAACAAAGATGAAATGAGGAAAATATAATATAATAAAATAATTGTTAGAACAGAAAGCATTATGAGCTGAGTTATGACGTGTTTTGGTTCACAATTTCAATACATGCTTAAAGTCAAATGTGTTTCTGCATGGACTAAAAGCTGTTAGATTTGTGTAACTTTGCACATTTTTCTTATAAAAAGGGACTTTCTCGCCCTTTTGAAAGATTTAAAGAGAGAGAAGAGAGAGAAGAGCATCAACCTGGAGTCAATCCTGTGACGTGTGGTTGCGCTGCACGCTCCTAACGAGTTATGTTAGCGTTGCTTTTATAGTTAAGAGTTATTTTTGACGTGTTGAAGTGTGTGTGTGTGTGCAGGTGGAGGAGCTGGAGGAGAAGCTGGTGGATCAGACGCAGGAGGTGGAGAGACTTCGCTCTGAGCTGGTGAGAGCCTGCTGCACCGCATTCCTGAGGAACACACACACACACACACACACACACACACACACACACACACACACACACACACACACACACACACACACACACACACACCACACACACACACACACACACACACACACACAGACAGAGAGGTGCGTTCAGGTGTCACACCGCGGTGTAAGTAAGAAACTCTAACAGATGGAGAAGTCAACACATTGTTGTGTGCTGATTTGGAAACGTATACAAAATGGATTGAGTTTGCAAAATAAACGTTATTTAATTATATTATATGATGTTCTCTGTGTTTCCTGTAGGGGGCGACGGACCTGGAGAAGCAGCTGGAGCTGCTGGTGGTCGAGAACCAGCGTCTGAAGCAGGAGCTCAACTCCTGCAGGAGCCCCCACTGCACCCACAGCCAGGTACTAATACACACTCTGTGTACTGCATATACATATACACAGAGAGCAGCCCCACAGCCAGGTACTAATACACACTCTGTGTACTGCATATACATATACACAGAGAGCAACCCCACAGCCAGGTACTAATACACACTCTGTGTACTGCAATACATATACACAGAGAGCAGCCCCCACAGCCAGGTACTATACACACTCTGTGTACTGCATATACATATACACAGAGAGCAACCCCACAGCCAGGTACTAATACACACTCTGTGTACTGCATATACATATACACAGAGAGCAGCCCCCACAGCCAGGTACATTGTATACTTTATACATAAATAGAAACTTCATATATGTACACTTTATTTATGTAGACTTCATATACATGTACACGTATATCTGCATGCCCTCACAACCTGCTGCTAAAAAACAATCATTTCCAATATGGAATCCATAAGGTAAAGTGAAGTGTCCTCAGTGAAGTGTCCTCAGTGAAGTGTCCTCAGTGAAGTGTCCTCAGTGACGTGTCCTCAGTGAAGCCCCCCCTCTGTGCTGCAGGATGCGGAGTCTCTGCGCAGGGAGTGTCCCGCTGGGAGAGCCAGGCCCGACAGAGGGAGCGCCGGCTGGCCGAGCTGGAGAGGGAGCTGCTGGAGAAAAGCTCCAGAGTGGAGAGCCTCCACCGGCAGCTGGAGGAATCGACCCGGCAGCTGGAGGAATCGACCCGGCTGCAGGAGGAGGCCAGGACGAGGCAGCAGGAGGCCGAGCAGAAGCTCTGCGTCCGGCTGCAGGAGTGTGAGGAGGAGCTCTCCAGACAGGCAGCCTCGCCCCCCAGGGTCCAGGTGAGGAGAGCAGCACGTATCCAGCCGGACGATCTGCTCCACCAAACGGCCTTTAGGACGTTGTTGTGATCCACTAGCTTTGTATCATCTCTACCGGGAGGTCACCGGCGCTTTCTCTGATCATTTGAAATGCTTTCATCTCTGAGCGCTCTGAAACCAGTGTAAACCAGTGTAAACCAGTATAAACCAGTGTACACCAGTGTAAACCAGTGTAAACCAGTGTAAACCAGTGTAAACCAGTGTAAACCAGTATAAACCAGTGTAAACCAGTGTAAACCAGTATAAACCAGTGTAAACCAGTGTAAACCAGTGTACACCAGTGTAAACCAGTATAAACCAGTGTAAACCAGTGTAAACCAGTGTAAACCAGTGTACACCAGTGTACACCAGTGTAAACCAGTGTAAACCAGTGTAAACCAGTGTAAACCAGTATAAACCAGTGTAAACCAGTGTAAACCAGTGTACACCAGTGTACACCAGTATAAACCAGTGTAAACCAGTATAAACCAGTGTAAACCAGTATAATGCGCCCCCGTCAGGTGGTGACGCAGACGGTGGAAGTTGAGTCTCCAGAGTCTCAGCGGGCGCTGCTGGAGCTGCAGAAGAAGAGCTTTGGGCTGCAGGAGCAGCTCGGCCTGCAGAGAGCACTGCTGAGGGAGCTGGAGACACAGCTGCACCAATCACAGAGGACCTGCGCCCAGCTGCGCACACAGGTAAACACACACACACAACCTGCACACAGGTAACACACCTGCACACACACAACCTGCACACAGGTAACACACCTGCACACACACAACCTGCACACACACACAACCTGCACACACACACAACCTGCACACACACACAACCTGCACACACACACAACCTGCACACAGGTAACACACACAACCTGCACACACACACAACCTGCACACACACACAACTGCACACACACACAACCTGCACACAGGTAACACACACAACCTGCAGGGGTAGTGCTGATGGAGAGCACCAGAACACCGCTCCAGCACTTCACAATGTCAGTCCCCATAAGGAGCCGTACACATGCTGCAGTGTTTGCTGTGTCTTCAGTTGAAAGCCCCGTGGCGTCTGTTCGTCTGTCACACTGATCAGTAACGCCATCGAAGAGAATAGGATACAGAACATTACAAGTGCTTCTGGGTCTCTGTGTCATTCAAGCTCGCTAAGCTAACGGATACAAGGAGCTGTTTCTACGGGAAGAAATCCATTTAAATACATGATGTTATTTAGATACATTAAATGAACTATAAAATGAGCTATAAATAAAGTCAAACTAAAATAAAACAACATTTAGATCTTTATAAATCTTGAATATAATGAAGTATTGATTAAATACATTTAAAACAGACTAACCTCTCTGACGCTGCAGATGATCTCTGATCACAAACGTCTCAGCGACTTCTTCTCCTGCGACGAGACGGTTTGCACACCGCCCAAGGTTGGCCCCGCCCCTCCCTGTGACATCACCAGTGTTAGAGAGCTCCGTCAGATGATCTGAGATGTAAAGCCAGTAAAGACTCCCAGAGTTCCCAGTAGTTCCACTAAACTCTAGATTAACAGCTGATTAGAGATCAGATTTAGGCTTTTTCTGTCTTCCCTGCCCTCCTCCTGATCCTCGTTCACCTGCGGTTAGATTCTCCAGAGTGTGTCCATGTATTTATCTCCATGGAAACCCATGGCTTAGCGTAGTAGCTGCTGCTAGTGTTGGTCATTAGATGTTTGTCGTCTTTGAATTTCTGAAATTCTAAGAGTGTGTGTGTGTGTGTGTGTGTGTGTGTGGTGTGTGTGTGTGTGTGTGTGTGTGTGTGGTGTGTGTTGTGTGTGTGGTGTGTGTGTTGTGTGTGTGTGTGTGTGTGTGTGTGTGTGTGTGTGGTGTGTGTGGTGTGTGTGTGTGTGTGTGTGTGTGTGTGTGTGTGTGTGTGTGTGTGTGGGTGTGTGTGTGTGTGTGTGTGTTGGTGTGTTGTGTGGTGTGTGTGTGTGTGTGTGTGTGTGTGTGTGTGTGTGTGTGTGTGTGTGTGTGTGTGTGTGTGTGTGTGTGTGTGTGTGTGTGTGTGTGTGTGGTGTGTGTGTGTGTGTGTGTGTGTGTGTGTGTGTGTGGTGTGTGTGTGTGTGTGTCAGATCATGGTGTACGAGGGGGAGATGGAGCGAGCTCAGGGTCAGCTGGAGGTGGAGATGCAGAATCTGGAGGAGGAGAAGAACCGGGTCATCGAGGAGGCGTTCGTCCGGGCGGAGAGCGAGATGAAGGCGGTGCACGAGAACCTGGCCGGTCAGTGTCCGTGTTCTTCTCCGTTGTTTTGTTTTCACTCTTTCGGGGTTGATGACAAATGATGTTTAAAGGGCTGCAACTAAACATTATATTTACTTATTGATCAGTTTCTCAGTTAATCGTGTTTTGTCAAATGTTTCCTTAAAGCCAAAAGACTTCCTCAAATGTCTGCTTTTGTTTAAAAGTCAATTGTTTGGTTTAGGATTCAAGAAACCAGCTTGTTGTGTGTGTGTGTGTGTGTTCTCACGGTGTGTGTGTTGCAGGGGTCCGGATGAACCTGCTGAGTCTGCATCGGCCCTGAGGACCTCACCTCGGACTACAACTGTCTGAAGAGGCAGGTGCAGGAGTTCCCCTTCATGCTGGAGAAGGCCATCAGCGAGGCCAAGCAGGAGGTGGAGAGAGCGGGGAGACAACCGTCAAATCACATTTCAGGAAGAAGAACAAGACGTGTTCTATTTCATACTTACTGACCGCCAGAGGCGGTGCTTTAGCACTGGATATCTTCTGTCTCGCGCATGCGTAGGTCGAATATTTATATCAACAAAGTCACGTGTGACCCCGTATGACACCGGAAGGTATAAGTTCCGGTGTTGTCAACGGGCTCAGTCCTTTTTCATCTTCTCGCTGCGTAGGTTACTACTTATGAGTAGAAGCCAAGCTAAGCTTACTGAAAATTGGGATTCTAGCTCATCGCTACCTGTAGCCTTGCGATCGTTTGATCGGAGCTGCGGGCTAGGAAAAACGCTCGCCCTCCAAAGGCTGCGACGAGCTGATTGTGCTATATCTATATACTCTCAAACTAATGAGATAATAGTAACAAATTAGCGAGAGCCCTCGGTTAATTTGTACACAGTTACCTGTACTATCATCCAGTTAGCTGAGTGCTCCCGGTGAAAGCTAACTTTCTACTGTACTAGTGAAGGGAGCGTCTCCGCCCTCCTCCTCACTACATACTTTTGGTTCTTTACCTGTACTATCATCCAGTTAGCTGAGTGCTCCCGCTGAAAGCTAACTTTCTACTGCACTAGTGAAGGGAGGTCTCCGCCCCCCCTTGGTTCCTGCTGTTCTATCGTCCAGTTAGCTGAGTGTTTTCGTTCAAGCTAACTGTTACGGCGTTAGTGAAGGGAGCGTCTCGCCCCCCCCCCCCTCACTACATACAATTGTTTCTTTACCTGTTCTATCGTCCAGTTAAGCTGAGTGTTTTCGTTCAAGTTAACTGTTACGGCGCGAGTGAAGGGAGCGTCTCCGCCCCCCTCTCACAGCATACATTGTTTCTTTACCTGTTCTATCGTCCAGCTAAGATGAGTGGTTTCATTCAAGCTAACTGTTACGGTGCTAGTGAAGGGAGCGTCTCCGCCCCCCTCTCACAGCTCACAATTAGTTCCTGTTCTATCCTCCAGTTAGCTGAGTACTCTCGCTCAAAGCTAACTTGCTACAGTGCTAGTGAGGGAGTGTCTTCGCTCCCCTCTCACGGCGCACAATTGGTTATTTTATTTAATCGTTTATTGACAGGGACAATGCACTGTAATGAACACTTAAAACATTTAAAGGTGTCAAGCGTAACAGTGCCAGATTTAGCTTTGAGCTATTTTCCATTCCCTCACATAAAACATTAAGGAAATTACTTTTTACAAACAGGGTAAAAAAAAATATATATATATATATATATGTATATATATATATATATATATATATATATATATATATATATATATATATGATATGCAAAGAGTGGCAACGACACATAAAGTGTTCCATCCTCCAGTTAACTGAGTGCTCTCGCTCAAAGTTAACTTGCTACAGCGCTAGTGAAGAGAGTGTCTTCACTCCCCTCTCACAGCTCACAATTAGTTCCTGTTCTATCCTCCAGTTAGCTGAGTGCTCTCGCTCAAAGCTAACTTGCTACAGCGCTAGTGAAGAGAGTGAATCCGCTCCCCTCTCCCTGCACACAGTTGGATGCCCGTTCCAGCCTTCGTAGCAGAGTGCTCTCGCTTAGGCTAACTCGCTACGGCGCTAGTGGAGAGAGTATTCCGCTCTCCTCTCACGGCATAAACCCATTAACTGACTTCATTTTTTCTCACTCCAGTTAGCAGAGTGCTCACGCTCAAGCTAACTACTATTGTGCTCACTCCCCTCCACGGCATATTTGTTTCCTGGCCAGTTATTTACAGGCAGCTGAGTGCTCTAGCTATCGCTAGGTCTAACGGCTCTAACACCTGTATGGTCCTCTTTAACCAGAGGATGGCCATGACCTTTGCCCCTCTTGTCTTGGCCTCGAGCATCTGAGGGAGGGCCTTTCGGAGGACCCGTGCATGAATTGCACCATCATGCCTCGTGCGGTAAGAGCTGCCGAGGTTGAACTACTGACTGAGGGTGGCCTTCCCCCGCACAGTCGACTCCAGCCCAACCTACCCATCCTAGGCGTTGGGCCGCAGAGGCTGCGGGTGCACCGCGCATGGGCCGTGTAGACACCTCATGCTCGCCCCTCAGCTTCCCTGCAGCAGGATGCTCTTAGCGCTTCCTTAAATCAAGGGTACAAGCTTCAGTTCCGACGCTGGCCCCAGTCTTCAGCTGGGTCAAAATGACCACCATAACCGACCCGGCAAAATAAATCGCCCTAAACCAGGAGCTGTCAGTCCTCCTTGCCAAGGGTGCAATCGAGCCTGTGGACCCCATCTCACAGCCCGGGCTTCTACGCGACCTACTTCCTGGTAAGGAAGAAAGGCGGTGGACTTCGCCCAATCCTCGATCTGAGGGACTCAACAAGTTCCTAAGGATTTTACCTTTCCATGTGCTGAGCACAGCGGACGTTCTTCGTACCGTGGCCAGGGGGGAATGGTTCACGTCGACTTGAAGGACGCTTATTGTCATGTGCCTATTGTGCCTCATCACAGGCAGTTTCTTCGCTTTGCCTTCAGAGGTCGTCATTTCCAGTTCAGGGTGCTCCCATTGGACTCCCTCTCTTGGACGACTGGTTAATCTGTGCACCATCCCGTTTACAGACGATCCAGGACACGGCTCTCCTTCTCTCTCATGTCGCCCGGCTAGGCCTCAAGGTGAACATGGAGAGGAGTTGTCGGAACCCCTCTCAGAGCCTAACCTTCATTGGGGTGGCTCTGGACACAGTCACTCAACCAGCGAAAACAGTGTTCTCGCCCCCGCTGATAGACGCGCTGCTTCATTCTAGCAGCAGCTGCCTGGCTAGGCTGTCCTGTTAAACTTCCTTGTTTAACCCAGCTAGGTGCGGGCCTGTCCATCTGCTGCACAGACTCTGCTGTGGGACGCCTTGGCGTCTCCCCAACAGGAAGGACCTCTTGTCTCAGTTGGAGGGTCGGATGTGGCACCCCGACCCCTGCCACCTCCAGCTGTGGGTCTGGCCACTGGGCCCGACCCACTGCTGAGCGACTGCATAGAGTCTGTCAGGAAGACTATTCTCAAATGCTAGGGCACAACCTACTCGTAGGCAGTACGAAAACAGGTGGAAACTGTTTTTTTGACTGGTGCCAAGGGCGAAATGAGGACCCAGAGTTCCTTCAGTCCCTCCTGGACGACGGCCGGTGTCCCGCTACCGTCAGGGTGTATGTGGCTGCTATATCAGCTCAACACGTAAGGGCTGACAACAGCACAGTGGGGAGCCATAGGCTGGTATCCCTCTTTTTAAAGGGGAGCTCTGAGGCTTCGCCCCCCGAATATCCCAAGGGCCCCTACATGGGACCTGCCCTTGGTGCTGGATGCCCTATGCTTGCCTCCTGTTGAACCTTTGTTACAGGCAGAACTGAAGTGGCTCTCAGCTAAGACTGCTTTCCCTCTTGCCATCACCTCAGCAAAACGTGTAAGCGAGCTTCAGGCCTTGTCTGTGAACAGCTCGTGTCTGAGGTGGAACTCAGATGGCTCAGGTGTCACCTTATGGCCGAACACAGCGTTCCTCCCTAAGGTGCTGGCACGCTCTCATTTTAATCGCCTATCCAGCTGGCACGGTTTGACCCCCCATCAGGAGAGGGGGAAGAGAGGTCGAGACTCCTATGCCCGGTGCGGGCCCTTAGAGCTTATGTCCAGACTACCGCTGACATGCGTCAGTCTGAGCAGCTCTTTGTGTGTTACGGTGGTCCTAGAGGGGCTGTGCGCTCTCAAAACAGCGCTTGTCCCACTGGATCGTGGACGTCATTGCCCAGGCATACAAGGCGAATGACCGTCCCTTGCCACCTAGAGTAAAGTGCCACTCTACCAGGAGTGTCTCCACATCATGGGCGACCTGGAGAGGTGTGCCCCTGGAGGACATATGTGCTGCGGCCACATGGGCATCTCCGAGCACATTCGCCAGATATTAAGGTGAATGTTGCCGCCCCTCACCCGCTGGGTGTGGTCCTCCTGCAGAGTCCGTCTAGGCCATCCTTATAGGTGAGTATTCAGACTTCCTCGTGACTCTGTTGATATAGGTCATCCAGTGCTAAAGCACCGCCTCTGGCGGTCAGTAAGTATGAAATAGAACGATAGTTACGTATGTAACTACGGTTCTATGAATACTGGATGACCGCCAGAGTTCTTGGTCACTCGGAATTTCGTGTTTCTGCGAGAAGATTCCATAGGACTGAGCCCGTTGACAGCACCGGAACTTATACCTTCCGGTGTCATACGGGGTCACACGTGACTTTGTTGATATAAATATTCGACCTACGCATGCGCGAGACAGAAGATATCCAGTGCTAAAGCACCGCCTCTGGCGGTCATCCAGTATTCATAGAACCGTAGTTACATACGTAACTATCGTTTGCAGCCATGAACTGTTGCAGCATTTCTTTTACATTTCTCGATTATTTCTGATATTTTTAATATATTTTGGAATTTTTCATAACATTTTCAAACGGAGCAACTCTCTATCACAACACATACATTACATACATGATACATACATTTTAAATGACGGATGAAATGTTTTGAGGATGAACCAGTCCTTTGAGTTGGAGCTTTGATCCTGAAGGCGCCCTGTGCTCTCAGATCTGTCAGGTGATCAGCGATGTGAGCGGCACCAACGAGGAGCTGCTGCGGAAATACAAGCGAGAAATGAACCTGAGGAAGAAGTGCCACAACGAGCTGGTGCGCCTCAAAGGTCGGACGCTTTGAAACTACTCACTACTTTCTGATTATTATTTGAATGCAAGTGTCAGTATTTGTTTCCATGTTCAGTTTGCACCTCTGTCTCTTGCCTTTGTTTACCGTTTCCTATATGTATATTTGACTTTTTATAAAGTAGTTTTATATACATCCGTTTTTCTTTTTCAAAATATGAAAACATGCTATTCTGGTCAATTGTCTAATTTCTCGTGAGAATTAATATATCTTATAAACAAGATCAGCGCCACAGTACTAGAACCCCTGATGATGATTTTAAAAATGCTGTTTCTGAGTTTTGTGTTAACGTTGCCCCGCTCTCCGTCTGCCAGGCAACATCCGGGTGTTCTGCCGCGTGCGTCCGGTCAGCCAGGACGAGCAGGACTCGGCCGACTCCAAGACGATGCTGAGCTTCGACTCCGAGGACGACGCCGTGCTCTACCTCTGCAACAAGGGCAAGACCATGACCTTCGACCTGGACAAGGTGTTCGCCCCGCACGCCACGCAGGAGGAGGTGAGAGAGGGGGTCATCATGATTTTATGTAAAGCGTCTTTGAGCATTAGGAAAAGCGCTATAAAAATCCCATGTAGTTTTATTATTATTATTATTAATTTAATTATTTTTATCATGAGCTAACAGGTTAAACGTGGTTTTTCAGCCTCTTAATTATGGATTGGCTGATTTTTTTGACGGATTTTTCACATACTTTCCAGATATACTAAATATTATTATTTTTCACACTTATTTTCAGATATTTTTTATGGGTTTTTACCTTTTTTTGCACATTTTTTGATATTTTTCAAACTTGCAAACGCTCCTTTTCAACACTTTGGACATTTTAATGGAGCTGGTCCGATTAATCAACTAACCACAAGACTATCAAGATATTTTGTATATTTTGTATTACTTTATGGAGATTTTTCATATTCTTTTCTGACATTTTCAATAATTTTTTCAAAATGTTTAGACGTTGGTACAGAGCTGTAATGACCAATCGACTAAACAATAATCCAACAATTATTAAACAGAATATATATCTCTTCTCTGATTGGTCCTCAGGTGTTCCAGGAGGTCCAATCTCTGGTCACTTCCTGCATCGACGGCTTCAACGTCTGCATATTCGCCTACGGGCAGACGGGCTCGGGGAAGACGTTCACCATGGAGGTACCATCAGACGTTTCCACGGTAACATGTGGAGCCCCTCTTCTTCTTCTTCTTCTGTGGTATGAAACATGTATCTGTGTGGTGTGTTCAGGGAGCGTTGGATAACCCGGGCATCAACCAGCGCGCTCTCCGCCTGCTGTTCTCCGAGGTGACGGACAAACTGGACTGGGACTACAAGATCTCCGTCAGCATGGTGGAGATCTACAACGAGATGCTGCGGTGAGGAAACCTCATGTTAATGTGGTCCAGATCTCAACGTTCACAAAGATCCTGAACCTGTCTGAAGGACTGGTTCCCCTCATCAATACTGGTTTCAAATCAATGGAACGAGCTCTAGAAATAAATACGGTTTAGCGTATTTATTTCTAGAGCTCGTCAAAAGTAAAAAGGCTTCAGTCTAACTTTTTTAAATATTTTCCAACATTTTTTAATATATTTTTCTTGTAGTTTTTAGACATGTTTTCATTTACTTTTTGGAAACTTTACAGACATTTTTCGTCTCTTTTCAAAAAATGTGCTATGCTTAATTGACTTGATAGCACGAGTCGATCAACTGAGTTTTGGATAAATGTGTAAAGCGACGCAGCTAACATGCAGAATATTTCCACGTGACGTGATGATTCAAACAGAAACATGGAGTCTGTTGCTTGAAGCTGCAGCGACATGAAGCACAATATATATGATTACAAATAATAAAATCCTTAATAAGCAGCACACAGACTGAGATAAACCCAGATACACAGGAAAGCTTTGCCACTCACAGACCTCCACCAAGGACAAAACGAACATTTGAAACGTTAACGGAGTGAAATATAATCAGAGTATCCGCTTCAAAATGTAAGATGTTCTTTATTGCTCCAAGTTTCATGCAAATCGGGCAGGTAGTGTTTCTGAAATCTTGCTGCGAAACAGGCAACGAGAAGTACAAAATATAACCTGGTTGGTGAAGTTGTACAAACAGGTTAAAGAGGGAGCTGTGTGTTGTTTGTTTCTCTACAGATCAGAGCCGTTATGTAAAGCGGATCATATTAAAGTCATGTGTTGATCTCCAGATGTTGTGTGACAGAACATCTGGACGTAAACGGAGAACTTTGTGTCAGATTAACGAGGTCTGAGATTATCAGGCGGACCCTTAAACTCATCACTTCATACACAGTGTTCTCATTTATAGTTTAAGCTACTTTGATTACCAAGAAGAGCACTATATATTTATTAAATGTATTATTATTGTTATTAATACATGCAGTAAACTCACCATAGACTCATAAAGGTGACATTCGTCCTGATAATGTTACACTGTGAGCATCAAACTGTGTGGAAGTCTGCAGGAAGCTAGCTAACGTTAGCAGTTAGCAGCTAGCTGGTGAACAGAGGTCGATGCTTTCTGAAAGTTGCATTTACACAAAGACGTGACGCAATTTGCTGTACCATGTTTCAGGGTGTTGGCGGGGTGGGACCTCAGAAGTGTGGGGCAACAAGGCAGTGGCTCAGTCAGTAGGGGCTTGGACTGTGAGCTGTACGGTCGCCGGTTCAAGTCCCCGACCAGACCTAAGTATGGAGTGTGGACTGCTACTTGGAGAGGTCCCAGTTCACCTCCTGCCCTGCCGTGGTGCCCTTGAGCAAGGCACCGGACACCCCCGTTCCCCCTTCCCCCCTCGCTCCCATTGCTCCCCGGGCGCTGTACAATAGCTGCCCACTGCTCCTAGTACTAGACTCCTGGTTCTAGACTCCTGGTTCTAGACTCCTGGTTCTAGACTCCTGGTTCTAGACTCCTGGTTCTAGACTCCTGGTACTAGACTCCTGGTTCTAGACTCCTGGTTCTAGACTCCTGGTTCTAGACTCCTGGTACTAGGATGGGTTAAATGCAGAGAACACATTTCACTATGTGTACTGTGTACTCTGCATGTGTGACCATTAAAGAGGTAAACAAACTTGAGGGTACACCCATCATTTTTCAGTGATAATGCTCAATCGTGAACGACCAATCTGTGCTGAAATCTGCAGGAGAGCTCAGGCTCAGGTTATTTATTTGTACCGGTATTAGATTTAGTTTGCAGATAAAAGAAAAGGGATCCATTATGATATGATACACATTCTAAAACAACCAGCTAGCTCACGTTAGATGTAAGAGATTGACTGTTAGCAGTTAGCAGCCTGTAAACTAAGGTGCTATTGGTATACATTGTTGTGAATTCAGGCTCTGTTCAGTACACATTTGATAAGGTGTAAGGTGAATTATAACATTATTATGATATGTTCAAATGTAGTCTTATAAAATGTAAACGCCTCCCTCTGTTTGTCGTTGCTCAGGAACCTTCTGGGGGAAAAACCCCTCCGATAAGTTGGACATTAAGTTGAACCCTGACGGCAGCGGACAGCTTTACGTCCCCGGACTCACCGAGTTCACCGTTCAGAGCCCGGAGGACATCAACCGGGTGAGCACTCCCTGTCCCTTTCAGAGTAAAACATTGACTTCCTGTCCATTTCAGAGTAAAACACTTCCTGTCCCTTTCAGAGTAAAACACTTCCTGTCCCTTTCAGAGTAAAACACTTCCCGTCCCTTTCAGAGTAAAACACTTCCTGTCCCTTTCAGAGTAAAACACCTCCGGCCATCTGCTGGTATCTGTGGGTGTTTCTCAATCGCGAGTACGCTTGCTTGGTAGCACATGTCTGCCGAGCATCTTGCTTCAGAAGCGAGTCAAGAATACTTCCTGGCATTCGGAAAACGAAGTGTGGAACAGGCTAGCAAGTGTGCAGGTGTGCGTCATATGAGAGGCCCCTCCTTACATCTTCCGCCACAGATTTGGGGAAATTGGTCCGTGCGCAAAGCATTGTGGGGATTTTAAGACCGCGAAGTCTACTCATGTGCAGACTCGATATTTCTCCAAACGGAGTACGCCGGGCTCGGTAGATTTCCAAGTATGCTGGAGATTGGAACAGTACTTCGGAGGCACTCGATGATTAGTATGCTTGAAATAGTGGCTCTGAAGCAGCTTTACTCGCGATTGAGAAACACCCTGTGTGTGAGAGAGAGAAACTCCCTCTGGAGGGAACACAGGGATTTTAGCCTTTGCAGCCCATTTACATGCACTAACAACTATATAACACAATACAGGAGAAGAATAGAGCTTCTTAAAGTTTTTTGTTGTTTTAAACAAATAAAATAGACTTTTAGATGACTTTGTGTCATTTTAAGTTCAATTTCTGTGTGTGTGGTGTGTGTGTGTGTGTGTGTGTGTGTTAGGTGTTTGAGCTGGGTCACATGAACAGAGCGACGGCCTGCACTAACCTGAACGAGCACAGCTCTCGTTCCCACGCTCTGCTCATCATCACCGTGACGGGATTCAACGTCGCTACTGGGAACCGCACTCAAGGTACACACACACACACACACACACACTCACACTCACACTCACACTCACACTCACTCACTCATACCTATGTAGGTTTACGTTATTTACTACTTCTTTATACATTTAGATCAATTTTTTTTTATATTTACTTACTTATTTACTAACTTATTTATTTTATTAAATGAACTTTATTTTGGGACCCTTCAAAATAAAGCACATTTTGTGTCTGAGGTTCTGCCGAGTATTGTATATCAGATACATATACAAAGTAAAGGTCCCAGTACAGAGCCTTGTGGTACCTCATACGTCACATGCTAACAGCGCTAATGGTCTCTAAACGACCGTTCTTTAACATCTGGGGGTGTGTGTGTGTGTGTGTGTTTCTCTTTAGGGAAGCTGAACCTGGTGGACCTGGCGGGCTCGGAGCGGATCGGGAAGTCAGGCGCTGAAGGCAGCCGCCTGCGAGAGGCACAGTGCATCAACAAGTCACTGTCGGCGCTCGGAGACGTCATCAACGCTCTGCGGGGGAAACACTCCCACGTCCCCTTCAGGAACTCCCGCCTCACCTACCTGCTGCAGGACTCTCTGAACGGGGACAGCAAGACCCTGATGATGGTGCAGGTGAGACCATCACTCAATTCAAGGCTTTATCATCATGTGCTCAGCAGCTACAGTGGAGATATGGCAATGAAACACTGAAGTCCTCCTCCAACATAGAACAGATAAAATAGTGCAAGAGAATGTTTTGAGATGTGCAAGTAAATACAAATAAAATAGAAATAGTGCAAGAAGAGTCTATATACAAGTAAGTGGAATATGAGATATAGATACCTTATTTTCTAAATGCAAACAGATGAATGTTATGGACGTTGTTCACAGAGTTCAGGTGTTTAACAGTCTTCTGGTCTGTGGGATGAAAGTGTCTCTGAGTCTGGTGGTTTTAGTCCTGAAGCTGCAGACAGAACAGTTTGTTTCTGGGGTGACGGGGGTCTTTTGTAATCAATGAAATGAAAGGACCAGACCATGGTGTGTAGGCTGGAGAGTAAGACCCTGAGTTAGTTTCTCTGTTATGTTTCCCTAACTGTCTCCCTGTGGTGCGTTCAGGTGTCTCCGCTGCCCGGGAACGCGAGCGAGTCGGTCTGCTCGCTGAAGTTCGCTCAGCGCGTTCGCAGCGTGGAGTTCAGCGCCTCGTCTTCCAGGAAACACGAGAACTCGTCCACCTCTTCCTCGCCAACGCACGACAGCGTCGAGGTAACGGGGGTTCAGAGTTTACAGCGGACACCATTGTTATTTTGTATTTTATTCTTATTTGAAGTTATTTTTGTATTTTGTATTTTATTACATAATTCTCTGTATTGTGCCCCCCCCCCCCCCCCAGCTGGACTCCCCCCGGTGACCCCCGTCCTCTCCCCATCTCTCGGGCGAGCAGCGCTGGGTCCTCCCTCTCTTTCTCCTCCAGCTCCAGAACGCCCAGCTCCAGGAGGAGGTCCCAGTCCCAGCTGTCTGCAGGTACTAATACACACTATATATACTGTATATACTGTACAAATACATACAGTACACACAGCTGTCTGCAGGTACTAATACACACTGTATATACTGTAAATACTGTACAAATACACACAGTAATACAGCTGTCCGCAGGTACTATTACACGCTGTACACACAGTACACACTGTATATACTGTACACATACACACTATACACACAGCTGTCTGCAGGTACTACATATACAGTGGAGGAAATAAGTATTTGATCCCTTGCAGATTTAGTAAGTTTGCCAACTTACAAAGAAATTAACAGTCTATAAAATACTTAATTTATATCTTATATAATTTAGATTTCTGCATATTCTTTTTGATATTCTGTCTCTCATTAGTAAAATAAACCTACCATTAAAATGATAGACTGTTCATTTCTTTGTAAGTGGGTAAACTTACAGAATCAGCAAGGGATCAAATACTTATTTCCTCCACTGTATAAAGGTATAAAAACACACTGCTGTCCACAGGTAGTACATATACATATGCAGTACATTTAAAGTATAAATACACACTGGTATCCAGCACTCTTCTCACCAGTTTTCTGGAGTTTTACCAAAGGCATTGTGGGAAATGTAGGAACCCTCCTTCCACTTCCTGTGTGTCCTCACGCTGTGCTGTGATTGGTTGGTTTGCAGACAGGCAGGTAGACAGAGCCAGCCCATTGGTTGGGGACGGTGGGCAGGTAGGTGGGGGTGAATGCTGATTGGTTGACAGCTTGGCATGGAAGCGCTCAGCATGGCATGGTGCCCCCCCCCCTCAATAACCCTAAATAACCCCCCCCCCCCCACACCTGTCGCCTCAGAGCTGCTTCTGCCTGCAGGCTGCGTTCAGGGCCCACTGAGCCCACGCACTGATGTTTGCGTCGCCTGTTCCCCATCGTCTCCGAGGTCAAGTCACAAGGAAATTAAACTCTTATAGAGTGGTGCAGGAATGAGTCCTAAGACCAGGAAGTGAGTCAGCATTTCACCACTTCCTGTTCCCTCGTCTCAGAGCCAATGGTTTTTTGAACATGTTTTTGGAAAATAGCTGTAAATAAGGTCTGTGGTTGAACACATTGAAGAGACGGATCACGTTTTGTTCTACGACATTAAATCATCAGCAGTGACCCACTGGTGATTTCTGAAGAGTTGACGTGTCTGAAAAACGATGGTTGTTACCAAGTGGCTGAATAGGACTATAGAAGTCGTGGAGGCCGTTGTACGTCATTACGCCGAACACGTAAACACTCCTCTAAGTTAGTTTGCTGTTCTTGAAAGCAAGTACCTGCCTCCTGCAAACTGTTCAAACAACGCTTCAACTCGTTCCATTTAGAATCTGTATGTTTGAATATGGATCTGAAGTTGGCGTGACGTTGAAGTCGTGCTGCTGTACTCGGCTGTAGTTCCTTTATAGCATCACGTTAGCATTTAGCTTCTGGAGATTAGATTTATGATTATAAAATTATAAAAGTAGGGTAGACATGTGGAGATTATCCGGCTGAACAAAACGTGCATTTATCAAACAGGTTCGTTTTCCACAGACCTTATTTGAGCTCTTTTCCAAAATCCTATGGAGAAATCCCGTTGCTTTTTTGTCGAGGGAACCAGCAGCTTCCTTCAGGGTCGAACTACAAAAATACGTCATCCCTGCACCGCTCTATTAATCCTTACCTTGTTTAACGGAGCGGTCCAAGGTAGGCTAATCACTTCCTGGACCTTTTTTAATAATAGTATTAACCCTTGTACCTCACTTAAAAAAGTCCATATAGTTATATATATTATAACTTACCACCTTCAGAGTCTTATCATTACTAGAAAATATTATTTTATTTTAACCCCTTTAAATGCCAGTTTGTGTACATTAAACCACTTTTATTGTTTAATGTTTTTATTTTATTATTTATTTATATTTTCTGAAACAAAATGCATCAAAAATCCATATGGTAAAGAATTGTAAAAAATTCAAATTTGAAGCCGGGACTCAAAATGCAGGGTTTTTATAAATTGGGATTTCAATGTTTACATTTGTGTCTGTATTCTGGATACACACTTTATTAAAGGAGCTGACGTACACTTACAATACTCCTAACCCAACCCATGCCAAATGTTATGCTATATAACAAAGCTTAATTCAAAACATATAAATAATAATACAAAGTCCCTAAAGTAAGGCAGAAGGCTTAAACCCTGGGCTTCTCCTTGTGACTTCAGAACGATGGGGCGTTGTGGTTGAGTTGGTGTCCTTAAGTTGCTGAATATTTGTTATAAGTTAAAGGTTTCTGTAGCTTTAAGTGAAGGTGAATAATGAGCTGAATACATATCTGGATAAATGTTGGTTTATTTGTTACATTAACACTGTGATGGGGCTGCTGTCTGATGGTCTGGTTTTCTTTCTGTAAATATTTGCTGGGTGACTAAGGAAAACAGTTTGTATCATATTTAGTCAACTTTATTTCAAGAATACACATTTTAAAAAGTAGATGAGAAGCTTCTTGACAGGTCTGATGGACTGGTTTTCTATCACTAAGATAAGAATTATAATTCATAAAAATGTTAAATTATATCATGTTTTTCACTCTGAAAGGGACCAATAAATGTTAATCTTATTTTATAAATATCCAGACTTTTAGCGAGGTTTTGGTTGACTTAATATGATTTGAAAAAACAAGAATGAAAACTCAAAATAAAAAGTTACTGAGGAAATTAACCCTGTAAGTTATTATTTGATGAGGTTGACGAAATATGATACAAACTATTGTGAACTAAGACTTCAGGTGGAAACGTAACTTGATGTGATAGGGCTGCTGTCTGATGTTCTGGTTTTCTTTCACTTTTAGGCAAGTTTTGGCTAGCTAATCAAATCAGTTGTCTTCAGTTGTTTTTTATCAAAATTAGTCAACCTTATCCAAAATTCTGGACAGATTCTTTTTTAAATATCCCAGACTTTTAAGAAAGTTTTAGGTGAAAAACTGTTGTTAGTTTTTATTAACTTTAACGAATGAAAACTAGGACTTAAAAGGTAAAAGTAACACTCTCATTCATTAATTGATTAAGAAACAGGATTAGACTAAATATGATTACAAACTAATGAAAACCAGGACTTAAAAGGAAAAAGTAACTGAAAAAATCCTGTGTTTTGTGTTTCAATAAAGGTTTATCTTAACTTTAACTAACACAAGTGGTCATTTTTGTGTAACAATTATGAAAACAGTGAGTTAAATAAATTCAGTTATAAGTTGATTAAGAAGGTTGACTAATTATGATAAAAACTAAGACTTGAGGTGGAAGAGTAACTCAGAAAACGATACGTGTGGGGCTGCTGTCTGATGGTCTGGTTTCCTCCGCAGGACGACTGAAGATGACGGCGTGAGGAACCCGGCGGCGGTGCTTTTTGACGCTCGGTGATTTCCCCCTTCAGCCACGGGAGGAAGGAGCAAAGACTGCTGGGAACTTTACGGATTCATCTCAACATGGCCGACAGTCTGCGTGTCTTCTTGCCGTGTTGATGAACTTCTCAAAGCTCCCGCGCTCCTCCCCTCTGGACTGATTCTCTGATATTCCCCGACAGTATACGCTTTCCAATCACAGTATTTCTTTTATCGTTTCTTTGTAAAGTTGCACTTTAAACTTTGAGATTATTTTCTAGCCCACAGTTCCAGATGTGGTTCATAATATATGCATAAAATGGTTATATTTATGTTTTGACTCGCTTTAATCTTATTTTATTTAGGGATTTTTTAACCCTTCTTTGATTGCAGATGCGGACCCCGTGAAAAGGGTTCATTTAAACATTTTGAGATGAAAACTCTGACTTGTATCTGAGATTTCTTTTATCTCAGGATATATAAATGAACCTTGTTTCAACACGTATTAATCGCCTTCTGTTTTCTAACGAAGGCTGTCTTTGGGTCCTTTATCCAATCAGGGTGCTCCACTCGTTTTTTACTTTTCATGCTAACGAGGCTTCCTAAAGCTTGCCGAACAAAAAGTAAAATCTTGACTTTGTTTCTCGTTACGCTCCTGCTGCCGTCACCTCTGTTAGAAACCAACTGTAGGGAACCCCAGGTGACCTTTGACCTTTGGACAGGTGTGCAGCTGGTAGGTAGCCGTAGTGAACAGGAAATGCTTGAAGGCGCTGAACTGCTTCTGTGTCGTTGTTCTGATGGACATGTCTGCTTGCTTTGTCTCTACATCTCTTCACTGTTGTTTTTGTATTCCCTTTTTAAATAAATAAACATCCAAAACAAACGTCTCAGTCGACCCTTTTCCTTTAGAGAGAGTTCTGGAAACAAGTCAAAGGTTTTTTAGACGCCGTCATAAAAAGTCCCGGTAGAGCATTCATTGATTAAGAAACAGGACTTAAAGGTAACTGAGAAAACGATATATTAATAATAATAATATTCCTATCCTCTTTCACACCTGACGGGCTCAATAAAGGTTTATCTTAAAGGTCCCATGTCATGGCCATTTCCACTGATCATAATTCCATTGTTGAGGTCTACTAGAATAGATTTTATTGTGCAATTTTCCAAACTCACATTGGTTTCTCATACAGCATCTCTCCAAACTCACATTGGTTTCTCAAACAGCATCTCTCCAAACTCACATTGGTTTCTCATACAGCATCTCTCCAAACTCACATTGGTTTCTCATACAGCATCTCTCCAAACTCACATTGGTTTCTCATACAGCATCTCTCCAAACTCACATTGGTTTCTCATACAGCATCTCTGTAAACTCACATTGGTTTCTCATACAGCATCTCTCCAAACTCACATTGGTTTCTCATACAGCATCTCTCCAAACTCACATTGGTTTCTCATACAGCATCTCTCCAAACTCACATTGGTTTCTCATACAGCATCTCTCCAAACTCACATTGGTTTCTCATACAGCATCTCTCCAAACTCACATTGGTTTCTCAAACAGCATCTCTCCAAACACACATTGGTTTCTCAAACAGCATCTCTCCAAACTACGTGTATTCACTGAATTTCACTCTCTGCCTTTAACGGCTCGTTGTAGCTCCAATAGCTCCAGCCCCCACCCTCCCTGTGAGCACAGTGTGCTCTGATTGGTCGGGACGTTGTGAATCGCGCTGAGCTCCGTGGAGGTGTTGTTTCCTTGTTTAGCGATACATAGCGAAACACAGCCAAACTCATCCTGAGCACACACTAAGTCACAGCCGAAGTAAAAACAATAAGTGTGGCTTGATATTGAGTAAGAAAAAGGTTGATAAACTCTGTGAGAATGGGTCTGCAGAGAGAATGGGTCTGCAGAGAGAATGGGTCTGCAGAGAGAATGGGTCTGCAGAGAGAATGGGTCCGCAGAGAGAATGGGTCTGCAGAGAGAATGGGTCTGCAGAGAGAATGGGTCTGCAGAGAGAATGGGTCTGCAGAGAGAATGGGTCTGCAGAGAGAATGGGTCTGCAGAGAGAATTTCGCCGTGATCCCAACTGTCTGTTATCAGCCTGCAGCCAGGGAGGAGAAATCAGCAGAGCTGCCTGCTCCCTGCACACAGATGTGTGTGTGAGGAAGTCCGTGGATTGGTCAATTTGGACCAATCAGCGGGGGCTTAACGTAACGGCTCCGCGGATTGGTCCATTTCGTTCCGGGTACGGCATGACATCATGCCGTACCGGAACGAAATGGAAGAATCAAATGAACAATGACGTATCTCCAACGAGGCGTTTTGGGGAGGTATTTTCTGTGTTAGAGTTTTACTCGCTACAGGGTGTACTTTGAGGGTTTGTGACTCTGCAGACCGTTTACATGCATACAAACCTTCATAACACAAGGGGACGGGTAATAACCGGAAAAGCATGACATGGGCCCTTTAACTTCAATCAACTAACACTTGACTCAAAGTCTGGTCATTTTGTGCAACAATTATGAAAACAGTGAGTTAATACAAAGTCACTGCGAAAATCAACCATGTCAGTTATTGATATTGAGCTATTCCCTTTTTAAATAAACGAACACCCAAAACAAATGTATCAGTCGACCCATTTCCTAAAGAGAGAGTTCTGGAAACAAGTCAAAGGTTTTTTAGACGCCGTCGTAAAAAGTCCTGGTAAGGTATGTCCTAAAAAAGTAAGGTGATAAAAGTTATTGTATAGTATTTTGTGCTATAGTAAAGTAAGTAATACAATTATATGTCAATGTAAATACTGCTATGTTTTCTTAAAATAGTTTTCTATCTGTGTTTTACTTTTATGTCTGCACCATGACATCAAGTCAAATTCCTCGTACGTGTTAATCTACCTGGTGATAAAGAATCTGATTCTGAAACTGTTAATGACAGTAAAATGAAGATGCTGCCCCTGCTGGTCCAATAGAGACTCCTCTTTGATCGCATTGTGTACAACTTTAGTAAAGTAAGTTATAAAAGTCATTCTAAAATCCTAAGAAGTGAACCAGAAATGTAACTCAAATAAAAACAACCAGTTAGCGGATCTTACGCAGAGTTCAAGGATCCAGGCCAGAGTCCTTTCTGTGCATTGTATTACTCTAACAATATGCAGAACAATGGTCTATCACTCTTTCCTGTGGCCTCCTCGTGTTCTCCTGGTAATACACCATATGCCATACTGGTGATCTACTCTGTCTCCAATATATACAATTACACCAGGTGCCCAAATACACCTTCAAAATAAAAGCATCAAAACTACTTTAACGAACTTAAATAATAATACAGTCACTATAAACAAAAACAGCGAGAAATTAAATGTTTAACTATTCAATAATATAAATCAAAATATAGCTCCAACAGTCGTATAGTATTTTGTCAAAAGTCCAAAAAGAGTACGTGATAAAAAGTCATGGCACAGTTTGATATTGTGAGGGAAACTTCTGAAGCAATGGAGACGAAACTCAGAGAGACATGGCGAGGAACTTTGATGGCAAACACTGACGGTTTATTTGGAGCTTCGGTCGGAGAATTCACAAGACGTGCTCTGTGCCACAAGGTGACACAGAGGTTGCCAAACCAATTCTGAAGAGCCCTCCTGTAGCTCCAGGTTTTAACTAGTTCAGAGTGTAATAATCAACATTCTTCAATAGATAGACTAAACAGCTGAGGACTCTGAATCACAGTTGTTGTCGCTTATGGCTCGGGGTCATCTACACCCCGAGAAGGATGTGTTCCAGGTGTCCCACAACAATGACTATCTCTGAGTGAGAGCTGCCCGGTCTCAAACTGGTAACATCAACAACTTGCTAGGGCAGCCCCTCCTTATGGGAGATAACGGCTACTCAAGGTTGGGCATCTGCGTCAGAGGGCGAAGGAGGACACTAGGGCAAATTATTCCCTCACAGATATGATAGCGAGTATTTGAAAATAAGTCCTGAAAAGGTCTACGTACACGATGTCTTCAAAAGTAAAAAAAATGTTGTAGTAGGCCTATAGTTTGTCGTTGTTACGTGCCGTAGTGGGTGCTTGTGTGTCTCTCTCCCTCTGATTGTCTCCCTCAGGTGCAGCCTCTCCCTCAGGTGCTCCCAATCAGGGCCTCCATAAAGGACCTGAGGAAGGCTGCAGTCGCTCTCTCTTTCTCCTCTGGCTGCGTGTGTGCAGCATGGTGTCTGTGTCTCTGTGTCTCTGTGAGGCCTAGTTTAACGTGTGTGTTGTTCATTGTTAGGAGATGTTTAATTTAGTCACTTTCTGTTAGAAGAAAGTTGTTCTAGTTTATCTTAGTTTACTTTGCAAGTGGCTGGTGAGCCCCTTTTCTTGATGAATAAAAAGACCATCTTGTGGCTTCACAAACCGGTTTCCTCTCCTTTTTACTCTTGCCCGGTTGTTTTGTATTTTGTTACTTCCCTTTGGTTCCCTTAGTCCAGTAGGGAACGTAACAGTCATAACAAAATGGTTGTGTTATTAAAAGTCATAGTTTACGTCATAAAAGGTCCTGAAAAGTCAAACTATAGTATGAAACAGAAACTGATAGCTTATTATGTTATGAGAAGTCAGAGTATATGACATAAAGAAGACAGCGTTTAGTATTTCGTAAAAAGTCATAGAGTAGATTTTGTCAAAAGTCCTTGAGTCGTCGTAAGCTACGTCACAAGAAGTCATGGTACCGTATGATATGAGAATTCTTTGTCTAGTATTTTAAAATAAGTCTTGAAAAGGTCTAAGTACACGATGTATATGATTACAAAGTTATTGTATAGTATGGTATAAAATGATAAAGTATTGGGTTTCGTAAAGAGTCTAAAAAAGGTCATAGCTTGTTGTGAAAAGTCATATTATTGCATGTTATTAAAGGTCCTAAAGTCATACTATTGCATGTTATTAAAGGTCCTAAAGTCATATTATTGCATGTTATTAAAGGTCCTAAAGTCATATTATTGCATGTTATTAAAGGTCCTAAAGTCATATTATTGCATGTTATTAAAGGTCCTAAAGTCATACTATTGCATGTTATTAAAGGTCCTAAAGTCATACTATTGCATGTTATTAAAGGTCCTAAAGTCATATTATTGCATGTTATTAAAGGTCCTAAAGTCATATTATTGCATGTTATTAAAGGTCCTAAAGTCATACTATTGCATGTTATTAAAGGTCCTAAAGTCATATTATTGCATGTTATTAAAGGTCCTAAAGTCATATTATTGCATGTTATTAAAGGTCCTAAAGTCATATTATTGCATGTTATTAAAGGTCCTAAAGTCATACTATTGCATGTTATTAAAGGTCCTAAAGTCATACTATTGCATGTTATTAAAGGTCCTAAAGTCATATTATTGCATGTTATTAAAGGTCCTAAAGTCATATTATTGCATGTTATTAAAGGTCCTAAAGTCATATTATTGCATGTTATTAAAGGTCCTAAAGTCATACTATTGCATGTTATTAAAGGTCCTAAAGTCATATTATTGCATGTTATTAAAGGTCCTAAAGTCATACTATTGCATGTTATTAAAGGTCCTAAAGTCATACTATTGCATGTTATTAAAGGTCCTAAAGTCATACTATTGCATGTTATTAAAGGTCCTAAAGTCATACTATTGCATGTTATTAAAGGTCCTAAAGTCATACTATTGCATGTTATTAAAGGTCCTAAAGTCATATTATTGCATGTTATTAAAGGTCCTAAAGTCATACTATTGCATGTTATTAAAGGTCCTAAAGTCATACTATTGCATGTTATTAAAGGTCCTAAAGTCATACTATTGCATGTTATTAAAGGTCCTAAAGTCATATTATTGCATGTTATTAAAGGTCCTAAAGTCATACTATTGCATGTTATTAAAGGTCCTAAAGTCATACTATTGCATGTTATTAAAGGTCCTAAAGTCATACTATTGCATGTTATTAAAGGTCCTAAAGTCATACTATTGCATGTTATTAAAGGTCCTAAAGTCATATTATTGCATGTTATTAAAGGTCCTAAAGTCATACTATTGCATGTTATTAAAGGTCCTAAAGTCATATTATTGCATGTTATTAAAGGTCCTAAAGTCATATTATTGCATGTTATTAAAGGTCCTAAAGTCATATTATTGCATGTTATTAAAGGTCCTAAAGTCATATTATTGCATGTTATTAAAGGTCCTAAAGTCATACTATTGCATGTTATTAAAGGTCCTAAAGTCATACTATTGCATGTTATTAAAGGTCCTAAAGTCATATTATTGCATGTTATTAAAGGTCCTAAAGTCATATTATTGCATGTTATTAAAGGTCCTAAAGTCATATTATTGCATGTTATTAAAGGTCCTAAAGTCATACTATTGCATGTTATTAAAGGTCCTAAAGTCATATTATTGCATGTTATTAAAGGTCCTAAAGTCATACTATTGCATGTTATTAAAGGTCCTAAAGTCATACTATTGCATGTTATTAAAGGTCCTAAAGTCATACTATTGCATGTTATTAAAGGTCCTAAAGTCATACTATTGCATGTTATTAAAGGTCCTAAAGTCATACTATTGCATGTTATTAAAGGTCCTAAAGTCATATTATTGCATGTTATTAAAGGTCCTAAAGTCATACTATTGCATGTTATTAAAGGTCCTAAAGTCATACTATTGCATGTTATTAAAGGTCCTAAAGTCATACTATTGCATGTTATTAAAGGTCCTAAAGTCATATTATTGCATGTTATTAAAGGTCCTAAAGTCATACTATTGCATGTTATTAAAGGTCCTAAAGTCATACTATTGCATGTTATTAAAGGTCCTAAAGTCATACTATTGCATGTTATTAAAGGTCCTAAAGTCATACTATTGCATGTTATTAAAGGTCCTAAAGTCATATTATTGCATGTTATTAAAGGTCCTAAAGTCATACTATTGCATGTTATTAAAGGTCCTAAAGTCATATTATTGCATGTTATTAAAGGTCCTAAAGTCATACTATTGCATGTTATTAAAGGTCCTAAAGTCATACTATTGCATGTTATTAAAGGTCCTAAAGTCATACTATTGCATGTTATTAAAGGTCCTAAAGTCATATTATTGCATGTTATTAAAGGTCCTAAAGTCATATTATTGCATGTTATTAAAGGTCCTAAAGTCATATTATTGCATGTTATTAAAGGTCCTAAAGTCATACTATTGCATGTTATTAAAGGTCCTAAAGTCATATTATTGCATGTTATTAAAGGTCCTAAAGTCATACTATTGCATGTTATTAAAGGTCCTAAAGTCATATTATTGCATGTTATTAAAGGTCCTAAAGTCAAACTATTGCATGTTATTAAAGGTCCTAAAGTCATACTATTGCATGTTATTAAAGGTCCTAAAGTCATATTATTGCATGTTATTAAAGGTCCTAAAGTCATACTATTGCATGTTATTAAAGGTCCTAAAGTCATACTATTGCATGTTATTAAAGGTCCTAAAGTCATATTATTGCATGTTATTAAAGGTCCTAAAGTCATACTATTGCATGTTATTAAAGGTCCTAAAGTCATACTATTGCATGTTATTAAAGGTCCTAAAGTCATATTATTGCATGTTATTAAAGGTCCTAAAGTCATACTATTGCATGTTATTAAAGGTCCTAAAGTCATACTATTGCATGTTATTAAAGGTCCTAAAGTCATACTATTGCATGTTATTAAAGGTCCTAAAGTTATTATTGCATGATGTAAAAACTGATAGTACTGTAGGTCATAACAAAGTCAAAGTATAGTATGTTGTAAAAAGTCAATGATAAAGTATAGTTAGGCGTAGTAAGTCATAGTATTTTGTAAAAGTCCTACAAAAATTCTACTATATCGTAAAAATTAATTAACAGACATAAATGATTCCTACAAAGTCAAAGGATATTATTTCATGAGTTACGTACGAAGTATTTAAAAGGTGTCATGACATTTATTTTGTATTCTCAGGACAGGGTGCCATGAAGTCATGAATTCATGAATTCATAGTTAGTCATTCATTGGAATACAAAAAGGAACCGCTCAATAGTTAAATAAGTCTCTGTGACCTTTTGACCTGTGCTGGACTATGGTGATCTGATCTATATGAATGCACCTGCCCATTGCCTGGTCAAGTTAGATGCTGCGTACCACAGTGCACTGAGATTTGTGACAAACTGTAAAGCATTAACCCCTCACTGTACCCTGTATGCAAGGGCTGGTCTGCCTTCACTAACTGTACGGAGGCTCAGTCACTGGTACATTTTTATATACAAAGCCATGTTAGGGAAACTTCCATCCTACATCTGCCCTGATCTCACGGTGAATTGTAAGTGGCTACTGCCTGAGATCGCATGCTGTGGTTTTATTAAATGTGCCAACTGCTAGGACTGTCTTAGGGAAAATAGCATTTAGATGCACAGCTCCACTGTCCTGGAATAGTCTGCAATTGAAATGGAAACTGAGCAATCTGGTGCCACTAAATGTTTTTAAAGCTCGGTTGGATGCTACTCAATGGGAAGCTGTTGGTACCTGTGCATGTGGATAGTATGTAATTTGTAATCCCTGTAATGATGCTGTATGATGTCCTTTTGTTCTGTTTATGTTTATATGTATTCATGTGGAACCTACTTGAGCAGGTCTCCCTTGAAAAAGAGGTCAATGATCTCAATGGGATTCACCTGGATAAATAAAGGTTTGAAATGAAATGAAGTCATTAAAGTTGGTGCAGGTGCTGCCCCCTGCAGGTGCTGCCCCCTGCTGGTGCTGCCCCCTGCAGGTGCTGCCCCCTGCAGGTGCTGCCCCCTGCAGGTGCTGCCCCCTGCTGGCACAAAACAGACTCTTTGATCGCATCAGGTACAACTTTATTTACATAAACAGAAGAACAGAACATTGAATTAGAGAAGAGTAGAGAAAGTAGAAAAGTGAAACAAAGTGTTCTGAACTTCAGAAGAGCTGATTGGTGGATTTTGGAATGCTAGCAGTTTCCCCCTGTTTCCAGTCTTTATGCTAAGCTAAGCTAACCAGCTGTGGCTTTGTGTTGGTTGCACAACATTAGTGTTAGTGACAGAAAAATGTCTAATGACTACTCCTTCAATTCAGCTTGTTCTGCAGGTGGGATGCAGCTGACACACACACACCTGCCGTGTGTGTGTGTGTGTGTGTGTGGTGTGTGTGGTGGTGGTGGTTTTCCAGCATTAAAGGTGCACTACGCTGCTCTGAGAAACGTTTTACTGTCAGTCGTCTCGTTGCAGTTGTTCTTCTCTCCTCCTCCTCCTCCTCCTCCTCCTCCTCCTCCTCCTCCTCAGATGTCGTCGTCCAGCGGCGCCATCAGCAGCGTGAGCTCCCTGAAGGCGCTGCCGTGCCGCCCCCCCCCCCCGCCCGGGTCTTCACCATGTTGCTGAGGTTCTGCAGCTGCCGGCAGCACAGCCTGCACTTATGGCGTCTACACACACACACACACACACACACACACACACACACACACACCACACACACACACACACACACACACACACACACACACACACACACACACACACACACACACACACACACACACACACACACACACACACACACACACACACACACACACACACACACACACACACACACACACAACACACACACACACACACACACACACACACACACACACACACACACACACACACACAATGTTAGGGCTATTTCACACACATAATAGTGTAAAAATAAGGTGAGACTGAAA
>JAAOOA010000280.1:425000-430978 GCA_012861695.1 Trematomus loennbergii
TGGAGATTTTTTTAAATACTAACATCAAATACACATTCTGGTACTCTCTTGAGAAGATAAATAAATAAATCTATTACTACACATTTAAAAAATGAATGGCATTTTAGTTTTGTGTGACTTTGTTCTGAAAGCTGAACCTGCTGCTCCTCACAGAGAGAAGAGGGAAGAGGCTGTGTGAATTACTTTACATTGTGGATAAGGGTGGATAGCCCCCATTGTTCTGTGTGTCAAAATGAAAGACAGCCCACACACCTATCAATCATCAAACCGTGGGGTCTTATTTCATTACGTGTTGATTTCTATCAACACGTATTGTTGTATCGATGTATAGAGATGTACTACAGCAAAAGTATTCTCCGTCGGGACTTCCTGCAACAACACCACGCCGTTATCGTGATTCTGATTGGCCAGAAGACATTATCAAAGATGTTCTATTGAGAAGAAGATCACTACGTGACACAACTTTTCAAAACCGTTTCTAGTCCTTGTATTCTTGTTTTTGGCGTGAGAATAGTTTGGGCAGCGTGAGAGCGTGAGATTGAGAGTGAAAGCGTGTGTCACACGCCAGATGCGTGAGAGTTGGCAACCCTGTGTAACTGTAACTGTATTCGGATTACTTTCAGAGCCATGTAATCAGTAATCAGAAACTGATTACATTTACTGTGGTTTGTACTTGTTTAACTTTTGTCTAGTTTCTGAACAGATATGAGGAGCTGTGAGCTCTGAGGGCTAACAGCTAACGCCTACACTGCGTTGCTATAGTTACTACCCCAGTTCCTAAACTGTAATGGAAACGCAGCATAAAGTGAGCCAGGCCTACCAAGGCCTAACTATACCGTACTAAGCCGTGTGAGGACCTGCAGTGGAAATGCGCCATAAATGGTCTGCAAAGGCTAAAATCCCTGTGTTCCCCACAACAACAACACAACAACATCATTTGTTTACTGGCATCACGTGACCTCCGGCTGCTGAGCGCACGCTCTGAGGTCTCAGATACGTAAAGAAACATGAAAACTCACGGGCAGGAAGTCGGCCACGTTGAGTCCGATTGGCTCGTTCCTGTTGCTCAGGATGATTTTAGGGGGGGGTTTGGACTTCCCTGTGTTGAGGGGAGGCTGAGAGGGAGGGGGGGGGCTGAGGAAGAGGAGGAGGAGAAGAGGAGGGAGGACTGAACGCTTCACACAGGAAACCACTGTAGGCTCCACCCTCTGCACCGGGGTGGAGGAGGCCAGAGGAGCAGCCTGACACACACACACACACACACACACACACACACACACACACACACACACACACACACACACACACACACACACACACACACACACACACACACACACACACACACACACACACACACACACACACGTTATTAGCCACCGATCATCAGAAGCACTTGAACGTCTCACCATGCTGAGAACAGACTGATGCTGCGTTCACTGACCTGCATCTTCTCAGGAAAAGGAGAAATTAGGTCCTTCAGCTGACGACCGACCGCAAACACTGTGTCTGAGGAGGAGGACGAAGAAGAGGAGGAAGACGAAGAGGAGGAGGAGAAGAGGAGGAGGAGGAAGACGAAGAGGATGTTATGAAATCTTCCATTATGAAGAACCATTTCCAATAGAGATGAGAATATGTGGAGGCCTTTATTTAATTTGAAGGTATTAAGTTGATCGGGACTTGAACCCTTTGGTTCCACAGACTGAGCTTCTGCTGCCCAGTTATGATCTGAAACACTACATTTAAAATCAAGAGAGAGCTTTGATAGATAGCCTCTAACTGGAAGGTCTTCATCATTCTCGCTGAACCTAAAGTTGGTGAATATACAACGAAGTGAAACGATAGAGAATCAGCTAACCAGTGTCCATCAGAAACAACCAGCGACATGCAGAGCCTCACCTGACACACTCCAATGCAACGGGAAAAATACTAAATAATAATAAAATGTCTCTCTCTCTTGTAAAGTGATTTCTGATTCCAATCGCTTTTTACAGTCAAATTCGACAAATTGGCCGAGCTCCGCTACAACTACATGGGAGCGATGAGAAGTGAGGCAGGGACGAGCTCTGCCTCTCGTAAGCCCACAGTAACTGCTGGAGCGCGGGCACTTATTTAGTGCCCGCGCTCCAGCCAGTTACTGTGGGGTGAGGTGAGGCACAGATGAGCTCTGCCTCACCTCAGAATGCGTCACCCCACAGAAACTGTCTGGAAAGCGGGCCCTAAGCGCATGCCTGTTCCCATCTCACTGTAGGTCACCAATGTAATGTTTGTAGATCCTTTATTACATTTATCCTCGCCATCCATAGTCTCTAAATAACTTATTTCATGTATATATGATATTTAGGCTCGCTGGTCTCAACGGCAATGAAAATGCACCAGGGGAGGCAGCCATAACCTCTGCCGCACTGCAGGGGGCGCACGTGAGCCCACAGGTTCTTGTTGCTACTGTTATTCTACACAGAGACGGTAGACGCAAACAACAAACTAGACTTTTGAAACTAGAGGAAGATAAGGAGGACTTTTACAAAAAGTTATAGAGATTGTTGTCCAGAAGGAGAGCATGGACTTCATCTTCAAGTCAAGGTAAGACCACATTTGTAATGAACATGGGATCTTACTAAGAAAGAACAATCCAATATTTAGATTGTGGGTATCCTTTTGTTGAACGGTCTGTTTAAAATGAATCGAAGCGTCAGACTAAAAAAGCTTTTGAAAATAACAGAATATTTCGATTAAGGTCAAAATATAATATTTGTAAATCCCTCACCAGCCATGAACCTCACCGCACGTCACTGGAAACAACAACACACACAAGCTGTCATGGTTTCATATAAATCCAGTGAACTCACCGTCCTCTGGAGGAGCGGGGAACGGCTCAGAGACCTTGGGAGGAGTTCGAGCTGAACACAGAAACAAGAACAAAGAGTGAGATATCTGCCACGACATCAGTAACCGGAGCCAAGTCCTTCAGAGATCTGTCCGCGACACTGAGAGTGCAGATGCCGATGTTGCACTTATCATTATCACATCATCGATCACATCATCGATCACATCATCGATCACATCATCGATCACATCACATCATAATGTATCATATATTTCCTTATCTGAGTCAGCTGAGCCGTATCTGGCCGTGCAACACTCACAGTGTCACATACTGTATGCAGAAGTATTATTTTAAGCAACACATTAAGTTGACGAAACACTGGAGTCAAATGTAATTAAAGTCAGATCATGTCTTAGACGGGGCAGTGATATCATAAACCTGTTAATGTACGCATTCAAACACTTTCTCTGTTACCAGCTGTATTCACCTTGCAGGTGCAGCTATGTGGCTTTGATCCTGGATAAAGTGTTTAAGTCATGGATGTTTAAAGTTTAACTTCTTCATATTTGACTAATATTAAAGTTCACTTTTCATTCAGGAAGTATGACGCTGCGCTGTCAGTACGCTTCTCCATGTTTGTGATTGGTTGAATGTTGCTAGCCCCGCCCCTTTCATGTGAACGCGCACTCAGCCGGACAGAGAAACCCTGGCTTGAGTTACCGAGTTGATAACCAGCGTCGTAGGACCGCTTAGCGAGAGCGCGTTTGTTTTGGATTAGTTAAGCCGGGTAACTCAAACAGATCCAGGGTCTGTTGAACTGGAGTCGTAGTACAGGCCTCTGGTGTGTGTAGATCCAGTTTGTGTGGTGTGTGTAGTGTGTGTAGTGTGTGTAGTGTGTAGTGTGTGAAGTGTGTGTAGTGTGTATGTGTGTGGTGTGTGTAGTGTGTGTAGTATGTGTAGTGTGTGTAGTGTGTAGTGTGTGAAGTGTGTGTAGTGTGTATAGTGTGTGGTGTGTGTAGTGTGTATAGTGTGTGTAAGTGTATAGTGTGTGTAGTGTGTAGTGTGTGTGTGTGTAGTGTGTGTAGTGTGTAGTGTGTGTAGTGTGTGTAGTGTGTAGTGTGTGTAGTGTGTGTAGTGTGTATAGTGTGTAAGTGTGTATAGTGTGTGTAGTGTGTGAAGTGTGTGTAGTGTGTGTAGTGTGTAGTGTGTGTAGTGTGTATAGTGTGTGTAGTGTGTATAGTGTGTGTAGTGTGTGTAGTGTGTAGTGTGTGTAGTGTGTATAGTGTGTATAGTGTGTGTAGTGTGTAGTGTGTGTAGTGTGTATAGTGTGTGTAGTGTGTATAGTGTGTGTAGTGTGTGTAGTGTGTGTAGTGTGTGTAGTGTGTGTAGTGTGTATAGTGTGTATAGTGTGTATAGTGTTGTGTAGTGTGTGTAGTGTGTGTAGTGTGTAGTGTGTAGTGTGTGTAGTGTGTGTAGTGTGTGTAGTGTGTGTAGTGTGTAGTGTGCAGTGTGTAGTGTGCAGTGTGCAGTGTGCAGTGTGCAGTGTGTAGTGTGCAGTGTGTAGTGTGTGTAGTGTGTGTAGTGTGCAGTGTGTAGTGTGCAGTGTGTAGTGTGTAGTGTGCAGTGTGCAGTGTGTAGTGTGTAGTGTGTGTGTGTGTGTGTGTGTGTGTGTGTAGTGTGTGTAGTGTGTGTGTAGGACCTACAGATGGCGCATTTGGGCTGGAAGATCTCTTTGAAGTCTTCAGCGTTGTGGATCTCTGCTGACGACAGTTTCTCGTCCGCCTCGTCATCGCTCTGACTCCGCCTCTCTCCTTCGGGGCTCCGCCTCTCCGCCTCAGAGCGCTGCTTCACCCTGAGGGAGGAGAGGGGAGGGAGAGGGGAGGGAGAGGGGAGGAGAGGGGAGGGAGAGGGGAGGAGAGGGGAGGGAGAGGGGAGGAGAGGGGAGGAGATGAGAGGAGGGAGAGGGAGGGAGAGGGGAGGAGAGGAGAGGGGAGGGAGAGGGGAGGAGAGGGGAGGGAGAGGGGAGGAGAGGGGAGGAGAGGGAGAGGGGGAGATGAGGGAGATGAGAGGGGAGGGAGGGGAGGGAGAGGGGAGGAGAGGAGAGGAGAGGGGAGGAGAGGGGAGGAGAGGGGAGGAGGGGAGGAGAGGGGAGGGAGAGGGGAGGAGAGGAGAGGAGAGGGGAGGAGAGGGGAGGGGAGGAGAGGGAGGAGAGGGGAGGGAGAGGGGAGGAGATGGGAGGAATTGTGAGGAATAGTGAAGAATCCTGAGGAAATTGTTAATATATTGCACAAACATGAGGACATGCTTCCTAGTTTCCCAGAGCCCAAAGTCTTTCAATATCTGACCAGTTGAATCCATTGAGTTCAATGAACCCTCAAGGGCTCTTTCATGTCTACATATCTCTATATGTTTCATTGTTTGCTCTCCCACAGAGAGGCTCAGGCGTCTCATGAGAGTGAAATAGAGCCGTCATGTCCCACGAGTGAGACTGCAATGCTCTGCTGTACCTCTGGGAGGCGCTGCAGGCGGTGGACGGCCGCTCGTAGTTTCCTGCGCAGAGCGGCTGCTTTGGGATCTTTGTGCTCTGTGCTCGGCTGGTTGTCCTGGATGACCCCCTGCAGAGCAGCGCCCGCCGCTCTTCTTCACTCGCTTCAGATCCACCACGAAGGAGGACACGCTGGAGAGCTGGTGGGAGACGCCAATCTGACGGGAGGGGGGGGGGGGGGGTGTGGGGGGGAGGGGGGTGAAGTGACGTCAGGTATTACAGGTTGCCATTTGAAACCCACCATCATTACAACATAGGACTTTTAATAACATTACATCATGTACATCTACAGATAGTCTTTAAAGAGTTTTCTCCAGCTGCTGGTTGCGACGGCCAGGTCAGAGATCTACAGTCTTTAAAGAGTCCTCACCAGCTGCTGGTTGCAGACGGCCAGGTCAGAGATCTACAGTCTTTAAAGAGTCCTCACCAGCTGCTGGTTGCAGACGGCCAGTCAGAGATCTACAGTCTTTAAAGAGTCCTCACCAGCTGCTGGTTGCAGACGGCCAGGTCAGATCTACAGTCTTTAAAGAGCTCACCAGCTGCTGGTTGCAGATGGCCAGGTCAGAGACCTACAGTCTTTAAAGAGTCCTCACCAGCTGCTGGTTG
>JAAOOA010000281.1:0-7500 GCA_012861695.1 Trematomus loennbergii
GGGGCATAGCATCAGTGTTTTAGAGCTAGCCCCATGGTGGGGCATAGCATCAGTGTTTAGAGCTAGCCTCCACATAGCCAGTGTTTAGAGCTAGCCTCCACACCGTGTAGACTAGCTAATGCATTGCTTTGAACGCTATGCAGCTTTGACAGCTTGAACTGAACCCGGCCTCGCCTATACTCTGCGCAGTCGTGTATCGTCCGCCAAAGTGCAATAAGGATTTCATAAATGACTTTTCTGACTTTCTGTCCGGGATCATGGTGAAATATGATCGTGTTTTGATCTCCGGAGACTTCAATGTCCATGTGTGTTGCGAGTCCAAACCTCTGGTTAGGGACTTTTTAAATCTCCTTGATTCTTTGGTCTCGTTCAGTCCGTGGCCCAACACACGAAAAGGACACACTTTGGACTTAGTATTATCGTTTGGACTGTCTGTATCTGTGGATGAAATATGTGCAGCAACGCGTATCTCAGACCATTTACCGGTTCTGTTTACAACCTCCATCCCTTCCGCAGGAGTCGAATCACGTGCCCCTGCGCGTCGTCTGCGTTCGATTAACCCTTGACTGCCTCACAGTTCTCTGATGTTTTTAATGCTTCTCCGATCTGTAAATTAGATGTGAACTGTGCTTTTTAATGCTGATGAGCTTATCTCCATGTTTGACTCGACATGCACACTAACTGGATTCTGTTGCTCCTTTTACGCTTAGACGCACCAAAGTTCTATCAGAGCCGTGGCTCAATGACTGTACTCGTGCTCTCAGACGCGCTTGCAGGCGTGCAGAGAGAAAATGGAAAAAGGATAAACTCCATGTCTCCCTAGACGTGCAGTCAAAGCAGCCAAAACAGAGCACATTTCTCTGTTAATCTCCAAAAACAGCCATAAACCTCAGGTTTTTTTATGGGGTTCTTTTTAATGTCCTCAACTCTATTAATCCCTGTGATGTTTCTTCTATTGTCCCATCGACTACTCTCTGTGATAAGTTTCTTACATTTTTTATTGAAAAGGTATCTGCTCTTAGGCTAGCCCACACTAGTGCTACCCCAGATCCTGCTCCTTTTCTGTGCCCTGCTGTCCTCGACCACTTTGAGCCTGTATCCCTCTCTTCTCTCTCGGATGTAGTCAAGCACCTGCGGCCGACAAACTGCACCTCAGACAGCATTCCCTCTCGCCTTCTCAGAGATGTTTTTGATTCAGTTGGAGCAAGTATTTTATTACTTTTAAACACCTCTCTTACTCAGGATGTGTCCCAGCTGCCTTCAAACATGCCGTGGTTAAGCCACTTAAAAAGAAAAATCTCGACCCCTCCATTCTCGCAAATTTTAGGCCCATCTCCCAGCTACCTTTTTTATCAAAAGCCCTGGAGCGAGTAGTCTACGCCCAGCTGCAGTCTTTTTTAACCATCCATGGAATCCATGAAAAGTTTCAGTCTGGCTTCAAACCCATGCACAGCACTGAAACAGCCCTTTTAAGAGTTTTTAATGATCTGCTCCTAGCCGCCGACTCAGGTAGCCCAGCTGTCTTGGTGCTGTTAGACCTGACAGCTGCCTTTGACACTGTGGACCATAGCATCCTGCTGTCACGGCTTGAACAGTCCGCTGGCATCACAGGCTCTGCCCTTGCATGGTTCAGGTCCTACCTGACAGACCGTAGCTTCTCGTACAGCTAGGTGCCTTCTCCTCTGCCAAAGCCCCTCTTACCTGTGGGGTTCCCCAAGGCTCGATTCTGGGCCCCATCCTTTTTCTACTGTACATACTGCCCCTAGGTTCAATTCTCACAAAACATAACATTCCCTTCCACTGCTACGCCGACGATGTACAGATCTATCTGCCTCTCAAAGCAAATGTCAACACTCACTACAGCAGTGATGGACTGCTTAGCAGAGATAAAATCCTGGCTGAGCAAAAACTTTCCTCAACCTCAACGAGAGCAAGACTGAGGTCATCTTTTTTGGACCGCAACCTCCAGCCTCTCCGGTTGATATTCTGGGCTCTCTCAAAAAAAATCCTCCCCTCGGTCATGAACCTTGGAGTGACCTTCACTAGCACTTTTAAATTCGACAAGCAGGTCAGCACCGTAGTCAAAACCTGCTTTTTTAAATAAGACTATTGGCCAAAACCAAGTCGTATTTATCTTTTAAGACTTAGAAAGGGTTATTAACGCCTTTGTAACCTCGAGACTGGACTATTGCAACGCTCTGTATGTGGGTATGGACCAGGCCTCAATTAAACGCCTGCAGCTAGTCCAAAACGCAGCTGCACGTTTGCTGACTGGCCACAAAAAGCGTGACCACATCACCCCTATTCTGGCCTCACTACACTGGCTTCCAGTTCGGTTCAGAATTGATTTTAAAATCCTTTTATTTGTTTTTAAAGCACTAAATGGGCTGGCTCCGGCCTATATAGCTGAACTCCTCCAGCGCTACACCCCAGCCAGAGCTTTAAGGTCTGCTGACCAGCTGCTGCTGGTAGTGCCCAAGACCAGGCTAAAACCCGAGGGCACCGAGCCTTCGCAGCAGCTGGCCCTAGGCTCTGGAACACTCTGCCCCTCCATGTGAGGTCGGCCCAGACCCTAGGGGTTTTTAAATCTAACTAAAAACACACTTCTTCTCTCTGGCTTCTAGTTAGAGCGGAGCACGACTCCTGACTTTTCCTGTGTTTTATTTTATTTTTTTATATATCTGTTGTAATTTATTGTCTTTATTGTGATTGTAGTAATGTGTTTTTATGTGTTTTTTATTACATGTACAGCACTTTGGCTCGACCAAAAATCGCTTTTAAATGTGCTTTATAAATAAACCTGATTTGATTTGATTTGTGTGTGTGTCTGTGTGCGTGTGTGTGTTTGTCAGTCAGTGTGTGTGTGTGTGTGTGTGTGTGTGTGTGTGTGTGTGTGTGTTGTTGGAGCAGAACACCTATCTGGTGGCTGATAGCCCCCTCTACGCGCCGTTCGTTGGATGAGGCTGGATCTCTATTAAATAAAGAAAGGAATTGAAAACACCGGAATCAAAAGTTATAACAATTATCTGAGTTTACTGGTAGGAAACCAAACACATATACAAGTTATACAGAGTACTCCGGACTTCAGGTTTGTGATGCGATGCGGATAAAGGTGTCGGGACCCGCCAACTCATCAAACAAGAAGAAATTGACTTCAGGTTTGTGATGCGATGCGGACACAGATATCGGGACCTGCCAACTCACCAAACAAGAAAGCATTTTACATTAAAAAACAACAGTATTCATATCATATTTGGGGCGGAGATGTGTTGACTTTTCCCTTCCCCTTTTACTCCAAAGCGAATGACAGAGTCCGTGAGGAGGAGCTGTGTGAGCTGCTCACATCCCCCAGGTGTTTTTACTGGTTGGATTCACTTCTGGTCGGGTTCAATACAGCGAATCAGAGTTCTGACCAGAACGTGAGATTCTAAAGTTTCACAAGGTCAAAGTCCATCTTATCTCTGCACCGGTATTCACTCCCTTACTTTCCCATGGGAGTTTTTCACATAAATTATTCTTTCTCATACAATTAAACCTTTGTGCACATATATAATGATGTCCATAACGACCTTAAAAACATGTGTGTGTGGGGGTGAAAAGGAGCGGTGTGTGTGTGAAACAGGATCTCTGGGTCAGTGAGTTGAAAGTGAGAATATCATTTCTATATATGTGATTACCCAAAACCGTTGTGATTACCTAAAACAGTTGTGATTACTTAAACAGTTCAAACAAACATGTTCACTAAAATACAATTCAAAATAATACATGTTTACTTCAATACAGTGTAGAATCATATATTTTTACTTCAGTGTCTGTGTGTGTGTGTGTGTGTGTGTGTGTGTGTGTGTGTGTGTGTGTGTGTGTGTGTGTGTGTGTGTGTGTGTGTGTGTGTGTGTCTGTGTGTGTCTGCGTGTGTCTGTGTGTGTGTGCGTGTGTGTTACGTGCCGTAGTGTTTGTGTGTCTCTCTCTCTCTCCCTCTGGTTGTCCCCGGGTGCAGCCTCTCCCCGGGTGCAGCCTCTCCCCGGGTGCAGCCTCTCCCCGGGTGCGGCCTCCCCCCGGGTGCAGCCTCTCCCCGGGTGCGGCCTCCCCCGGGTGCAGCCTCCCCCGGGTGCAGCCTCTCCCCGGGTGCAGCCTCTCCCCGGGTGCAGCCTCTCCCCGGGTGCTTTGCAAGTTGGCTGGTGAGCCCGTTTCCTGTCTGTCTTTCATTGGTTGATTAAACCTCATCAGTTTCCTCTCTTTTCTCGTGCCTGGTCATTTCTGTGTTTTCTTACTCCCCTTCGTACCCCTAGATTTGGAGGGTGTGTGTGTGTGTGTGTGTGTGTGTGTGTGTATAAACAGAGGAGGTCAGAGGTCAGCGCTGCAGACACATCGACCTTTAAAAGCGTCTCGTCTTTATTTTATTTGTTACTTGCTTTGTTTCTGCTCCAGAGGAGAGAGTCAGCTCAGATCATCTGCTCTCTGAGGCTCAGAGTGAGGGGCTCACACTGAGGGGGGGCTCACACTGAGGGGGGGCTCACTCTGAGGGGGGGCTCACTCTGAGGGGCTCACTCTGAGGGGCTCACTCTGAGGGGCTCACACTTACCCCTTTCACACCAACGGTGTTTCAGGGCCGGTTCGGTGCTGGTGCTTGAAAAGCACCGGGTTTTCCTGTTCACACCGCAGCGGAGCCGCCTCTAAGCTCCGGAATCCGGTTCGTTTCGAGCACCAAAAAGTTGTCCGTCTAGAAGCAAGAACCGCTTACGTCACGCTTACGTCGGAGGGGGGCGAGATTAACCTGAGCTAACAGTTAAGGCGAGTACGGCAAATACAAGTTGTAACAAGCAGTAGTGCTGAGCAAAGTGACTAGAACGCAACCACACACTTGTTAAAAAAAAACCACTTTATAAAGTCAGCCAACACTAACCAGGCTTCGTGTGATTCTGTTTATTTGTACCTTACTTTGACCATCCGTTCGCTGTTATTGATCATTGTGGAGAGCAGGCAGACGTTTGTTATTATAGCAGCTATCGGATGGAATCAATACATGGGCTGCACAGGTTGTCATGTCCGACTATCACAAGTAGAATCATAATGAAAAATACGCCGGTAAAAAGTGCCTGTAGAAAACGGCTTAGCAAGTAGTCAGTTTAGCTTCGGTTGCTATGCTAACATCACCCATGTTATACCAGAGAAACTTTCATAACAGCGTTGTGATGCCAAACAGCGTCAATTCAGACTGACACACATTCACTTAAGGGGAACTGGGGATATGTATCAGCTGCTTGTGTGACAGTCAGACAGTGAATACTTTAGAGCCGTGTGAGCTAACCCGGAGCTAACGGGAGAATACACTCCCGTGGAAGAGCAGCCAGCACTGCAGCGGTCGCTAAATGAACACATTAATAAACAATGAACCACGGCACTCTGGAGAAAAGTATAAGGTTGGAGAAGTCCTTATTTCATTTAATCTGGCTTCGTATGATTAAAAGCAACGCAGTCCCCGGCCCGTTGTTGCTGTGAGGTGAGCTCCGGCGTTGGGAGAAAATCAGCGACGTAAACGGTGACGTCATGACGCAGCAGCGGCAGCACCAGTCGGGCTCTGAGCGGTGTGAAAAGAGCCGGCGCTAAACCGAAGAACCGGTTCTGAACCAGAAAAGCTCTAGAGGAGCTAGAACCGGAGTTGCGTTGGTGTGAAAGGGGCAACTGAGGGGCTCACTCTGAGGGGCTCACTCTGAGGGGCTCACTCTGAGGGGTTCACTCTGAGGGGCTCACACTGAGGGCTCACACTGAGGGGCTCACTCTGAGGGGGGGCTCACACTGAGGGGCTCACTCTGAGGGGCTCACTCTGAGGGGTTCACTCTGAGGGGCTCACACTGAGGGGCTCACTCTGAGGGGCTCACACTGAGGGGCTCACACTGAGGGGGGCTCACACTGAGGGGCTCACTCTGAGGGGCTCACTCTGAGGGGGGGCTCACACTGAGGGGCTCACACTGAGGGGCTCACTCTGAGGGGGGCTCACACTGAGGGGCTCACTCTGAGGGGTTCACTCTGAGGGGCTCACACTGAGGGCTCACTCTGAGGGGCTCACACTGAGGGGCTCACTCTGAGGGGGGGCTCACACTGAGGGGCTCACACTGAGGGGCTCACTCTGAGGGGGGCTCACACTGAGGGGCTCACTCTGAGGGGTTCACTCTGAGGGGTTCACTCTGAGGGGCTCACACTGAGGGGCTCACTCTGAGGGGGGGCTCACACTGAGGGGCTCACTCTGAGGGGTTCACTCTGAGGGGCTCACACTGAGGGGCTCACACTGAGGGTGAACACCTGCTCATTGAGAGGGTCCAGAGGGGAGAGGCAGCCAGTCCAGCAGGGGGCAGATGGGGGTTCAGGCTGCAGCTACCAGGAGGTGAACTGGCCCTCTCCAGTACCAGTCCACTCTCCATATTTCTTTGGTCCGATCGGGGCGTGGACCTTCGGCCCAAAGTCCAAATCCCTACAGACTGAACCCCGGCCCCCCAAACTGTGTTTTAGGGTGGGCCGAGATGACGGTGTATATCAGCAGAAAGAGGAAGGTGGAGGAAGACTGTGGTTCTGGGCTCTGGGCTGTGGAGGAAGGGGAGATGTTCTCATGTGCTTCATTTACTGCTGAAGTGTTTTGTATCTGAGTACACAGTGTCATCAAGACAGTGAAAACTAAAAGTTGATTTATAAATCTTCTTCTCCCTCCTCTTCCTCTTCCTCCCTCCTCTTCATCGTCACTGGCTGCCTCTCCCCTCTGGACCTCTCCTATATGCATGTGTTCACCTGTGTGTGTTTGTACTGTGTCGTGTTTAACAATACATGCATGTGCACCTGTGTACTGGTTCTGTGTGTGTGTGTGTGTGTGTGTGTGTGTGTGTGTGTGTGTGTGTTGGTGTGTCTGTGTGTGTGTGTGTGTGTTGGTGTGTCTGTGTGTGTGTGTGTGTGCGTGTGTATGTATGTGTGTGTGTTGGTGTGTGTGTGTGTTGGTGTGTGTGTGTGTTGGTGTGTGTGTGTATGTGTATGTGTGTGTGTTGGTGTATGTGTGTGTGTGTGGGTGCGTGTGTGTGTGTTATGTGTGTGTGTTGGTGTGTGTGTGTGTATGTGTGTGTGTTGGTGTGTGTGCGTGTGTGTGTTGGTGTGTGTGCGTGTGTGTGTGTGTGCGTGCGTGTGTGTGTGTGTATGTGTGTGTTGGTGTGTGTGTGTGTGCATGCGTGCGTGCGTGTGTGTGGGTGCGTGTGTGTGTGTGTATATGTGTGTGTGTGTATGTGTATGTGTGTGTGTTGGTGTGTGTGTGTGTGCGTGTGTGTGTGTGTGTTGGTGTGCGTGTGTGTGTGTGTTGGTGTGCATGTGTGTGGGTGCGTGTGGGTGTGTGTGTGTGTGTGTGTATGTGTGTGTTTGTGTGTGTGTGTGTATGTGTATGTGTGTGTGTTGGGTGTGTGTGTGTGGGTGCGTGTGTGTGTGTGTATGTGTGTGGTGTGTGTGTGAATGTGTATGTGTGTGTGT
>JAAOOA010000281.1:10000-17500 GCA_012861695.1 Trematomus loennbergii
GTTACTTAAGTACGTGATACCCGTTAGCTGTTTAAATGTTACTAAAGTACGTCATAGCCGTTAGCTGTTTAAATGTTACTAAAGTACGTGATAGCCGTTAGCTGTTTAAATGTTACTAAAGTACGTGATAGCCGTTAGCTGTTTAAATGTTACTAAAGTACGTGATACCCGTTAGCTGTTTAAATGTTACTAAAGTACGTGATAGCCGTTAGCTGTTTAAATGTTACTAAAGTACGTCATAGCCGTTAGCTGTTTAAATGTTACTAAAGTACGTGATACCCGTTAGCTGTTTAAATGTTACTAAAGTACGTGATAGCCGTTAGCTGTTTAAATGTTACTAAAGTACGTGATAGCCGTTAGCTGTTTAAATGTTACTAAAGTACGTGATAGCCGTTAGCTGTTTAAATGTTACTAAAGTACGTGATAGCCGTTAGCTGTTTAAATGTTACTAAAGTACGTGATACCCGTTAGCTGTTTAAATGTTACTAAAGTACGTGATAGCCGTTAGCTGTTTAAATGTTACTAAAGTACGTGATAGCGTTAGCTGTTTAAATGTTACTAAAGTACGTGATAGCCGTTAGCTGTTTAAATGTTACTAAAGTACGTGATAGCCGTTAGCTGTTTAAATGTTACTAAAGTACGTGATAGCCGTTAGCTGTTTAAATGTTACTAAAGTACGTCATAGCCGTTAGCTGTTTAAATGTTACTAAAGTACGTGATAGCCGTTAGCTGTTTAAATGTTACTAAAGTACGTGATACCCGTTAGCTGTTTAAATGTTACTAAAGTACGTGATAGCCGTTAGCTGTTTAAATGTTACTAAAGTACGTGATAGCCGTTAGCTGTTTAAATGTTACTAAAGTACGTGATAGCCGTTAGCTGTTTAAATGTTACTAAAGTACGTGATAGCCGTTAGCTGTTTAAATGTTACTAAAGTACGTGATAGCCGTTAGCTGTTTAAATGTTACTAAAGTACGTCATAGCCGTTAGCTGTTTAAATGTTACTAAAGTATGTGATAGCCGTTAGCTGTTTAAATGTGACTAAAGTACGTGATAGCCGTTAGCTGTTTAAATGTTACTAAAGTACGTGATAGCCGTTAGCTGTTTAAATGTTACTAAAGTACGTGATAGCCGTTAGCTGTTTAAATGTTACTAAAGTACGTGATAGCCGTTAGCTGTTTAAATGTTACTAAAGTACGTCATAGCCGTTAGCTGTTTAAATGTTACTAAAGTACGTGATAGCCGTTAGCTGTTTAAATGTTACTAAAGTACGTGATACCCGTTAGCTGTTTAAATGTTACTAAAGTACGTGATAGCCGTTAGCTGTTTAAATGTTACTAAAGTACGTGATAGCCGTTAGCTGTTTAAATGTTACTAAAGTACGTGATAGCCGTTAGCTGTTTAAATGTTACTAAAGTACGTGATACCCGTTAGCTGTTTAAATGTTACTAAAGTACGTGATAGCCGTTAGCTGTTTAAATGTTACTAAAGTACGTGATAGCCGTTAGCTGTTTAAATGTTACTAAAGTACGTGATAGCCGTTAGCTGTTTAAATGTTACTAAAGTACGTGATACCCGTTAGCTGTTTAAATGTTACTAAAGTACGTGATAGCCGTTAGCTGTTTAAATGTTACTAAAGTACGTGATAGCCGTTAGCTGTTTAAATGTTACTAAAGTACGTGATAGCCGTTAGCTGTTTAAATGTTACTAAAGTACGTGATAGCCGTTAGCTGTTTAAATGTTACTAAAGTACGTGATAGCCGTTAGCTGTTTAAATGTTACTAAAGTACGTCATAGCCGTTAGCTGTTTAAATGTTACTAAAGTACGTGATAGCCGTTAGCTGTTTAAATGTTACTAAAGTACGTGATAGCCGTTAGCTGTTTAAATGTTACTTAAGTACGTGATAGCCGTTAGCTGTTTAAATGTTACTTAAGTACGTGATACCCGTTAGCTGTTTAAATGTTACTAAAGTACGTCATAGCCGTTAGCTGTTAAATGTTACTAAAGTACGTGATAGCCGTTAGCTGTTTAAATGTTACTAAAGTACGTGATACCCGTTAGCTGTTTAAATGTTACTACGCCGTAGTAATGTTTGTTACGCCGAGCGTCAAACAGCTCTTTGAAATGGAATGGAACCACGGCAGACTATCCAGAACTGGACTTGGACGGGTCCAGCCCCCCCCCCACTCCACCCCCCCAGAACTACACATGCTGGCTATTGTGTGTTTCGCAACATGTTTCTAAGGCACGTCTCTACTGGGAATTGTAGTTTTATAAGACGTTTTCATATTTCCCATAATTAGAAGATGCCAGTAATAAACTGTGTACACCCTGGAGGTTTAGGGGATATGAAACACAGTGGTGTTATCACATTTAAAACATATCATTAATAAATGGGTGAAAATTGCTTGTGCCCATAATGGGCAGCTTTAATATACCCACATGACAGCTAAGGTCAGAAGAGCTTTATTTAACAGCTGGTCTTGTGTCTGTGACCCTCCTGTTGTTCATTGATAAGCCTGAAACATGCACTTGTCGCGGTTCAGAGGCACATTTTGCAAATATGGCAGTAGCCATCGATCATCTTAAGATAAGATACGATAAGATACGTTATTGATCCCAAGTTGGGAAATGTTTTTGTTACAGCAGCATGTACTACTTTGTTCTTCTCCACTACAATTCAGAGCTAACCTGGTATTTTGACTCCACTACATTTATTTGAGTTACTTTGCAGATTCTGATTAATGATGTGAAATATAAACAACCCTTAAATCAGACTTAAGTTACACCTGAGTAACATTCAGGGAAGGTGATTGTACTTTGTCAGACTTATCTGTGGATACCCCCAACGTTTTTTCTTATTCAAAAGAAGACCTTAACTTAAAGTATTCTTTAATGTTTAAATAAAGCCTTATTAGTTTGTCTGTTTTGCACATCCTCCTGTTCATATCTTTGGACGTCCTGCACTAAACTGTTTTATTGTAGAGATCACTACAGTATCTTCTTGATATTTTCTATTCTATATTTCTATCATGCCTTCTACTTTCCCCTGGTGTGTATGTAGGCTACTCTTAATATTTAAATGTTTTCAATAAATATAACTTATTCAACAACTAAATTCAATAACGTGCTTTAACCACTAGGCGGTGCGGGTTAAAAAACCAGTGGTCTAGTTAATAAAACATAATAATATCAAACATAATATGACTATTAACTTTATTGTGAAATGAAAACAGAACGCTAAAGGAAAATACAGTTTCAGTCTCTGGATTTGAAGCTTATGCATTGTACCATGAACCTGTAGACCTGTAACAGTCAACTGCATGAGGAGCTGGAAAGGTAGTTCAGTAATATCTTTAAAAACTACAAGTCCCTTTCTATCAGCTGTGCACCGTTATGGTGTAAATACAGCCTATCTACCGATTGGATCAAATATAAAAGTCAGCCAAATTAGTGTTGATACTGCAAGGAGACGTATTGTGTGAAGAGAAATGTAAGATGTTGTTTTTGCTGATATATTTAAGATCCACGTCACGTTTTCAGTTTTGGCGGCACTTCTTCCAGTTTGTCTAGAAGTGTTCTCATCAGGGCTCTATACATACAGAACTACGGCAGATATGTAATATTTAATGCAGCCGAACCGTGTATTACAATGCCGTTATGTGATGACCGCCAAAGAGAAAAGCAAGAACACTCGGATTAAAGTATTATTTCTTTATTTTTAAAATGTTTTCCGATTTCATATCGCATAAACACATATCCCAACATGCATTGCGGCTAAAACATCCAATCACCGAGCTTGAACGGTATCTGAGGATTATGGGTAGTTCGATGTTTTAGCCGATCAAAACCTCTGAAAAAAGAAATGTGTCTCTCAGAATCGAAAGGGAAAAACCTATGGGAAAAACACAAAAGCATTGTACACAATTTAAACCAATTAATGTCGTATAATAAACAAGGATAACTGATGTTTTTTAGTGAGTACTGCAGATATCACTGTGTAATCATTTGATCATTGGTTTTATTATGATAACTTCGAGACCGGAGAAACTGTTTTCACCCCGTGACTTTACATGGAAGCTGCCGCATATACACGTTCTCCTGGCGAGACCTCAAATCATCTTCGTAATATCTATCAAACTATAGATCCTACACATCCACTGGACGTAGATTATAAAAGTACAATATACACTTCTCGCTAGAAATCGCCAAACTATTGCACAATTTAGGATTTTCCAGAGAGGGTTATTTGTGAATGAACGACCCTCTGTAACGTTTGCAATCAACGGGAGCACTCGAGGGCGAAAACTTTAAAACGTGATTATAGGTCGTATTAAGCGCTTGAACAATCGACCTATTTGGTCGTATGAGTTGGGGGACTTGTTGCACTGCTGATCTGCTGTAAGCTAGCTAGCTAACGTAGCTAACCTTCAGATATCCTGACAAACACTAAAGTTATGAGACGACTGACAGAGACAGATGCTTTGTAACCCCCACCAAACAAAGGTTATATATGTATATATATGGTTGACATTAAACAGACTCCTGTGTGTGTGTGTGTGTGTGTGTGTGTGTGTGTGTGTGTGTGTGTGTGCGTGTGTGTGTGTGTGTGTGCAGTGTGTGTGGAGATGAAGCTGCTGCTCTGGCTCGTGGTTCTGCTCGCCCCCCTCCCTGCTGAATGCCTCCCCTCTTGCCCCGCCCCATGCTCTTGCCCCGCCCCTTGCTCTTGCCCCGCCCCCTGCTGCTCCACCTGGGGGAGGAGCTTCCCTCCGGGTGGGGGGGGCTCCCCTGAGGGGATGGGGGAGAAGAAGAGGTCTGAGGAGCCCGCCCTCTCTCTGGACCTCACCTTCCACCTGCTGAGGGAGGTTCTGCAGATGGCCCGCAACGAGAGGCTGAACCAGCAGGCCACCAGCAACAGGGCCCTGATGGACAGCTTTGGAAAGTGAGACCCCCTCAGGACCCCCCTACTGAAACCCCGCCCACATACTGCTGAAGCCCCACCCACATAGTCCTGAAGCTCCTCCCACAGAGTACTGAAGCTCCTACTACTGAAGCTCCTCCCACAGACTACTGAAGCTCCTACTACATACTACTGAAGCTCCTCCCACAGACTACTGAAGCTCCTCCCACAGACTACTGAAGCTCCTACTACATACTACTGAAGCTCCTCCCCAGACTACTGAAGCTCCTACTACATACTACTGAAGCTCCTCCCACAGACTACTGAAGCTCCTACTACATACTACTGAAGCTCCTCCCACAGACTCCTGAAGCTCCTCCCACAGACTACTGAAGCTCCTCCCACAGACTCCTGAAGCTCCTACTACATACTACTGAAGCTCCTCCCACAGACTACTGAAGCTCCTCCCACAGACTACTGAAGCTCCTCCCACAGACTCCTGAAACTCCTCCCACAGACTACTGAAGCTCCTCCCACAGAATTCTGACATTTTTCTTATAAAATAAAAACTTTTGATGACTGAAAATACATCAGAGAGAAAAAAAATGTTATGTTCAAATTTGTATTTAAATAATATATTATTTAATGTCATTTGTTTATTTGATTAAACTCTTGATTCTTCCTTTTTGAGTCTTTTGAAATGTCTTCATATAAAAAGTGATCATTTATTTGTGTTTATTTTGACCCTGTTTGTGAAAAATATCTGCTCTTCCTCTCAACTGGTGCGGTCTTCATTAGGATCCTTGAATCCTTATGTCAACAACAACAACAACAACAACAACAAAAAACAACCACAGCAGCAGCAGGGTGTGAGCAGAGCATTCAGGTCAGAACATGAAGTGAGAAACAGCTGATTTTTAATGGCAATAACATGACATCACATGTCACATGTCACTTGTTAGACGCTTTTATCCAAAGAGACTCACACACTGAGGACAATCCCCACAGGAGCACTTTGAAGTGTCTCAGGGACACAACGACATGCTGACTGCAGAGGGGTTTGAACCTGTGCTCCCCTGATCCCAACACCAACGCACTAGTCCACTGCGCCACACGCCTCCACCGCCAATAAAACATTTTCACTATAGAAACAAACAAAGTTTCATATTTCATTTTCTACAATCTCTTTAGTTTCAGAACAACTGAACTTTAACAACTGATGGAAAATAAACTCATAAAAAACAGAGCGAGCTTCAGGGAAACGTAACAACATTATTATTACACATAGTTTCACTTCTGGTTGAGCCAACTGAACGAGAAGATGTGTTTCGGTCCGTCCTCTGACTCCTCCTGATGAAGAGGAGGAGGAGGAGGAGAGGAGGAAGAGGAGGAGGAGGAGGAGAGGAGGAAGAGGAGGAGGAGGAGGAGAAGAACCTTTTAGTGTCATGAATTTATTATTAATCAAAATATTACTAATAAATTCAAACAGATTTAAATGTAAATCACTGAAATCATCAGATCAGATTTGTTTGAAATAATAATTCCATTAAGTCTGAATGACTGAATGCAGCGTGTGTTGTCATACCTGGAGGCGGGGCTAGTGGTAGGGGGCCTGTGTGGACGAGGAGGGGGCAGGGCCGTTCGTCGATGATGTCATGGTGGGCGGGGCCTCTGAAGGTCTCTGAGGGGGCGTGGCTAATAGCTGAACACCTGAAGACTGAGCAGGAGACAGAGAAGGAAGCTGATTGGCTGAGGTCATCAGAGGAGGCAGCTGATTGGCTGAGGTCATCAGAGGAGGCCTTTGATTGGCTGAAGTCATCAGAGGAGGCAGCTGATTGGCTGAAGTCATCAGAGGAGCCTTCTGGTTGGCTGAAGTCATCAGAGAAGGCAGCTGATTGGCTGAGGTCATCAGAGGAGGCAGCTGATTGGCTGAGTTCATCAGAGGAGGCTTCTGATTGGCTGAAGTCATCAGAGGAAGCAGCTGATTGGCTGAGGTCATCAGAGGAGGCTTCTGATTGGTTGAGGCTGTCCTTCTGACCTCCTCTGCCACTTCTTCTTCTTCATCATCATCATCTTCATCAACTGAGGAGACAGCATGTTAATGTGAAGATAGCGCTAATATATTAGCCATGCTAACACAATAGCATTAAAATAGCATAGACACATGCAGACAAACTAGCATGCTAACTAAATAGCAGAATCAATGCTAACATATAAACATGCCCCCACTTTAACTTCATCCTTTAACATGTCAACAACCACTGCTACAGTCCCATGCTAACACGCTAGCAAACAAACATATTAGTAGCACCTGAAGGCAGCATCACACCAGCCAATGATCTCCTGCGGTTAGTGTGAGGTTCAGGCGTCTCGTCTCTGATTGGACGTTGAGATGTTTCTCACGTTTGATGAAGTCGACGCCCATCAGCGCTCGTCTCTGAGGCTCAAAGCTTCCTGTCAGGTGATCCATGTTCTCGTAGCCGGGCGTCACCTGGTCCAGGTGAGCGGTGTCCGAGCCCTCCACCATCCTGCACACACACATTTAATAACTGATCCAGGTGTGAAGCTGACCGTTGAGCGGCCGACCAAGTAAGGAGGCAG
>JAAOOA010000281.1:22500-72500 GCA_012861695.1 Trematomus loennbergii
TTTGAGTTACCCGGTTTACCTAATCCAAAACAAACGCGTTCTCACTAAACGGTCCTACGACGCTGGTTGTCAGCTCGGTAACTCAAGCCAGGGTTTCTCTGTCCGTCTGAGTGCGCGTTCACATAAAAGGGGCGGGGTTAGCAACATTTGACCAATCACAAACACGGAGAAGCGTACTGACAGCGCAGCGTCATACTTCCTGAATGAAAAGTCAACTATAATATTAGACATATGAAGAAGTGAAACTTTAAACATCCATGACTTAAACACTTTATCCAGGATAAAGCCACATAGCTGCACCTGCAAGGTGAATACAGCTGGTAACAGAGAAAGTGTTTGAATGCGTACATTAACAGGTTTATGATATCACTGCCCCGTCTAAGACACGATCTGACTTTAATTACATTTGACTCGAGTGTTTCATCAACTTAATGTGTTGCTTAAAATAATACTTCTGCATCCAGTATGTGACACTGTGAGTGTTGCACGGCCAGATACGGCTCAGCTGACTCAGATAAGGAAATATATGATACATTATGATGTGATATGATATGAATGATAATGGGACACATCGACGTCTGCACTCACAGTGCCCGGACTGTACTTAATGTTACTCTGATCCGGTTACTTATGTTGTGGCAGATATAAGTAAGCTTTCTTAACGCTAATGTTATAATAGTCAGATTGCTCTGAAGATGTGAGGGGATATTCTATTCATTTCACGGCACACAGTCGGTGATTTTGCCGGCCGGCAGTTTTTTTGTATTTCCTCTATCCTGTAATATGACTTGATCGCTTTAAACTCCGCACACTGAGCTCTGATTGGTCAGCAGGGTGCTTTCACTGAGTTGATCTCTTAGCCTGGAACCAAACCTGCTCCGGACCAGGCTAGCCGTTCAGCATAAGTTACCATGGAGCTCTAGCCCTCTAAGAAGTGAACCAGTCGTAGGACCGAAACCCAGAGTTTACCCTGAAGTTAGCCGGCTAAGAGAAAATCCGGCTTCGTAGTACAGGCCTCTGGTTGTACATGTCGATGATGTTCTGTTTACCTGGCGCTGCCCTGGTTGTACATGTCGATGATGTTCTCCACCAGCAGGTTCCTCTGCAGGCCGTAGACCCCGTGCCGGTCCAGAACCACCTCGTGTCTGCAGGACGGGCATCTGAACCGCCCGCCGGACGACACCGTGGAGCCGCTCCTCGTCGTCAGGTAGGGGTTGGAGGCCTGCAGGGGGCGGGGCATCACACAGGTAAAGGGGCGGGGCATCACACAGGTAAAGGGGCGGGGCATCACACAGGTAAAGGGGCGGGGCATCCCATGTAGATATGTGATGTATTACAGATGTATTACATGTCTGATATATGTACAATTATGTAATGTAAAACTCCTTTGTACTTGGAAAAGCGCTAAATAAATGTAATGAATTATTATTATTATTATTATTATTGTATGGGAGATTTTTCTATACCATATTGGTATAAACAAATGCAAAGAACTAAAAAAACAAAACTTCATTACATGACTACAAAGAGACACCTGAGCTACAGTAGAACACTAAAGCCCACACCTTGATCATATCAGATTATTTGTTTACCTTAAACAAACTACAGGAGACACAAACAACTACATGAGACACAAACAACTACGTAGAGACACAAACAACTACAGTAGAGACACAAACAACTACATGGAGACACAAACAACTACATGAGAACACAAACAACTACATGGAGACACAAACAACTACATGGAGACACAAACAACTACATGGAGACACAAACAACTACATAGAGACACAAACACTACAGTAGAGACACAAACAACTACATGGAGACACAAACAACTACATGGAGACACAAACAACTACATGGAGACACAAACAACTACATGGAGACACAAACCTACATGGAGAAAAACAACTACAGTAGAGACACAAACAACTACATGGAGACACAAACAACTACATGGAGACACAAACAACTACATGGAGACACAAACAACTACATGGAGACACAAACAACTACATGGAGACACAAACAACTACATAGAGACACAAACAACTACAGTAGAGACACAAACAACTACATGGAGACACAAACAACTACATGGAGACACAAACAACTACATGGAGACACAAACAACTACATGAGACACAAACAACTACATGGAGAAACAAACAACTACAGTAGAGACACAAACAACTACATGAGACACAAACAACTACATGGAGACACAAACAACTACATGGAGACACAAACAACTACATGGAGACACAAACAACTACAGTAGAGACACAAACAACTACATGGAGACACAAACAACTACATGGAGACACAAACAACTACAGTAGAGACACAACAACTACATGGAGACACAAACAACTACATGGACACAAACAACTACATGGAGACACAAACAACTACATGGAGACACAAACAACTACATGGAGACACAAACAACTACATAGAGAACAAAAACTACAGTGAGACACAAACAACTACATGGAGACACAAACAACTACATGGAGACACAAACAACTACATGGAGACACAAACAACTACAGTAGAGACACAAACAACTACATGGAGACACAAACAACTACAGTAGAGACACAAACAACTACATGGAGACACAAACAACTACATGGAGACACAAACAACTACATGAGACACAAACAACTACAGTAGAGACACAAACAACTACATAGAGACACAAACACTACATGGAGACACAAACAACTACATGGAGACACAAACAACTACATGGAGACACAAACAACTACATGGAGACACAAACAACTACATGGAGACACAAACAACTACAGGAGAACACAAACACTACATGGAGACACAAACAACTACATGGAGACACAAACAACTACATAGAGACACAAACAACTACATGGAGACACAAACAACTACATGGAGACACAAACAACTACATAGAGACACAAACAACTACATAGAGACACAAACAACTACATAGAGACACAAACAACTACAGTAGAGACACAAACAACTACAGTAGAGACACAAACAACTACATAGAGACACAAACAACTACATAGAGACACAAACAACTACAGTAGAGACACAAACAACTACATAGAGACACAAACAACTACATGGAGACACAAACAACTACATAGAGACACAAACAACTACATAGAGACACAAACAACTACATAGAGACACAAAACTACATGGAGACACAAACAACTACAGTAGAGACACAAACAACTACATAGAGACACAAACAACTACAGTAGAGACACAAACAACTACATGAGACACAAACAACTACATAGAGACACAAACAACTACATGAGACACAAACAACTACATGGAGACACAAACAACTACAGTAGAGACACAAACAACTACAGTAGAGACACAAACAACTACATGGAGACACAAACAACTACAGTAGAGACACAAACAACTACATGGAGACACAAACAACTACATGGAGACACAAACAACTACATAGAGACACAAACAACTACATAGAGACACAAACAACTACAGTAGAGACACAAACAACTACGTAGAGACACAAACAACTACATGGAACACAAACAACTACATGTAGACACAAACAACTACGTAGAGACACAAACAACTACATGGAGACACAAACAACTACAGTAGAGACACAAACAACTACATGGAGACACAAACAACTACGTAGAGACACAAACAACTACAGTAGAGACACAAACAACTACAGTAGAGACACAAACAACTACATAGAGACACAAACAACTACAGTAGAGACACAAAACTACATGGGACACAAACAACTACATGGAGACACAAACAACTACATAGAGACACAAACAACTACATAGAGACACAAACAACTACAGTAGAGACACAAACAACTACGTAGAGACACAAACAACTACATGGAGACACAAACAACTACAGTAGAGACACAAACAACTACGTAGAGACACAAACAACTACATGGAGACACAAACAACTACATGGAGACACAAACAACTACATGAGACACAAACAACTACATAGAGACACAAACAACTACAGTAGAGACACAAACAACTACATGGAGACACAAACAACTACATGGAGACACAAACAACTACATGGAGACACAAACAACTACATGGAGACACAAACAACTACATGGAGAACAAACAACTACAGTAGAGACACAAACAACTACATGGAGACACAAACAACTACATGGAGACACAAACAACTACATGAGACACAAACAACTACATGGAGACACAAACAACTACATGGAGACACAAACAACTACATAGAGACACAAACAACTACAGTAGAGACACAAACAACTACATGGAGACACAAACAACTACATGGAGACACAAACAACTACATGGAGACACAAACAACTACATGGAGACACAAACAACTACATGGAGAAACAAACAACTACAGTAGAGACACAAACAACTACATGGAGACACAAACAACTACATGGAGACACAAACAACTACATGGAGACACAAACAACTACATGGAGACACAAACAACTACAGTAGAGACACAAACAACTACATGGAGACACAAACAACTACATGGAGACACAAACAACTACAGTAGAGACACAAACAACTACATGGAGACACAAACAACTACATGGAGACACAAACAACTACATGGAGACACAAACAACTACACGGAGACACAAACAACTACATAGAGACACAAACAACTACAGTAGAGACACAAACAACTACATGGAGACACAAACACTACATGGAGACACAAACAACTACATGGAGACACAAACAACTACAGTAGACACAAACAACTACATGGAGACACAAACAACTACAGTAGAGACACAAACAACTACATGGAGACACAAACAACTACATGGAGACACAAACAACTACATGGAGACACAAACAACTACAGTAGAGACACAAACAACTACATAGAGACACAAACAACTACATGGAGACACAAACAACTACATGGAGACACAAACAACTACATGAGACACAAACAACTACATGGAGACACAAACAACTACATGGAGACACAACAACTACAGTAGAGACACAAACAACTACATGGAGACACAAACAACTACATGGAGACACAAACAACTACATAGAGACACAAACAACTACATGGAGACACAAACAACTACATGGAGACACAAACAACTACATAGAGACACAAACAACTACATAGAGACACAAACAACTACATAGAGACACAAACAACTACATAGAGACACAAACAACTACAGTAGAGACACAAACAACTACAGTAGAGACACAAACAACTACATAGAGACACAAACAACTACATAGAGACACAAACAACTACAGTAGAGACACAAACAACTACATAGAGACACAACAACTACATGGAGACACAAACAACTACATAGAGACACAAACAACTACAGTAGAGACACAAACAACTACATAGAGACACAAACAACTACATGGAGACACAAACAACTACAGTAGAGACACAAACAACTACATAGAGACACAAACAACTACAGTAGACACAAACAACTACATGGAGACACAAACAACTACATAGAGACACAAACAACTACATGGAGACACAAACAACTACATGGAGACACAAACAACTACAGTAGAGACACAAACAACTACAGTAGAGACACAAACAACTACATGGAGACACAAACAACTACAGTAGAGACACAAACAACTACATGGAGACACAAACAACTACATGGAGACACAAACAACTACATAGAGACACAAACAACTACATAGAGACACAAACAACTACAGTAGAGACACAACAACTACGTAGAGACACAAACAACTACATGGAGACACAAACAACTACAGTAGAGACACAAACAACTACGTAGAGACACAAACAACTACATGGAGACAAACAACTACAGTAGAGACACAAACAACTACATGGAGACACAAACAACTACGTAGAGACACAAACAACTACAGTAGAGACACAAACACTACAGTAGAGACACAAACAACTACATAGAGACACAAACAACTACAGTAGAGACACAAACAACTACATGGAGACACAAACAACTACATGGAGACACAAACAACTACATAGAGACACAAACAACTACATAGAGACACAAACAACTACAGTAGAGACACAAACAACTACGTAGAGACACAAACAACTACAGTAGAGACACAAACAACTACGTAGAGACACAAACAACTACATGGAGACACAAACAACTACAGTAGAGACACAAACAACTACAGTAGAGACACAAACAACTACATGGAGACACAAACAACTACATGGAGACACAAACAACTACATAGAGACACAAACAACTACATGGAGACACAAACAACTACATAGAGACACAAACAACTACAGTAGAGACACAAACAACTACATAGAGACACAAACAACTACATAGAGACACAAACAACTACAGTAGAGACACAAACAACTACGTAGAGACACAAACAACTACAGTAGAGACACAAACAACTACATGGAGACACAAACAACTACAGTAGAGACACAAACAACTACATAGAGACACAAACAACTACATGGAGACACAAACAACTACATGGAGACACAAACAACTACATAGAGACACAAACAACTACAGTAGAGACACAAACAACTACAGTAGAGACACAAACAACTACATGGAGACACAAACAACTACAGTAGACACAAACAACTACATGGAGACACAAACAACTACATGGAGACACAAACAACTACAGTAGAGACACAAACAACTACAGTAGAGACACAAACAACTACATGGAGACACAAACAACTACATGGAGACACAAACAACTACATGGAGACACAAACAACTACAGTAGAGACACAAACAACTACATGGAGACACAAAACAACTACATGGAGACACAAACAACTACAGTAGAGACACAAACAACTACATAGAGACACAAACAACTACATGGAGACACAAACAACTACAGTAGAGACACAAACAACTACAGTAGAGACACAAACAACTACATGGAGACACAAACAACTACATGGAGACACAAACAACTACATGGAGACACAAACAACTACAGTAGAGACACAAACAACTACATAGAGACACAAACAACTACATGGAGACACAAACAACTACATGGAGACACAAACAACTACATGGAGACACAAACACTACAGTAGACACAAACAACTACAGTAGAGACACAAACAACTACATAGAGACACAAAACTACATAGAGACACAAACAACTACAGTAGAGACACAAACAACTACATGGAGACACAAACAACTACATGAGACACAAACAACTACATGGAGACACAAACAACTACATGGAGACACAAAACTACATGGACACAAACAACTACATAGAGACACAAACAACTACAGAAACAACACAATAACTACAGTCACAAAGCATAAAGTCATAAAGGCACACAACAACAAAGAGACACCAAAAGAGAAAAAAGGCAAAGAACTACAGAAAGCCTTTAGCAACTTCAGAGAGACACCAATGTGTGTGTGTGTGTGTGTGTGTGTGTGTGTGTGTGTGTGTGTGTGTGTGTGTGTGTGTGTGTGTGTGTGTGTGTGTGTGTGTGTGTACCTGGAACACGTCGTTGGCACACTTCCTGCACAGGTTGTGTTGGCAGGGCAGGATCACCACCGGCTTGGTGAAGATCTCCAGACAGATCGGGCAGATCAGCTGTTTCTCCAGGCTCTCCATGGCGACCACTGGGCGTTTCTACCGGGTCCAGAAGAAGGTATTTACCGGGTCCAGAGAGGGTATTTACCGGGTCCAGAGACGGTATTTCCGGGTCCAGAGAGGGTATTTACCGGGTCCAGAGAGGGTATTTACCGGGTCCAGAGAAGGTATTTACCGGGTCCAGAGAGGGTATTTACCGGGTCCAGAGACGGTATTTACCGGTCCAGAGAGGGTATTTACCGGGTCCAGAGAGGGTATTTACCGGGTCCAGAGAAGGTATTTACCGGGTCCAGAGAGGGTATTTACCGGGAGAGAGGAGGGTATTTACCGGGAGAGGAGGGTATTTACCGGGTCCAGAGAGGGTATTTACCGGGAGAGAGAGGGTTTTTACGGGTCCAGAGAGAGATTAGATAAAGTGAAGTTGTGTAGGAGCAGACGAGCATTTTGAGGCCTGCTGCTGCTGCTGTCCGGCTGTTTTTAGACTGACAGACGTCAGGTGTTGCCATGTCGACTTATCCAAATATGTCAGAGGTCAAGGGGAGGCATGCCAGAGGGGAGACTCTTAAAGGGACAGTACACACTTATTAAAGAGATAGTACTCATCTCTTAAAGGGACAGTACACATGTATTAAAGGGACAGTACTAATCTCTTAAAGGGACAGTATACTGTATAAAGCAGACAGAGTTTCTTAAAGGGACAGTACCCATCTCTTAACCTGTTAAGCCCTGAGCCTGTTTTTCAGGTCTCAGGCTAGAAAATGACATTCCAGAACAAATGACCATATCTTCCCTTCTAAAAGGGTTAAATTAATAATCTTTTTTCTCAAAGTAATGATAAACCTGTGAGTTGGATGTAGAAAAGTCAGAACAATACAGATTTTAAAGAAAATTCAGATTTTACATAGTAAAAAACTGTAAATTATAGTGTCCGTCCAAAAATTCCTTTTTACTTATAGTGCAAACTACCCTTGGATGATGGGTTAGTAGACTAAAAGCTTTAGGAATCCAAAGTACAACATATAATAAGTACCCTGTATCAAGATTGATGCAAAACAAGTGACATTTGACCTTTTTAGAGAGGTTTAGCCAAAACCACCCACCTCTGAGGTGATTTGGGTGAAATGTTTTTTTTCCCATATCTCTGGCCCCCCTTGCTCGATTTTGATGGTTGCACCTCTTTCTGACCGTTAGAGCCAATAGAATCGAAGGGGAGTCCCCCACACACACTCATTGTAAAACAAAAGGTGGGGGCTTTGCGCATGTAATTTTGCATCAGAGTGAACCTATCTCTAGCTCTGACATCTAAAACGGAAAAGCAGTTTTATTGCTGATGGATTATCAGAAATCATTTCAAAGGGACACAGACACATTGGATTAACCTATGGATTAACTTCAGCAGCGTTTTTATCGTTTTAATGCCATTGAAGACCACTTTGGAGAGACTACAGAGCCAAGGTGAGCCATGTTAGCATTTTTAGCTACCTAGCGCCACATGTTTTTGATGTCTGTTTTTGTTTATAACGTCGCGATTTCGTATAATTGAGTGATAATGAGGGTACCCTTCGGTTCTGTGTCACCTCACGATGTGAATCGATGTCATGGAGGTGGAGAAAAGATAATAATAAGGTTTTGTGAGTGTTTTTTCGGTGCAGTAATCTGTTAACATTTTTCGCTCGTTGCTAATTCAGAGGCTCAGTGTTAGTATTGTGGGTTTTCTTTGAAAAAAAAAAAAAAAAGATCAGTTAGATGAGTTTCTTCCCGTTACATGGATATAAAACATTCATAGTTTTATTAAATGAACATGCCCTCAGACACTGTTTCCTGCAAGATGTTGCAGGAGTGCCCCGGTACCGGGGTCTCTCGGGCTTAACAGGTTAAAGGGACAGTACCCATCTCTTAAAGGGACAGTATACTGTATAAAGCAGACAGAGTTTCTTAAAGGGACAGTATACTGTATAAAGCAGATAGAGTTTCTTAAAGGGACAGTACCCATCTCTTAAAGGGACAGTACACTGTATAAAGCAGATAGTTTCTTAAAGGGACAGTACCCATCTCTTAAAGGGACAGTATACTGTATAAAGCAGACAGAGTTTCTTAAAGGGACAGTACATTGTATAAGCAGACAGAGTTTCTTAAAGGGACAGTACCCATCTCTTAAAGGGATAGTATACTGTATAAAGCAGACAGAGTTAACACCGCACATTAACTTAGTGCACATGCTCCATGCTAAAAAGGCTACAACCAAATGCTAAATTACACATGCTAACTACTACAAAAGTAAGTATAAAATGCTATTTGCTATATGCTACATGCTAACTGGTAGATGTTGAAGCAGTGGGGGAAAACCCTGCAGGATAGTTAATGTAATAAAAACAGATCACATGAAATTATTATCACATATTTATTTTCCAGACCGACTCCACAAACATCTCCAACCAAACCAAACCAATATTTACATCAACACAAACAACAACACAGATTACTATAGTTTACAAAATATATAATAAATATTGAGTTTGAATCTTCATATATAACTAATAATAATAAATAATCTTTAATATAGAAACACACTGAAGGTATCTGCAGTTTGATCCTCCGTAAATCTCAAAACTGTGACGAGTGTCAGAAACCAGATGAACTGATGATGACGAGGAGGGATGAAATGTACGAGAACTAAAGCCGTGAGAGGGTTAACTTTAGTAGAGAAACACCACAACGTAAGAAGTGCAATCAAAAAGTTGTAGTCTATAAACGTACAGTAGCGCAGGTTCTGTTTCCATGATGAAGGACTGCAGCTGCCAGGTGTGTCGCTAACTGTTGTTGTCGGTGTTAATGTTGTTTATATATGGGGACAATAAATCCAATCTAATTTTGTTGGTTAACTGCAGAATGGAGATAAATGATGTTCTTGAGAATCTTATTAATATGATTTGACTTGCAGCGAACAGTGAGTCAGCAGTTTCTAAGATAATCAAATAAAATGTCAGATTCTTTTGATATAAATGTAACGTTTGTCTCTAGTTTTCATTTCACATCAACCCTGCAGTTATTCGAAAGACATATACATTATTATCATTTTCTTTCTTTTTTTGTGGTTTTATAATCAATGATGTATGGGAGGCGTGTGGCGCAGTGGACTAGTGCGTGTCGCGCAGTGGACTGGTGTGTTGGGATCAGGGAGCACAGGTTCAAACCCCACTGCAGTCAGCATGTCGTTGTGTCCCTGAGACACTTCACCCCAAAGCGTCCTGTGGGGATTGTCCACAGTATTGAGTATATTAGTCGCTTTGGATAAAAGCGTCTAACAAGTGACATGTAATGTAATGAAATGCTGTGAGACAATGGCTCTGTTTCAATCACTTCATAATTCACATGCATTTTCACCCATAGTATAATAAATAATAAAACTCAAAGGACTCAAAGGGAAAGTGCACTGCAACTCAAAGACGTATCATTTATATTTATTGAACGTGTTCCTGTGTTTCTGCTGTTAGGGTGCAGATCTATGTGTTCTGATGTTTCCTGTTTCCTGCTTCCTGTTTCCTGCTGTTTCCTGTTTCCTGCTTCTGCTTCCTGCTTCCAGCTTCCTGTTTCCTGCTTCATGTGTAGGTGTCTCCGTACCGGCGATGTCCGTCAGAGATCAGCTGAGTTTTCTCGCGCGGTGTTCGTCGGCTGCTGAAGGATCGGAGTCTCTACGTCTGCAGAGAAACAAACAGAAATATATTCATGTTTTTTTTTCTAGTACAAGAAAAATAATATCTGGCATCAAAGTAAAAACTAGACTAAGGTTTATCGAAGGTTGTATATTCTTTCTCTTCACGACTTCACTCTGAGATAACTCATCTGTGTTTCCATAAACAATGGATGCTGCCACTCTGCCTGTTTTTAAATCTCGTTCTTAAATCTCGTTTAAAAACCTACTTGTTCTCCCGTGCTTTTGCAGACCGTATCAGACGTATCAGTCTGTGTTTTCTAAATTAGGGTTTTCTATTTTGTTCTGTTTTAAAGGGACCTATCATGCAAAACCCTTTCTCTTTTCCTCCGTACCCACATCTTTCAAAAACAGAGGTACAACGAGCGGATACAGATTTGCTGCCGATATGACTTTACTGCAGGTCTCCCTTGAAAAAGAGATCGTTGATCTCAATGGGATTTTTTACCTATATAAATAAGGCTACAAACATGACGTAATATCGGCGGCGGACCCAGTTGCTATCAGAAACAATGCCTGACGTGTTTTGGACGTAATATGGTCTTTGTTTACATTAGCAAGCCTCGCTAACACTCAGAGCTAACCTGTACTGGAGAGCATATGTGTTTAAAAGCAGGAAATAAAAAGGAACTCACCTTGTGAAAACCCTGCAAGAGAAAAGCATTTGAGTTCCATACTGTTTCAGAAATAATCCTTGATGTGGTTTAGAACAGGATGGCGTTTTATCACAGCAGAATTTAACTTTATCTCCGCTAGAATTCTGATCAGGCATTAGCTCCGCCTCCTCTTTTTCCCTTTTTCAAGCTAAGGACCCAAAATCCGCGTTTCTCTAACAGCTGGAATAGAGGGGTTTGAGTAGGGATGGGTCATTTGAAATGTACGATTCCGATTCTGCTTATCGATTCCGATTCTGCTTATCGATTCCGGTTCTTATCGATTCCGGTTCTTATCGATTCCGGTTCTTATCGATTCCGGTTCTTATCGATTCCGGTTCTTATCGATTCCCCGTTGGTTCCAAATTGTAAAAGAAAGAGGTCAAATGTTTAGATAGCAAAAATATCTTAATTTTTTCAAGCTTTTAACTGACATTTTTATAAATAAAAAAATACACAATAGCTGTGCTTTATTTCAACTGAGGTAGCAGCAGGAAACCTACTGACATACGTTGTATAACAGTACCTGGCTTTTACTGTACAAGTACCCTACTATCGCCACACTTTTGTTTAACCTTGCATCCCTAAATGACCGAGCTTCGACAACCGAGAAGGGATTTCAAAGTCACTTTGCTTGACTACAAATGCTGTTACCGCTCTGGGCACTCCTCCTCTATGGTCAGCTTTCTTTTTAATGCCAAAGAGAACGGTGCGTCGCAGCTAGCTGTACCTGGCACTTCTGGACATGCAAGCGGCGGGTCCGGGGTGCTAGTGCTGGCTATTGATGCCATACTCGGCCTCGGAGACTGCAAGCCATTAAAGACTGTACATTATTTTATCTCGATGCCGTGCTGTCTTAAATGTTTGCTTACTTTAGAAGTGCAACCTGACGAACAAGCTATTAGCTTGCCACAGGCATTGCACTGTGCCTTTCTCTTTTTGTGTGTAGTGGAGCCACACTTTAGAGCGTTTACCGCGATCCATATTTGGTGTTATGACGTGACTGAGCCGTGCATGCTGCTGGGTATCTAAACAAATCAAATCACACGCTGCTGTTCCGTCAGGGTTGCCAACTTTGGGTACCTGGCTGGAGTGAGATTTTGATATCATGGGTTTAATTACAAATATGCGCACTAAATGACTGCTATCGTGTCATGTTTTATATATTTATTGATGTACAGCACTTTGGTCGGCTGTTTTTAAATGTGCTGTATGAATAAAGTTGGATTGGATCTGAGCTAACTCATCTGTATTTCTATTAAAAAGCTGAGTGTTAAACTAAAGCCCGGCTTCCTGTCACTTCCTGTGAGCTCACCTGTGTTGGGCTCGTTGCGGATCTCCTTCTCCAGGTCGTCAGGTGACACATACTCAGGCTCCGCCCCCTCACCGCTGGAGGCTGGCCTCAGTTTCCCACAGCAGCAGTTACAGCAGCAGCAGAGACAACAACAGCAGTAGCATCCGCTCAGGAGCCCGCAGAACACAAACAGACCCTGAGGAACACAGCAGAACACAAAGAGACCCTGAGGAACACAGCAGAACACAAGAGACCCTGAGGAAACAGCAGAACACAAAGAGACCCTGAGGAACACAGCAGAACACAAAGAGACCCTGAGGAACACAGCAGAACACAAAGAGACCCTGAGGAACACAGCAGAACACAAAGAGACCCTGAGGAACACAGCAGAACACAAAGAGACCCTGAGGAACACAGCAGAACACAGACAGACCCTGAGGAACACAGCAGAACACAAAGAGACCCTGAGGAACACAGCAGAACACAAAGAGACCCTGAGGAACACAGCAGAACACAAAGAGACCCTGAGGAACACAAAGAGACCCTGAGGAACAAAGAGACCCTGAGGAACACAGCAGAACACAAAGAGACCCTGAGGAACACAAAGAGACCCTGAGGAACACAAAGAGACCCTGAGGAACACAAAGAGACCCTGAGGAACACAAAGAGACCCTGAGGAACACAGCAGAACACAAAGAGACCCTGAGGAACACAGCAGAACACAAAGAGATCATGAGGAACACAAACAGACCCTGAGGAACACAAAGAGATCCTGAGGAACACAGCAGAACACAGAGAGACCCTGAGGAACACAGCAGAACACAGACAGACCCTGAGGAACACAGACAGACCCTGAGGAACACAGCAGAACACAGACAGACCTGAGGAACACAGAGAGACCCTGAGGAACACAGAGAGACCCTGAGGAACACAGCAGAACACAGAGAGACCCTGAGGAACACAGAGAGACCCTGAGGAACACAGAGAACCCTGAGAGAACACAGCAAACACAGACAGACCCTGAGGAACACAGAGAGACCCTGAGGAACACAGCAGAACACAGACAGACCCTGAGGAACACAGCAGAACACAAACAGTCCCTGAGGAACACAGAGAGACCCTGAGGAACACAAACAGACCCTGAGGAACACAGCAGAACACAGACAGACCCTGAGGAACACAGCAGAACACAGACAGACCCTGAGGAACACAGCAGAACACAGACAGACCCTGAGGAACACAGCAGAACACAGACAGACCCTGAGGAACACAGACAGACCCTGAGGAACACAGCAGAACACACATATATCTCAGCCTGTATGAGGTAACCTCTCTACTTCACCTCAGCACAAACACCATTCTATCGCTTCACTTCACAGGTGTGATGGACCTGACGTGCTTCCTGATTGGTCACACAGTGTAAGCCCCGCCCACCTTGGCCCACCAGGTGGACAGCATGAAGTAGGTGTTGACGTTGTCCTCTCCGAACTGCTGCGCCACGTACAGCCCGAGGGAGCCGTACGAGTCGTAGATGTTCCTCTTGCTGAGGTCGGCCAGCACCGAGTGGGCGGCGTTCAGCTCCTTGAACTTCTCCGCCGCCTCAGGGTTCTCCGGGTTCTTATCAGGGTGGAACCGCAGTGCCAGCTTCCTGTTGGGGGAACACACAGTGTGAAGGAACTACAGCACGATCACATGACTTCACGTCACCACCGCTAAGCTAAAGGAGGCTAATGTTGGGCTATAAAGGAACTACAGTACGGTCACATGACTTCACGTCACCACCGCTAAGCTAAAGGTGGCTAATGTTGGGCTATAAAGGAACTACAGCACGGTCACATGACTTCACGTCACCACCGCTAAGCTAAAGGTGGCTAATGTTGGGCTATAAAGGAACTACAGCACGGTCACATGACTTCACGTCACCACCGCTAAGCTAAAGGTGGCTAATGTTGGGCTATTAAGGAACTACAGCACGGTCACATGACTTCACGTCACCACCGCTAAGCTAAAGGTGGCTAATGTTGGGCTATAAAGGAACTACAGCACGGTCACATGACTTCACGTCACCACCGCTAAGCTAAAGGAGGCTAATGTTGGGCTATAAAGGAACTACAGCACGGTCACATGACTTCACGTCACCACCGCTAAGCTAAAGGTGGCTAATGTTGGGCTATAAGGAACTACAGCACGGTCACATGACTTCACGTCACCACCGCTAAGCTAACGAGGGCTAATGTTGGCCGTGATGACGTTTAGTCGTCTCATTTAGACACCTTTTAGGGCCTCACCTGTAGTAGGACTTCTTGATGTCGTCATGGCCGCAGCCCTTCTGCAGACCCAGGATCTGGTACAGAGACTCTCCGGAGGTGGACAGGGTCCGCTGCCTGCTGTCAGACATCCTGCAGCAGCAACTGTCACAGGTGAGCAAAACAAACACACCTGAGCTGACACGGCCGGAGGATAACAATAAAACATGTCGATAACTCTTTTTTTGAAGAAATGGATGTTGAACATTTTGTTGAATATTTCAAATATTTTCTCCTCGTTTATGATGAGTCATTGGACAGAGAAATAAAGGCTGAAAGCTACACTGCAGGTGAAGCAGGTACAATATTCAACCAACAGATATCCCCATGAAACACCCCCTTCATTACTGACTTTGACACTATCATTTTTTATATCACACATTTTCTGACAGGTGTTTAAATATGCAAGTGAGGCTAATGCTAGTAGTAGAAATCTGCAGACACAGACATAACACATGTTATGGAAGGTAAATCCAAATGCATAAAAAAACATGATACCATCTTACCTGGCTGTTTGAGCGTCCTGATGAAGCCTCTACCTGTCGTACAGTCTACCTGTCGTACAGTCTACCTGTCGTACAGTCTACCTGTCCTGCAGTATACCTGTCCTACAGACTACCTGTCCTCCTGTCGTACAGTCTACCTGTCCTGCAGTATACCTGTCTACAGACTACCTGTCCTCCTGTCGTACAGTTACCTGTCCTAGAGTCTACCTGTCCGACAGTCTACCTGTCGTACAGACTACCTGTCCTGCAGTCTACCTGTCCTACAGTCTACTGTCCTACAGTCTCCTGTCCTACAGTCTACCTGTCCTATAGTATACCTGCCTGCAGTCTACCTGTCCTACAGTCTACCTGTCTCTATAGTAACCTGTCCTGCAGTCTACCTGTCCTACAGTCTACCTGTCCTATAGTATACCTGTCCTGCAGTCTACCTGTCCTACAGTCCACCTGTCCGACTGTCTACCTGTACAGTCTACCTGTCCTACAGTCTACCTGTACAGTCTACCTGTACAATCTACCTGTCCTACAGTCTACCTGTACAGTCTACCTGTCCTATAGTATACCTGTCCTGCAGTCTACCTGTCCTACTGTCTACCTGTACAGTCTACCTGTCGTCCTCCAGTCCTGCAGTCTACCTGTCCTCTCTGTCGTCCTCAGGTGTGTGACGGTGGGAGGATTTCTGGCCTCCATCAAACATTCAGCAGCCGGTCTCAGGTGACCTGGAGCCGCCTCACCTGCTCAGGTTTCAGCGAGACGCTCCGATGGACGCATTGTGACGGGGAGGGCAGTCGCCATGACAACCAGGTGAGAGGTGGGGGACAGACAGGTAAAACACTTCACAGTCATAAGGCATTTGTATTCATCTAACATTATAATGACAGTAACCGCACCAATGATTAAACTAAAGTAACTTTACATGTGTGTGATACCCATTTTACACTGTTATTATACCCATATTACACTGTTATTATACCCATAATACACTGTTATTATACCCATTTTACACTGTTATTATACCCATAATACACTGTTATTATACCCATAATAACTGTTATTATACCCATTTTACACTGTTATTATACCCATAATACACTGTTATTATACCCATAATACACTGTTATTATACCCATTTTACACTGTTATTATACCCATTTTACACTGTTATTATACCCATAATACACTGTTATTATACCCATAATACACTGTTATTATACCCATAATACACTGTTATTATACCCATAATACACTGTTATTATACCCATATTACACTGTTATTATACCCATAATACACTGTTATTATACCCATTTTACACTGTTATTATACCCATTTTACACTGTTATTATACCCATAATACACTGTTATTATACCATTTTACACTGTTATTATACCCATAATACACTGTTATTATACCCATAATACACTGTTATTATACCCATTTTACACTGTTATTATACCCATAATACACTGTTATTATACCCATAATACACTGTTATTATACCCATAATACACTGTTATTATACCCATAATACACTGTTATTATACCCATTTTACACTGTTATTATACCCATATTACACTGTTATTATACCCATAATACACTGTTATTATACCCATTTTACACTGTTATTATACCCATATTACACTGTTATTATACCCATAATACACTGTTATTATACCCATAATACACTGTTATTATACCCATATTACACTGTTATTATACCCTAATACACTGTTATTATACCCATTTTACACTGTTATTATACCCATAATACACTGTTATTATACCCATAATACACTGTTATTATACCCATTTTACACTGTTATTATACCCATAATACACTGTTATTATACCCATAATACACTGTTATTATACCCATTTTACACTGTTATTATACCCATTTTACACTGTTATTATACCCATAATACACTGTTATTATACCCATAATACACTGTTATTATACCCATAATACACTGTTATTATACCCATAATACACTGTTATTATACCCATATTACACTGTTATTATACCCATAATACACTGTTATTATACCCATTTTACACTGTTATTATACCCATTTTACACTGTTATTATACCCATAATACACTGTTATTATACCCATTTTACACTGTTATTATACCCATAATACACTGTTATTATACCCATAATACACTGTTATTATACCCATTTTACACTGTTATTATACCATAATACACTGTTATTATACCCATAATACACTGTTATTATACCCATAATACACTGTTATTATACCCATAATACACTGTTATTATACCCATTTTACACTGTTATTATACCCATATTACACTGTTATTATACCCATAATACACTGTTATTATACCCATAATACACTGTTATTATACCCATAATACACTGTTATTATACCCATATTACACTGCTATTATACCCATAATACACTGTTATTATACCCATTTTACACTGTTATTATACCCATAATACACTGTTATTATACCCATATTACACTGTTATTATACCCATAATACACTGTTATTATACCCATTTTACACTGTTATTATACCCATATTACACTGTTATTATACCCATATTACACTGTTATTATACCCATAATACACTGTTATTATACCCATAATACACTGTTATTATACCCATTTTACACTGTTATTATACCCATAATACACTGTTATTATACCCATATTACACTGTTATTATACCCATAATACACTGTTATATACCCATAATACACTGTTATTATACCCATATTACACTGTTATTATACCCATAATACACTGTTATTATACCCATTTTACACTGTTATTATACCCATAATACACTGTTATTATACCCATATTACACTGTTATTATACCCATAATACACTGTTATTATACCCATAATACACTGTTATTATACCCATATTACACTGTTATACACCCATAATACACTCTTATTATACCCATTTTACACATGACACAATCTGTGAAATGACCGTATCCCCCAGTACACAGAAACCATTTAATGGTTAAATAGAAATGTTGTTTAAGTTGGTGTGTTCAAACTAAAAGTAAAGCCGTGACAATGAAGAGTGATAATGTGTGATCGTGGTTCACATGAAATATTAAAACATGTTAAAGTCAAACCTCAGGATTTACATGGAGTGTCGGGAGGACAAGTAAATCACACTGTTAAAGATAAATATGCATTTATTGATAGAATCTGAAACCAACAGACAGGAAGACAGAGTACCAACAGAGAGCATTTTCCAGTTAGTGTGATCTGTGAAACCTCAGGGGGTTCACTGAGGGATCCTGAGAGAGAAATACACCTTCATGGAGACATGATTATCATCTTCAGAGAGTTGGTGGGAACTGTTATATATATCTTAAATCCATTTTTGAAAATACATGAGGAAAACAGCTGCAGAGCGTTATTTATGTGTTTGTGCTGTAATATAATGAACAACATCTGTAGTGAAGCATCACTCCTCTGTGAATCCCCCCTATAGGGTTGCACAGATCAGATCCCAGGTCAGGCAGTCAGACAGAAACAAGCAGAAAATACAGTCACGTTTATAAAAACATGGTTTCCAGCTGCCACACTGCTGCAGGATACATGAGAGAAATGCTAACAATATGCTAACTAAATGCTAACAACAGATCACACAGGCATCTGCAGCTGAGAGTGCTCGTCCTGGCCCTCCTTCTCCTCCAGGTGAGGCTCCGCGTCATCAGCATCCAGCTGCAGGTCAGAAGTCAGAGGTCAGACAGGAGATCATATTAAAATCATCAGCTAACAGTCACCAGCTAACAGTCACCAGCTAACAGTCACCATCTAACAGTCACCAGCTAACAGTCACCATCTAACAGTCACCAGCTAACAGTCACCAGCTAACAGTCACCAGCTAACAGTTACCATCTAACAGTCACCAGCTAACAGTCACCATCTAACAGTCACCATCTAACAGTCACCAGCTAACAGTCACCATCTAACAGTCACCAGCTAACAGTTATCATCTAACAGTCACCAGCTAACAGTCACCATCTAACAGTCACCAGCTAACAGTCACCAGCTAACAGTCACCAGCTCACCAGCTAACAGTCACCAGCTAACAGTCACCAGCTAACAGTCACCAGCTCACCAGCTAACAGTCACCAGCTAACAGTCACCAGCTAACAGTCACCAGCTCACCAGCTAACAGTCACCAGCTAACAGTTACCATCTAACAGTCACCAGCTAACAGTCACCAGCTAACAGTCACCAGCTAACAGTCACCATCTAACAGTCACCAGCTAACAGTCACCATCTAACAGTCACCAGCTAACAGTCACCAGCTAACAGTCCACCATCTAACAGTCACCAGCTAACAGTCACCAGCTCACCAGCTAACAGTCACCATCTAACAGTCACCAGCTAACAGTCACCATCTAACAGTCACCAGCTAACAGTCACCAGCTCACCAGCTAACAGTCACCAGCTAACAGTTACCATCTAACAGTCACCATCTAACAGTCACCAGCTAACAGTCACCAGCTCACCAGCTAACAGTCACCAGCTAACAGTTACCATCTAACAGTCACCAGCTAACAGTCACCAGCTCACCAGCTCACCAGCTAACAGTCACCAGCTAACAGTCACCATCTAACAGTCACCATCTAACAGTCACCAGCTAACAGTCACCATCTAACAGTCACCATCTAACAGTCACCAGCTAACAGTCACCAGCTAACAGTCACCATCTAACAGTCACCAGCTAACAGTCACCAGCTAACAGTCACCAGCTCACCAGCTAACAGTCACCAGCTAACAGTCACCAGCTAACAGTCACCAGCTCACCAGCTAACAGTCACCAGCTAACAGTTACCATCTAACAGTCACCAGCTAACAGTCACCAGCTAACAGTCACCAGCTAACAGTCACCAGCTAACAGTCACCAGCTAACAGTCACCATCTAACAGTCACCAGCTAACAGTCACCAGCTCACCAGCTAACAGTCACCAGCTAACAGTTACCATCTAACAGTCACCAGCTAACAGTCACCAGCTAACAGTCACCAGCTCACCAGCTAACAGTCACCAGCTCACCAGCTAACAGTCACCAGCTAACAGTTACCATCTAACAGTCACCAGCTAACAGTCACCAGCTAACAGTCACCAGCTCACCAGCTAACAGTCACCAGCTAACAGTCACCAGCTAACAGTTACCATCTAACAGTCACCAGCTAACAGTCACCAGCTAACAGTCACCAGCTCACCAGCTAACAGTCACCAGCTAACAGTCACCATCTAACAGTCACCAGCTAACAGTCACCATCTAACAGTCACCAGCTAACAGTCACCAGCTCACCAGCTAACAGTCACCAGCTAACAGTTACCATCTAACAGTCACCAGCTAACAGTCACCAGCTAACAGTCACCAGCTAACAGTCACCATCTAACAGTCACCAGCTAACAGTCACCAGCTAACAGTCACCATCTAACAGTCACCAGCTAACAGTCACCATCTAACAGTCCCAGCTAACAGTCACCATCTAACAGTCACCAGCTAACAGTCACCAGCTAACAGTCACCAGCTCACCATCTAACAGTCACCAGCTAACAGTCACCAGCTAACAGTCACCAGCTAACAGTCACCAGCTAACAGTCACCATCTAACAGTCACCAGCTAACAGTCACCAGCTAACAGTCACCAGCTCACCAGCTAACAGTCACCAGCTAACAGTCACCAGCTAACAGTTATCATCTAACCAACCCAGTCTCACGGCATTTCGTGTTATAGTCACGACATTTAATCTATTGATTCGTGTTCACCAACATGATTTTCCCCTTTTTTTCGTGTCACACAGAACGATTTTTAAGCAATGCATTTCTATTGGTAGTGTGTTTCGTGCCTGCAACACGTCTTTTTCTCCGGTCGGGTCTTGGAAGACCGGAAGCTGTGTGGTTCATAAAAACATGTTCTTACTCAATGTCAAGCCACGATTATTGTTTTTATTTTAAATCGTATAATGTCTGACTTTTTTTGCCGTCTGTGAGGAAAATAAATGGCTCAGAGCCTCTGGATACTGACATCTGTATTTCTTAATCTTTTTTTCCTTCTAATTTGTTATTCTTTTCTAAATAACACACTGTTATTTACTCAACAATAACACACTGTTATTTACTCAACAATAACACACTGTTATTTACTCAACAATAACACACTGTTATTTACTCAACAATACACAATTATCCTAGTTTTTATTTATTTGTTGAATTCTATAATCTCTGGCTTTTTAGCCGTCCTCAGGAACTGAATTTCAAAATAAAATAACCGGAAACAGATACACACCCACTGAACTGATTACCCAAGATCCTCAGCTATGGTTGAAGCTCGGTGATTGGATTGTTTAGCCGCAATGCATGTTGGGATATGATGTTAATGCGATATGAAATCGGAAAACATAAATACTTTATTCCGAGTGTGCTTGCTTTTCTCTTTGGAGTCATCACATAACGGCATTGTAATACACGGTTCGGCTGCATTACATATTACACATCTGCCATAGTTCTGTATGTATAGAGCCCTGATGAGAAGACTTCTAGACAAACAGGAAGAACTGCCACAGAAACTGAAAACGTGACGTGGATCTTAAATATATCAGCAATTAAACAACATCTTACATTTCTCTTCACACAATACGTCTCCTTGCAGTATCAACACTAATTCAGCTGACTTTTATATTTGATCCAATCGGTCGATAGGTTATATTTACACCATAACGGTGCACAGCTGATAGAAAGGGACTTTCTATAATAAGATATTATGATTTTCTTTGATTGAAAAATGTAAATACTGAGTTGAGAGAATAGTCAGGGGATTTGGGTGATGGGAGACACATCTATGGATTCACCATTTCAATAGCTTACTGTTAAATGACGGATATACCTTTCTGTCTGTGATGTTTTACAAATCAGATATTAATGTGTAGAACTACAATATGTGAAATATTATAGCAATATCCTGTAAATTATGTGAAAACATGAATAAAACTACACACCTTCAGATGTTCTACACAAGTGTCCTACACTAATAATACAAAGTTATTATGGCTGTGTGCACCTTGTGAGCACCGCCTAGTGGTTAGAGCACGTTATTGAATTATTGTTTTAATGTTATATTTGATGAAAAAATATGAAGAGTACATACTTTCATAGGGGAAAGTAGAAGGTCAATGATAGAAATATAGAATATAAAAATCAAGAAGATACTGTAAGTGATCTCTACAATCAAACAGTTTAGTGCCGGATGTACAAAGATATTAATATGAGGATGTGCAAAACAGACAAACTAATGAACCTTTATTCAAACATTAAATAATACTTTAGGTTAAGGTCTTCTTAAATAAGAAAAAAGCTTTGGGGGTATCTACAGATAAATATTAAGCCCGTTCGAGTCCAGTTTTGGAAAGTCTGCCGTGGTTTCGTTCCATTTCAAAGAGCTGTTTGACGCTCGGCGTAACCTTGGCGCACTCCCTCTCCAACATCCAATCCAGAGCTTGAAGATTAATCACAGGGACTGTAGTCCCAAACGATAGCTGGGGATTATGGGTAGTGTAGTGTATTCGGCCATCCTAAACTCCGAAATGTTTTTCGTATTTCATATCGCATTAACACCATATCCCAACGTGCATTGCGGCTAAAACATCCAATCACCGAGCTTAAACCATAGCTGAGGATCTTGGGTAATCAGTTCAGTGGCTGTGTATCGCAATGATGCTCGAAATGTCCCTTATATCTGTTTCCTGTTACTTTATTTTGAAATTCAGTTCCTGACGGACGGCAACAAATCCAGAGATTATAGAATTAAACAAATAAATAAAAACTAGGATAATTGTGTGTTATTGTTGAGTAAATAACAGTGTGTTATTGTTGAGTAAATAACAGTGTGTTATTTAGAAAAGAATAACAAATTAGAAGGAAAAAAAGATTTAAAAAATACAGATGTCAGTATCCTGAGGCTCTGAGACATTTCTTTTCCTCACGGACGGCAAAAAAAGTCAGACATTATACGATTTAAAATGAAAACAATAATCGTGGCTTGACATTGAGTAAGAACATGTTTTTATGAACCACACAGCTTCCGGTCTTCCAAGACCTGACCGGACAAAAAGACGTGTTGCAGGCACGAAACATACTACCAATAGAAATACATTGCTCTTAAAATCATTTCGTGTGACACGAAAAAAAGGGGAAATAGTGTTGGTGAACACGAATCAATAGATTACATGTCGTGACTATAACACAAATGCTGCGAGACTGGGTTGGTTAGATGATAACTGTTAGCTGGTAACTGTTACCAGGTGAGAGAGGGTTGTGTTAGCATTGTTAGCGTGCAGTTGATAGCTAACAGTTGATAGCTAACAGTTACCAGCTAACAGTTACCAGCTAACAGTTAGTAGTACCAGGTGAGAGAGTGTTGTGTTAGCATTGTTAGCGTGCAGTTGATAGCTAACAGTTGATAGCTAACAGTTGATAGCTAACAGTTGATAGCTAACAGTTACCAACTAACAGTTAGTAGTACCAGGTGAGAGAGTGTTGTGTTAGCATTGTTAGCGTGCAGATGCAGGTGTACTCACGCTCTGCAGCTCTCTGCGGGTGAAGATGCGCGGCAGCAGCAGCATCCTCACTGGGATGGTCAGCAGCAACATGAAGGGGAAGGCCAGCGCCGCAGAGGTCGCCATGACGACCCACAGGAGAGACAGACAGATGAGCTCCACCACGGTGAACAGGTGCATCCTCAACGTGCGCACCTGAGAGGGAACAATCAGTATCAGATGGGCCTTTCATGGAGAAACATTTGCACAACTGACATGGACTTAAACACCGAAACTGAACATCCATAAACATTAATCTGTTTGCTAATTATTTATCTAATATATCATATTCCATTTACTTGGGTATATAGACTCTTCTTGAACTATTTCAATTTTATTTGTATTAACTTGCACATCTCAAAACATTCTCTTGCACTATTGTATCTGTTTGTTCTATGTCCTATATATATTCATGTTGCTCTGTTGGAGGAGGACAGTCTTTCATTGCCATATCTACACTGGAGCTGCTGAGCTCATGATGATGAAGACTTGAAACTTGGTGGTTCCTTTGAGTCCAAGAAAAGATCCCTGTAAAGTCCAGTTCATACGAACCAGTATGAAATCAAGTCGAGACAACTGTATTGACCTAACAGGTCTTCAGCTATGGTCGTACATACTTCTAGATGCGGGCTTACATACACATACTAGTACTCAGTATCACTCCGCTCCACATCAGCAACATCCTGATAGGCACTATGCACTACACTGTGCATGGTGTTCATGCCCGGTGGGGGCAGGACTCACCTTGCGGACGTAGTTCTGGTCGGGGTGGTACTTCGGGGGCATGAACAGCAGGATGAGCCGCTCAGTGAGCTGGATCCCGTTCAGAGACATCACGCCCATGTAGAGGAAGATCCCGAACAGAACCGCCAGAGGGATCTGACGCAGAACCTCCCCGATCACGATGGACAGACCTGAGGGGGTTCAAAGTAAAGAGGCAAAATAATAGAGATAGAAATTACACAAATTACTATTCACAAAAAGTACCATAAAGTACAGTAGCTGTATTTTGATATGAATAAGTGTAGAAGTAGAAGTAGTGTGATAGCAGCCAGGTAGCAGTAGTGAAATGAAAGTATATATTGCTCAGGTATGACAGACTGGGTTACAGGAGTGGAATTGTCTAACTATGAGATAGCAGCCAGTACAAATCAATTATAAAGCTGTATATACTGTATATATTGCACTTTAGTGATATTGCACAACAGATGTGTTAAAGTCTTTGTTGTTGTTTGTGTCGGGCTCTACCGGGATGGTTGTAAGATCAGATAAGATAAGATAAGATCAGATAAGATAAGATAATCAGTACTTTATTGATCCCAATTTGGGAAATGTTTGCGTTTTGTAAAGTCAGCCTGAAGGAAGGACCCGCTCTCTTCCTGTTAGCAATGAGCTCATTTCCTCCTCTGTTAGAGCCAGTATTTAGTCTTCATAAGAAAGGCCACCTAATGGAGACGTCTGTAGTCACCAGACGTCTGTAGTCACCAGACGTCTGTAGTCACCAGACTACAAAACTACAGTTCGCACGGCGCCTCCTCTAAAGAGAGAGGCCACCTGTCAGAAAGACACCGTCGAGGAACAGTTTTTAACCGTTCAACTAACCTTTAAGTTATCAAGTTATATAAGCCTTATCAAAGAAAGAAAGAATACCTAAGTAGTTTGTTATTTGATTTGAGTTTTGAGAGGCCAAGCAACTCTTCAACTGTGAGAAATATAAAGGAAAGAAAACGAGTTAAACATGTGTGTTTAAGGCGTCTAGTGGCTTGATAGAAAAACAAGGGAGGAAGCCACGACAGCCTCATGTACCCCGGGGGTCCAAACGGTTTCACCGAGAGCCACATATAATATACGTATATATATATTGTTAGCAGCTCATTCCTTTAAACAGAAGCCTCAGATGAATTATCATAGGAGGAAATAGGAAGATATTAACTTAGATTTGATAGAAAATGTTTTCAACTTGAATTGACTGAATTAGTTTAACACATGAATACTGTGTAATATCTGTTTTCATCTATATTTAAGTTTCCTTTGTGGGCCGTACTCCATGAGACTCTCTGAATCTGCTGAGGGCCGTTTCAAAATCTCTCGCGGGCCGCATTTGGCCCCCAGGCCGTAGTTTGGACACCCCTGATATAAACCCTCATCTGGTCCCCAGGTTGTAGTCCTCCACGTACCCACTAGCACGGCCACCAGGAAGCCCGTCAGCCTCTGCTCCTTCACTTCCTGTATGCGCGGCTTGTCTCCGGGCGCCACGGCCTTGCTCATCACGGTGAGGGCGTTGGTGTGTGTGACGGAGCGCACGGTGGCTGCAGACAGCCAGGGCAGACCGAACAGAGCCGAGACCCCCCCCACCACCACGATGATCAGCAGGTCCAGGTGGAAACCAGTGCCCTTCACCAGCATCCGCTCCTTCTTACTGACAATCAGCCTGACACACACACAGGAAACACAATGTGAACTCTTTGGTGGTTCTGGGTCACAACAATAAGGCCGTGTGCACAGAGTGTCTTTTTCTGGAAGGAAATCGATTTTAGAATTGTAATGAACTGGTTCCTCTCACAGCACCAGTCCACACTCTGAACTGGTTCCTCTCACAGCACCAGTCCACACTCTGAACTGGTTCCTCTCACAGCACCAGTCCACACTCTGAACTGGTTCCTCTCACAGCACCAGTCCACACTCTGAACTGGTTCCTCTCACAGCACCAGTCCACACTCTGAACTGGTTCCTCTCACAGCACCAGTCCACACTCTGAACCCTGTCAGAACCAGAACTTCAATCTGCGATCCTTCGGTTCCCAAGTCTCGTCCAGTTGGACTGACTGACTATCTTAACAACGCATCACTGCTGTTGTATATTAGCTGTTTGTGCTACTGTGTACTAAGTACTACGGTCTGGTACTCGAGTGAAAGTAGAAGTACTAAGGTCTGGTACTCGAGTGAAAGTAGAAGTACTCTGATCTGGTACTCGAGTAAAAGTAGAAGTACTCTGATCTGGTACTCGAGTAAAAGTAGAAGTACTAAGGTCTGGTACTCGAGTAAAAGTAGAAGTACTCTGATCTTGTACTTGAGTAAAAGTAGAAGTACTCAGATCTTGTACTTGAGTAAAAGTAGAAGTACTCAGATCTTGTACTTGTTGTACCTGTTCTCAAAGCTGGTAAAGGTGCAGCTAGTTTGAATGACTTTGTATACTGCAGCGTAGCTTGTGGATTTACTCCAGGTGGAACTAAAGTCTGATTTAACACTTGATTATATTTCACATCATTCATCCAGATCTGTGAAGTAACTAAAGGTATTAAATACATGTAGTGGAGTACAAGTACACCATGTACCTCTGAACTGTAGAGGAGTAAAAGTACACAGTAGCAGATCATAAAATACAAGTTCCTCAAAATTGTTCTTAAAGGTCCCATGTCATGCTGGTTCTGACCCGTCCCCTTGTGTTCTGAAGCTTCTGCATGTAAACGGTCTGCAGAGTCACAAACCCTCAAAGTGCACCCTGTAGAGAGTAACACTCTAACACAGAGAAGACCTGTCTCTGCTGCCCCAGAACGCCTCGTTGGACATTTCTCTTTTTACATTGTTTACTTCTTGGGTATAGTTACGTCCGCGGAGCCGTTACGTTACACACACACACACTCAATCTTTACTCAGCTGAAGCTCCGCCGATTTCTCCTCCCTGAGACGGCGGGACGCAGCGAGGCTGTGAGTCTGTGTGTGAGCACACACAGACTCATAAGCCAGGCTGCGTGTGTGTGTGTGTGTGTGTGTGCTCGGGCTGGTTTCGGGTTGGGTTTCGCTGTGTCTCGCTGTCTCACAGACGGCCACTGGGCTCACAGGGAGGGGGGGGCAGGAGCTCCAACAAGCCGTGTAGGACAGAGAGTGAATACACAGACTATACAGAGATGCTGTTTGAGAAACCAATGAGAGTTTGGAACATTGAACAATGTACATCTATTCTAGTAGACCTCAACAATGGAACTATGATCAGTAGAAATGGCCATGACATGGGACCTTTAAGTACAGTCCTTCAGTAAATGTACTTAGTTACTTCCCACTACTGAGTATTGTCAATTGCCCTTTTCTGAAAAGTTGAGAGTTGCAGCTCTTTTTCTCGATCGACACAATTGAAAAGACGCTGGCGGTCAGAAAAAGACGCTCTGAGGACGAACACTAGATGCTTTACGCTGTGATCTGGGACTCCATGAAGATGAGGATGAAGACGAGGATGGCGGGCAGGATGCTGGCGGCCATCATCCAAACAGGAAACTGCCCGTCCGAGCCCATCGGAGAGATCAGCCAACCGCGCTTCTCCGGACTGGACACGGAGAATCCACTGGGCACGTTCAGTTTCTGCCGGCCAATAGGAAGAGGGGAAGGTAAAGTCTGTCAGGGTGTTGTGTCAACACAGGACGCACTCAGGTGTTATACTGTTTCTCATCAGTATATCACAGGTCTCAGATATATCCAGAGCCTGTCTCTGATTGGCTGAAACACCAAACAGATCATTGCAGCATTACCCATAATCCCCTCTGTTTCAGCCCTGTTTCCAAAGTGCTGATTCTCTGTCTGTTACTTCAGATGAAAATAAGGAGCCCCTCCCCACGCCCCTCTGAGAGACATTTGGTTACAAAGAACTCAATGGTGCTCTAGGAGGAGATTCAGGTGATAAGGGGGGGGGGGGGGGTTACCTTGGTTGCTGATTGGCTAATGGTTACACAAGACAAAACATCGTTATGACATCATCAAGTGGCCAAAATCTGATCAGCTCATTTTCTCTTTACACAGAGGGGACACATGCTGAGGTAGAAGAGACATGTGTCCCCTCTGTGTAAAGAGAGAGTCTCTTTACACAGAGGGGACACATATTGATGTAGAAGAGACATGTGTCCCCTCTGTGTAAAGAGAGAGTCTCTTTACACAGAGGGGACACATATTGATGTAGAAGAGACATGTGTCCCCTCTGTGTAAAGAGAGAGTCTCTTTACACAGAGGAGACACATGCTGAGGTAGAAGAGACATGTGTCCCCTCTGTGTAAAGAGACTCTCTACACAGAGGGGACACATGCTGAGGTAGAGGAGACATGAAGAAGTGGATTTTGCGTGATAGGGGACCTTCAAAGTGTGTCTCACCTGAGTGTAGGTGTCCTCCACGCTGTAGTCCACCAGCACCATGATGAGGATCGCGATGGGGACCCCAAAGTCTCCGATGATCCTACGGAGCTGAAACACGTAGAAAAACAACCCGTTGCACATTTCTGCTCCACAAGACTCTTCTGCACAGCTCTCCACTTACTAACATTAATAAGTGTTTTTCACACATTTTGAAGTGACTGTTATTTGTATATATTAATTGTTGTGCTTTTATTTAGGTCTTAATGTGTGCATATGAATAAATGTGTTTGTTAATTGTGTATAGGATATACATATTTTATACATATTTTTATATATATTTGTATTTTGTATTGGGATTGTGGGAAATATAGTATATGATATGCTTATAAAAGCATATACAAGTTTATTATTCCGCCTGCTTATTTTGTCCGTCTTCTCCTCCCACATTCAACATCGCAGAAACTCCGTTCAAACATCAAAACGTTCAGCTCGGTCGGGAATCGCAGGCTATTACTTTTCTCATTCATAACTTTCATAATTCCAGAGATACATCCCATAATACATCACATTTTTAACATTTTAACTTTAACATTGCGCAGCTCGTTAAGTAGAGTGCGTGATGTCACAGCTAGAGGGTAGGAAATCTTGAAATTTGCCTTCATATTTTTTTTAAAACTGCCATAATTCCCAAACCCTACATTCCTGAGACATATTTTTCATGACAAACGTAGGAAAACATCTCGTAGCTTGAAAAATGACAAATAATTAAGCAAAAATAATTAAACAAAATGCCTCTTGAGGGCATGAAGTGACAAAAACTTTCAACATGTCTCCATTAAAGCCCATTGTAATTTCAGGCTGATATTTCCTCACAGCAGCAGCCGCACACCTTTAGTTAAACTGCCAAAAAGGCCACATTATTAACCCGAAAGTACACAAAAATTACACTTCAGATACTCAACTTCCTTGACATGCTTCACGTTTTGAAATTTCACAGATATCTGTTACGGTTCTTCCACAAAACGTTCACATGTAAGAGGTTTCTCTCATTCAGAACAATGGAAACCTTTGATCTCAGAGCTCGTTAGCTCAACTATAAACACCTGTGTCATGGAACACGATGATGTCATCACTCCAACTGACATGCTCAGAGCAGCAGACTTCAGATAAAGGTTAATGGTCCTGCCCTCAACAGCTCTACGTCAATTATGGGGTGTCATCATCATATGCCGAAGATCAAGAGGGCGATCAAGAGAAGAGAGAGAGTAATGTAACCTCCTAATGTAATGTATAACTCCTATGAAAATGTTCAAAAAGTGCTCAAACTTCACATGTGTGCTAACAGTCCAGCCGTGAAGACATCTACGGGACAGTTTTGAGATTTCTTCAAATGCCGTTGCCATGGCAACACAATGCTCGCCTTGAAACATGGTTTTCATAACTTCAGTGAAAATACTCCAAACAGCCCAAAACTTCACAGGTTTGGTAACGATGCAGCCATCAACGCATCTAAGCGTATTATGGGGTGTCATCAAATGCCGTTGCCATGGCGACAGACAACTCGCCATGAAACACGATGTCGCTGTAAGTCCAATGACACGGTCCAATCGTCCCCCAATCTTCACTTGTATATCACCGGTCCATGCCTCAACAGCCTACGCCAAATCTGAGATCTCACCATATGTCGTTTCCATGGAAACGCATCCCTCGCCATAAAACACGATGTCGCTATAACTCCTATGAAAATGTTCAAAAAGTGCTCAAACTTCACGTGTGCTAACAGTCCAGCCATGACGACATCTACGTGAGAGTTTTGAGATTTCTTCAAATGCAGTTGCCATGGTAACACAAGGCTCGCCATGAAACACGGTTTTCTCATAACTTCAGTGAAAATGCTCCAAACGGCCCAAAACTTCACAGGTTTGGTAACGATGCAGCCATCAACGCATCTAAGCGTATTATGGGATGTCATCAAATGCCGTTGGCATGGCAACAGATCATTCGCCATCAAGTTAGTTCAAAAGTTTGCAGTTCAAATATTCTGCTGCTTTTCCAAGCCTTTTACTTTCTTTTCTTCTCTCATCACACATTCAAGCCCCCAGTGTTCATGTATCATTTCAATCTAAATTTCACTTTCTTCTTACACATTACATTTTCGTCAGCTTTTCAGCATAAAGCATTCCCACTAGCAATTTCTTCAGGAATTGCATTCTCTAGTTATTATTATTGTTATTATTACTGACCGTCCCGGGGAAGAAGGAGCTGTTCTTGAACTTGCGCAGGTAGAAGGCGATGAAGTACGTTCCCACCATGAGAACGAAGGACAGCAGCGCGGTGTTTGGCTCTCCAACAACTTTCCCAGGATCCCCGGCGGCCGAGGTGAAGTTGCACAGGGACGGAGACACCGTGATGTTTCCATGGTAACAGTTTTTGAGAGGATGCTCTTGGAAGATCTAGAAAAAAACAAAGAAAAATTAAAACTCAACGTGACGGAGCAACAAGGTGTTTCAGAAATACCGTCAAACACAAGGACACATCACATGTTAGACGCTTTTACCCAAAGGTTACAGACACTCAGTACTGAGGACAAACCCACAGGAGCAGTTTGGGTGAAGTCAGGGACTCAACGGCTGTGCTCGAATTGTCAGTTAAACTTAGAAACCTTCCTAACGGAGTGAAATGACCCAGAAGTACCTCAGAATCAGCCATGATAAGAGCTGATTCTCTAGATGATAGGAAAGGAGGTTTGAAACGTCCTTTATAACCTCCTTTAGGAAACACTGGACCTTCCTTTAGGAAGGAAAGGAGAACATGCTGTCCCACAATGCCTTGCTGCTGTAACATTTACCGTAACACAACATTCGGCCGTTCACGGAAACAACCGATCGTGACCTAGAAATGCGTATCATGAAAGTTACGGTGCTTATTAAACTTTTTACAACTTATGCCGTAACCTACCAAAGTGCTTTGTTTTGAACATTCAACATTATAATCATCAAAAGGGGAGACAAGCATAAGTTTCACTTTACTATTTCAGTTCCAACCTTGGTCATGAAGAGTTTATGTTTCTCTGTTACACTCTGGAAAGTGTGAGTGCAGTCGATTCTCAAAGCAGTATCTTCTCCTAAGTCCTTTTGAATTCTCCTATCCACTATTCCTTAACCCTGTGACGTTTCACACAGAGGAGAGGAATAGTGGATAGGAATAGTGGATAGGAATAGTGGATAGGAATAATGGATAGGAATAGTGGATAGGATAGATTTTTGGACAAATCGACCGCAACCAACGACATGCTGACTGCAGCGGGGATTGAACCAGTGCTCCCCTGATCCGAAGATCATTGCACTATCCCAGTGAGCCTGCACCAAACACACAAAGCTTCCTCCCCTCATGTCCTTTGAAGCCCGATTGAACCCAGAACACATGATCAAACTGATATTTGTAGGAAAATAAAAGAAGCTTAAATGACCGTCTTGTGACTTCTCTTTCCCATCGAGGTGTTGTAACTCAACATCTTCAGTGTGCTGTGTTTCTGCGTGTTTTGAATCCACTTTGGAAAGCCATGTTTAGCCGACTCTCCAAGTAGTGGTACAGACTTAAAGGAGCTCACATGAATTTTAACATTTGGAAAGAACTGCTTTTGACCAGTACAAATGCCATATTCAGTTTAGTTAACGACAGTAATGAATGATTCAGATAAGCTCCATCATGTACGCTGCAAAAACAGCCCTTCCAAAAACAAGCAAAATATTCTTGAATCAAGTCAGATGTTCCTGTATCAAGCACAACACTGCCAATGGGGTGAGCCAAATTTGCTTGGCTAGAATTCTTAAAATTAGAATTAAAATCTAGCTACTGAAAGAAAATGGGCCTTGAAACTAGAAAAAAAAGCTTATTACAAACAAATGATTCCTGAATTATTTAAGAAGAATAATCTATTCCATGCCGGGAATGTATGCAAACCACCAGACACAGAGACAGCTTCATCCCGCAGGCAATAAGACTGTTAAACAACTGAACTGCTGAAACAATTTCATAACATTCATCTGCTACTCAGTAATTATCTATTATCTAATATATCATTCCAATAACTTGTATATAGACTCGTATTGCACTATTACACTTTTTTTTCTCACTTTAAAAAAAACTATTTTGTATTACTTTTAATATAATATACTTTAATATTGCTTTAATATTGTCTGCTTATCTGTATTATTGTGTTGCATTGTTGGAGAAGCCTGTGACCTAAGATTTTAAACGACATAATTACTCTGTAGCTATGTTAGTTTGACCATAAAGAACCTTGAACCTTGAAACCAATGCTAACTTGTTACTGGTTAATTCTAGCTCAATATAAGCATTTTTGAATAAGAAAAAGTAAGATATATTTTCTCAAAGTAAGAATACTTTTCTTAAGCAGAACATTCTTAACAAGATTATTTGACTTTGACAGAAACAAGTTTTTTTAACTTTCTTAAAATGCATTATTTGCAGTGTAGTGAGCACTTCCTCGGTCCATGCTTCACTCTCCTCTAGTTTTGGTGAAGTCACATAAACAATCCAACAACAACAAACTCTTTAAAAAGCCTGACTTGACTTGAAGTGACTGTTATTTTGTATATATTGATTGTGCATATGTGCAAATGTGTCTGTTGATTGTGTAAATATAGGTATATACATATTTGTATATATATTTATGTTATGAAAATAGTGAATGTCCTCTTCCAGCATGAGAGTAGCATGCTAACAAAGGTATCCCAACTGTAGCTGTGAACATGACAGGATGTATGATACCTAGAAGAGCATCAGGACTGTTTGAGGCATATGATAGCTATGTGATTAACATGATGATTCAGCCTCTATGGAGATAGACATCAAGCATGCTCATTTCTGACGTGGAGCTAATCTGAAGTAAACATTGAATACTGCTTTCTATTCCTCCATCTTGTGACTGTGTAACTCCCTCTCTTGGATATCAGCATGTGAAGGACACTGTTCAGGAACTAGTTGATGCTCTGTATGTGATGACTACTTCCATTCTGGAGAGGATCACAGATACATGGATGAGGTTGAAGCTCAAGCCGGGGACCAGGGAGATTTAACATTTTTAAGTATTCAGAAAAAGTGAGAATTTTGAGAAAAAGTCATAATTTTGAGAAAAAGTCATAATTTTGAGAAAAAGTCATAATTTTGAGATTTTGAGGTAAAAGTCAGGATTTTGAGAAAAAAAGTCAGGATTTTGAGAAAAAGTCTAGATTTTGAGAAAAAGCCATAATTTTGAGATTTTGAGAAAAAAGTCAGGATTTTCGAGATTTTGAGAAAAAAGTCAGGATTTTCAGAAAAAAAACCAACATTTTGAGAAAAACTCAGCATTTTGTACATGACAGGATGTATGATTACAAGAACCGGTATTCCTCCATCTTGTGACTGTGTAACTCCCTCTCTTGGAAAGAAAAAGTCATATTTTTTATTTTTTAGAAAAAGTCATATTTTTAGATGTTTGAGAAAAAGTCAAATTTTGAGAAAAGTCAGATTTTTGAGAAAAGTCAGATTTTGAGAAAAATACCAACACATTATTTTCAGTTTTTTGACTACTTCCATTCTTGAGAGGATCAAAAATACATGGATCCTGAGATTGAAGCTCAAGCCGGGGACCAGTGATATTTTTCTAACACTTTGCATTTTGTATTCCTCGGGATTGTGGGAAACGGTATTTGGATCTCTCTGTCTGTACACACAAACTGAAAGACTGATAATACATTTGACTTTGACCTTTGAAGTTGACTCACCTTGATGAGTTTGGCGAAGGTCTCATAGATGAAGATGAGGGAGATGAGGAAGGAGAAGATCTCCTGAGTGAAGCGGGAGACGAAGCGCACCAGGATGCTTCCCTCGAAGGCCACGGTGAGCAGGACGAGGAGAACCAGCCAGAACCCGATCCACACCCGGCTCGTCAGGTACTCGATGCCGTTGTCTTTACAGAACTGCACACAAACACACCGCAGGGCTCAGGAGCAGCTAGCAGCTTGGCTAACGTGTGATAATACCCTCCATCAGTTTGAACCCTAACAAACTATAACCCGTTTTTGTGAGCAACTCATAGTTTGTGTGTAAAGGAAATTGTCTATGGGTATTGAACCAGAACTCAGTTACATAACGTTAGATCTGGATGGTTTGGTTGGATTGGTTCAAGCAAGGACATCTGAGGGTTAAGTAGAATAACAGCGCTCTGGAAACAAAGGGGGATTCATTGAATATGTGGTAATCTTTGGGCTTTGGAGATGCATCAAGTGGTTTCAAGTCGAGTTGGGATCCTTACTTTTTATCTGTCAAGAGATGCCTCCTCGATTTATGACATTTTCATAATTCTTACTTTTTTAATCAGAATTCTAAATTGTGTCTCAATTTTGAGGAAAAATAAATTCAATATTTTTCTCAGAATTTGAAAAAAAATAGGTTTTGTTTTCAAATCTCTGGCTATGTTAGTGACCATTTAATTAGTCTCTGATACTGAAGAGACATGTTGATATTAACTTTGTCAAAGATAGGATATATAGGATATACATATTTGTTATGTGTATTTTTGTGTTCTGGATTGTGGGAAACGGTATTTGGATCTCTCTGTCTGTACACACAAACTGAAAGGTGGACAATAAAGTTGACTTTGACTTTGAGATAGTGTTCTGATGCAGGTGTGCAGTGTGCAGGTGTGCAGTGTGCAGTGTGGCAGGTGTGCAGTGTACAGGTGTGCAGGTGTGCAGTGTGCAGTGTGCAGTGTGCAGTGTGCAGTGTGCAGTGTGCAGGTGTGTCAGGTGTGTCAGGTGATCTCACGGTGAAGAAAGCCTCCTCGAACACCAGCAGTGGTCCAGAGAAGCCGATGATGAGCAGCGGCTGTGCTCCCAGGACGCTGAACACGATGCCCTGCAGCGCCGTGGCCACGATCAGCTCCGACACCCCGATCAGACCCTCCGTCTTCTCACCTGAGAGCAATCAGAGCGGAGAACATCGCTGTGAAACCTGCTCCATGCAAACATTCATGAAGAACATCGCTGTGAACCTGACTCATTATAAACGCCACTGTGTTTCAGAGACTCATTATAAACGCCACTCATGTTTCAGAGACTCATTATACACGTCACTGTGTTTCAGAGACTCATTATACACGTCACTGTGTTTCAGAGACTCATTATACACGTCACTGTGTTTCAGAGACTCATTATACACGTCACTGTGTTCAGAGACTCATTATACACGTCACTGTGTTTCAGAGACTCATTATACACGTCACTGTTTCAGAGACTCATTATACACGTCACTGTGTTTCAGAGACTCATTATACACGTCACTGTGTTTCAGAGACTCATTATACACGTCACTGTGTTTCAGAGACTCATTATACACGTCACTGTGTCAGAGACTCATTATACACGTCACTGTGTTTCAGAGACTCATTATACACGTCACTATGTTTCAGAGACTCATTATACACGTCACGTGTTCAGAGACTCATTATACACATCACTGTGTTTCAGAGACTCATTATAACGTCACTGTGTTTCAGAGACTCATTATACACGTCACTATGTTTCAGAGACTCATTATACACGTCACTGTGTTTCAGAGACTCATTATACACGCACTGTGTTTCAGAGACTCATTATACACGTCACTGTGTTTCAGAGACTCATTATACACGTCACTATGTTTCAGAGACTCATTATACACGTCACTGTGTTTCAGAGACTCATTATACACGTCACTATGTTTCAGAGACTCATTATACACGTCACTGTGTTTCAGAGACTCATTATACACGCCACTGTGTTTCAGAGACTCATTATACACGTCACTGTGTTTCAGAGACTCATTATACACATCACTGTGTTTCAGAGACTCATTATACACGTCACTGTGTTTCAGAGACTCATTATACACGCCACTGTGTTTCAGAGACTCATTATACACGCCACTGTGTTTCAGAGACTCATTATACACGTCACTATGTTTCAGAGACTCATTATACACGTCACTATGTTTCAGAGACTCATTATACACGCCACTGTGTTTCAGAGACTCATTATACACGTCACTGTGTTTCAGAGACTCATTATACACGTCACTATGTTTCAGAGACTCATTATACACATCACTGTGTTTCAGAGACTCATTATACACGCACTGTGTTTCAGAGACTCATTATACACGCCACTGTGTTTCAGAGACTCATTATACACGTCACTGTGTTTCAGAGACTCATTATACACGTCACTGTGTTTCAGAGACTCATTATACACGTCACTGTGTTTCAGAGACTCATTATACACGTCACTGTGTTTCAGAGACTCATTATACACGTCACTGTGTTTCAGAGACTCATTATACACGCCACTGTGTTTCAGAGACTCATTATACACGTCACTATGTTTCAGAGACTCATTATACACGTCACTGTGTTTCAGAGACTCATTATACACGCCACTGTGTTTCAGAGACTCATTATACACGCCACTGTGTTTCAGAGACTCATTATACACGTCACTGTGTTTCAGAGACTCATTATACACGTCACTGTGTTTCAGAGACTCATTATACACGTCACTATGTTTCAGAGACTCATTATACACGTCACTATGTTTCAGAGACTCATTATACACGTCACTGTGTTTCAGAGACTCATTATACACGTCACTGTGTTTCAGAGACTCATTATACACGTCACTGTGTTTCAGAGACTCATTATACACATCACTGTGTTTCAGAGACTCATTATACACGCCACTGTGTTTCAGAGACTCATTATACACGCCACTGTGTTTCAGAGACTCATTATACACGTCACTGTGTTTCAGAGACTCATTATACACGCCACTGTGTTTCAGAGACTCATTATACACGCCACTGTGTTTCAGAGACTCATTATACACGTCACTGTGTTTCAGAGACTCATTATACACGTCACTGTGTTTCAGAGACTCATTATACACGCCACTGTGTTTCAGAGACTCATTATACACGTCACTATGTTTCAGAGACTCATTATACACGTCACTGTGTTTCAGAGACTCATTATACACGCCACTGTGTTTCAGAGACTCATTATACACGTCACTGTGTTTCAGAGACTCATTATACCTGCCACTGTGTTTCAGAGACTCATTATACACGTCACTGTGTTTCAGAGACTCATTATACACGCCACTGTGTTTCAGAGACTCATTATACACGCCACTGTGTTTCAGAGACTCATTATACACGTCACTGTGTTTCAGAGACTCATTATACACGTCACTGTGTTTCAGAGACTCATTATACACGCCACTGTGTTTCAGAGACTCATTATACACGTCACTGTGTTTCAGAGACTCATTATACACGTCACTATGTTTCAGAGACTCATTATACACGCACTGTGTTTCAGAGACTCATTATACACGTCACTGTGTGTCAGAGACTCACCCAGAAGTCCTCCGAAGGTGATGGCGGGCGACAGCGAGGCGAAGTAGATGAAGATGATGGCGGCCATGCACTGAGCGTTGAGAGCGTCCCGGATGTCGCTGAGATACTGAGGGTATCGTCGCTTCACGTCTTTGATCAGACCTCCAAACAGACGGCCCGACCGCCGCAGGGGCTCCTCGCCCACTTTGGAGGGAACCAGGGAGTCTGGAAATGATGACATTTTTTTGCAGAATTCCGAATTTTTTCTTAATTTTATGGGATTTTCAGGAAATATTTTTTTTTCAATTCAGAATTTTCACTTTCCTTAGAAATCTGAATCTTTTTTCATGAAAAAAAAAAAGAAATACAATTCACAATTTTGACTTTTTTTCTCAGAACTCACAAAAAAAAATCTGAATTTCAACTTTTTTCTTAATATTAGGGGATTTTCACAAAATATAAATCTTTCTTCCTAAGATTCCGACATTTTCAGGAAATAAAAAGATATAAGAATTGTTTTCTTATATTCATGAAATGTTATGAATTTCAAAATTCAAAATTCTCAGAATTCTTATATTTTTAGGAAAAAATTAAACATTTTTCATCACCTTTAAGATGTTTTCAGGAAAGAAAATAAGAAAAACTATTTAATAATTTTGACTTTTTTTTCAAAAAATCTGAAATTTTCACGAAATATTTCTAATTAAAAAATGAATCTGAAATTATACTTTTTTTTCCAAAATAAAATGTTTATCTCAGAATTCTAGCTTGTATGAACAAAATAACTTTACATACAAAGATATTATGTAGAAAAACCTTCCCTTATGTTGATGAGGATCCACTGTAAGTGTTGTAATCCTTCTCTCATGTTTAATGCTAACAACATAATATATTTAAGCAGCAGCTGAAGAGCACGGACCTTCATCCAGCTGGACGCTGCTCTGCTTCTCCTGCAGCTTCCCGCTCTCCTCCTCTCTCTTCCGGAGCATTTCCCTCTGGAAGCGAGCGACCGAGTGCAGCAGCTCGTCTCCGCCCACGTCGGACGGAGGCAGCACCACGCTGCAGTCCAGGAACAGGTTGATGGCCGTCAGAAGGTCCTGCCGCTCGTCCGCCTGGTACGCCGCCTCGTGGAAGTGCTGAGGAACAGGACAACGGTTTATCACAATACCATCAGGGACACAGTTTCACAACAGAAGAGTCCTGCAGGTACATCAGTACGGAGGCTAACAGGTGCTAACATGTTACCTGAGTAGCATGCATACAAACACAATATTAAAGATTGAAAAAAATTATAATTAAAAAAGTTACACAATTTACAAAAAACACATCCTGTAACAGTTCTGAGGATTTAGCAGCCAGGTATATATTGCACATTATTAACGGCATATGTTTGGTTTTAGCTCTGCAGGACTCACCTTGTCGGACATGAGCGTGGAGATGGAGCGTCCGATCTGGTGGTAGTCCATGTTGGCGGTGGGGGGGCCGAGCAGGAGAAACAGGAACCTCACGGGGACCGGGACCTCCAGGACAGAGTCCAGCAGGACCGCCTCCTGCAGCCGGACAAACGCCATGGAGGGCTGCTCCAGGAAACCCTGAGCCTGAAGACACAGCAGAGGGACGTTAACCCACTGAGCCTGAAGACACAGCAGAGGGACGTTAACCCACTGAGCCTGAAGACACAGCAGAGGGACGTTAACCCACTGAGCCTGAAGACACAGCAGAGGGACGTTAACCCACTGAAGCTCCATGAGGAACACATGAGGAGGTGGTGACTGTGATGGAAACTTCTGGATCAATGGAGACTCAGAGAGACACGAGAGAGCAGGAACTTTGATGGAAACACTGATGGATTATTTGGAGCTGTGGCCGGAGAATTCCCAAGACATGTTCTGTGTTTCTGAAGATCTACCCCAGACCCATGTATTTAGCTCTGAGAGAATAATCAACATGCTGCATAACAAGATACATCACTATAACCTCTATCAGCTGACGCCAGCAGGAGGAGCAGAGAGACACTGAAAGCAGCTCAAGGTGCAGCTGCTCAGTGAGGACACACTGATACACTGGGTCAGAGGGTCAGGAACATATCTCCCCAGAGAGGAGGATTCGTACCAACGAGCACCACCGTGGCCTCGGCTCGCTCCGGGATCTTCTCCATCAGCTTCACCTCGTGCTTGGATCTGGACTGAGTGACGGGCAGCGCCTCGTTCTGAAAACACACACATGTTTACACATAGAAAGCTGCAGGAATGAGTCCTGAACCCTGACATGAGTCAGCATTATGAGTCCTAAACCCTGAGTCAGTATTATGAGTCCTAAACCCTGACATGAGTCAGCATTATGAGTCCTAAACCCTGACATGATCAGCGTTATGAGTCCTGAACCCTGAGTCAGCATCACTTCCTGGTCTGGAGGTCAATGGTTTTCTGAATGTGTTTTTGGTTATCCTGAACTGAGGTCTGAGGTCTGGAGAGATTTACTTCAGAAATGATTTTAAATGATCAGATTTTGGGAGATATGTGCACACAATGTTTGATAAACGGTTAAAGTTTTCACCTTGCTCTTTCCCCGTCAGCCTCTCTGTGATTGGTCAGATGGATGGAGGGCTCTGATTGGCCATTGTGGCAGTCAATCAGGGCGTCCATGTTGGCTGCAGAGATGTTTTTACTGAACAGGCTGTGGTCCTTCTCATCACTGGGGTGACTGGGGAGGAAACAGAATACACATGTGATATCCACTGATGACTGATTGGATGTGCTCTGGGTCATGTGATCATGCTGAACCTGTGTCTGAGCAGCAGAACTCCCAGGACGTTGGCTCTGTCTTCAGCTTTGATCAGATCTGAGATCACCATCTGCTCGACCACCTGCTGAGCGATACCTGGCAGCGTCTTCTGCTTCAGGTCCAGCAGCACGGCGCCTGGAAGCACAGCCATCGGTTTCATGAGGTAATAACTCCAGAGAGGTACAAAGAACTCCAGAGAGAGGTACAAAGAACTCCAGAGAGGTATAACTCCAGAGAGAGGTACAAATAACTCCAGAGAGGTACAAAGAACTCCAGAGAGGTATAACTCCAGAGAGAGGTACAAATAACTCCAGAGAGGTACAAAGAACTCCAGAGAGGTAGAAATAACTCCAGAGAGAGGTTAACTCAGGGGTGTCCAAACTACGGCCCGCGCACCATTTTGAATCGGCCCTCAGCTAATTGAAAAAGTATAATGGAATATGGCCCACAAATTGTACTGCAGTGTGAGTGTCACAATGCAGTGTGAGTGTTACAGTGCAGTGAGAGTGTTACAGTGCAGTGAGAGTGTTACAGTGCAGTGAGAGTGTTACAGTGCAGTGAGAGTGTCACTGTGAGTGTGAGTGTCACTGTGAGTGTGAGTGTTACAGTGCAGTGAGAGTGTCACAGTGCAGTGTGAGTGTCACAGTGCAGTGAGAGTGTTACAGTGCAGTGTTAGTGTTACACTGCACTGTGAGTTACAGTGCAGTGAGAGTGTTACAGTGCAGTGAGAGTGTCACTGTGAGTGTCACAGTGCAGTGAGAGTGTTACAGTGCAGTGAGAGTGTCACTGTGAGTGTCACAGTGCAGTGAGAGTGTTACAGTGCAGTGAGAGTGTCACTGTGAGTTACAGTGCAGTGAGAGTGTTACACTGCACTGTGAGTTACAGTGCAGTGAGAGTGTTACAGTGCAGTGTGAGTGTCACAGTGCAGTGAGAGTGTCCACAGGGGGCGTCAGAGGGCTCCTCACCATGGGAGATGGTCTTCCGGAGCTCCAGCAGGGATCTGAAGGAGAGCGAGGCGATGTGAGGTCTCCCCCATCGCTCCGTCTCCTCCTCCACCTCTTCCTCAAACTTTATCCATCGAGCCGTCTCCCTCCACTGCAGCTCCTGGTTCCTGTCGATCACCAGCTCGTTCAGCTCCACGAACACCTGAACACACACACACACTGCTTATGAGGACACACACACACACACACACACACCGGACACACACACACACACTGCTTATGAGGACACACACACACACACACACACACCGGACACACACACACACACTGCTTATGAGGACACACACACACACACACCGGACACACACACACACACTGCTTATGAGGACACACACACACACACACACACACACACACACACCGGACACACACACACACACTGCTTATGAGGACACACACACACACACACACACACACACACACACACACACACACACACACACACACACACACACACACACACACACACACACACACACCACACACACACACACACACATTTTTCTGTCGATCTACAAAAAACAATCTCTATTTTTAATAATGAATTCATATGAAAGGTGTTTTATGTTAAGGTGAATATCTGTGGACATTAAACACATTGCCCTTGAGACTTATATAACACAGCTGTAAATACTAAGTGGAGGTTAAAACTCACGAGCTGTGTTTTTAACCTGTTAAGCCCTAGAGCCCCCTGTACGGGGGCAGTGGGGTGTTTTTCACGAAACTGTGTCTCAGGGCTTCTTAATATTTAAAAACCTATTAATGTGTCATACCCATTTAACGGGAAGAAACTCAGCTAACTGACAATACGAACCATTTTTACCGAAACAAAACACAAGTCTCATAAGAAGCGTCTAAATGAGCCCTGAGCGAAAAAATGCTAACACACAGAACACAGAACTCAAGGTAAAAATACCCTTATTACTTATCGTAACTGCAAAAACAAGATATCAAATTAAAGCTGATATTCCACAGATTCTATAGGTATAAGTATCATCACTGAGCGATCAGAACTCGTGACAGGGGAAGCAAACACAGACGTGAATCTGTGTTTTACGGAACATTCACGGGAAATCGTCTCAAATGAGCTGTTATTCTGATCAATAGTCGTGATCAATGGCATTAAAATGATAAAAACGCCGCTGAAGGTTAATCCATAGGTTAATCCAATGTGTCTGTGTCACTTTGAAAGGAGGATATGGTTTTCACTATAAGTAATGTTTTTTTTTTAGGCGGAGGTAAGAATTTACCTTTTTTTACAATGTTCCATCTGAATTGACTCTGACACAGAAACATCTATATTGATTCTGACACTTCTACATCTAACTCACAGATGTAACCTTGCTTTGAGAAAAAAGATTATTAATTTAACCCTTTTAGAAGTGAAGTTATAGTCATTTGTTCTGGGCATGTCATTTTCAAGCCTGAAACATGAAAAACAGGCTCAGGGGTTAACTGGCACTGATATGGAAACGTCCCTCTCTTGATGTGATTTGACCTTAAATGGATTCATAGCAGTTTGTAGGGTCGCTTTGCCCTGGTCTTTATGTGACCTGATCTCAGACCTGTATCTCCTCACGTTCAGATGTAAAAACAGCGCAGCTTCAGAGAGGAACTGGTTTGGGTTAACATGATGATGTCCCGTTAATAAAGATATGTCAGTTCATTCTCATCATTGCCCAATACTCACAAAGTACAACTTGTTGAGCTGAGAAAATGTAATGAGATATGCAAATGCTTGCCTCATGTACAAAATAATACACGGCCTTACCTCACCTCCGCTCAGACATGTTATCACCATACGCACACCTGTAACTAGGTCAACAAGAGCTGCAACCAGAGGAGACTGCGTTGTTCCATTAAGGAAGAGTTCATTCAGACAATCTTCTTTTTCTTTTAAAGCTGCACAACAGAGGAACTCAATCCCAGTAAAGATTAGAGAACAAAACACCTGCAGTTTATTTAAATCTAACTTAAAAACATGGTTCGTGGAAAATCAGCTCTGTCAACACTGACACAATGTGCACTTTACAACGCTCTGTTTGTACATGTGCCTTGACCTGTTGCTATCCGTCTGCTTTGGGAATATGTCTTTTAGTTTAGTTTTTATGTTTTTATAGATGCTTTTATTATAATATAAGCATCTATGTTGAATGTTGTTTTACTGATTGTATTTTCCTGTCATTTGAAGTGACATTTTATTTTAGGATGACTTTCAACATCTGTCCAGATGAAAAATAGCCTGTTGGCTAACTCTAGCGCATTTACAGAAATGTCAATCAATGTGCACTGTCCCTGTCAAATTAATAAATTAATAAAATTAATAAAATTAATAAAATTAATAAAATTAATAAAATTAATAAAATTAATAAAATTAATAAAAATTAATAAAATTAATAAAATTAATAAAATTATTACAATTAATACAATTAATAAAATTATTACAATTAATACAATTAAATATCCTGAATGAAACATTCACTCTCCCTTTCCATCAGCAGCTGATTTATAAATATAGCTTGATTCCCAGTAACAACAAGAGGGTCTGCTGAGGGTGAAATCTGTTTTGATATTTCTATCAACCGGTCTGACATGAACCCTTCCTGACTGACCTCCACTGGAACTGAACCACTCTGTGACCAGACCAAAGTGGACCAGAAACCAGAACCATATAATACACTTTGCTGTATACACTCAGTGTCCTAAGTGTTTACGTTTTTTAGCTTTTACGGTTATTTATATAGTTACATTTAAATTGGTGTAAATACTTGTCTGTAGCATCGTTTTTAAATGCTAAATTGTTCTTAAAAATACTTTCTGTTGGCAGCACCAGAGACCAACGCAGATTCCTTGTATGTGTGAACGCACCTGGCTATAAACCTGGTTCTGATTCTGATGTCAAAACAAAGGTGAACTTCAAATCGTGACAAAATACATGTAAGGCTAAATGCTGTCAGAAGTGAAACAGGTCAAGTGACCCGGCCTGGAGCAGGTTAACGAGCTCACCTGTCTGTGTCCACGCTTCAGATCCAGACCCACCATCCTGCAGACCCAATACACCGAGCCCAGAACACACACACCTCCCACTTCACCTGCGTGTCTCACCTGAGTGTCTCACCTGTGTGTCTCACCTGTCTGTCTCTACCTGAGTTTCTACCTGAGTCTCTACCTGTGTGTCTCTACCTGTGTGTCTCTACCTGTGTGTCTCCACCTCTCTACCTGTGTGTCTCCACTCTCTAGCTGTGTGTCTCCACCTCTCTACCTGCGTGGCTCCACCTGTACGTCACACAGGTAAAGTGAACTCTGAATAAATCCAATTTGCCTCCCATTCTCCTCACAGCTCTCCAGGATTAACAGACTCTCAGCTCGTCTTTCCTCCTCTTTTATGACATTTCTATTGTTCAGTCGTCCAACAGCACAGAGTCCGATCAGGCCGAAATCACCTGAACCTGAAATCACCTGGACCTGAAATCACCTGGACCTGAAATCACCTGGACCTGAAATCACCTGGACCGACCTGAAATCACCTGAACCTGAAATCACCTGGACCTGAAATCACCTGGACCTGAATCACCCGGACCTGAAATCACCCGGACCTGAAATCACCTGGACCGACCTGAAATCACCTGAACCTGAAATCACCTGGACCTGAAATCACCTAAACTTGAAATCACCTAAACTTGAAATCACCTGAACCTGAAATCACCTGAACCCTGAAATCACGTGGACCTGAAATCACCTAAACTTGAAATCACCTGGACCTGAAATCACCTGGACCTGAAATCACCTAATCTTGAAATCACCTGAAATCACCTGGACCTGAAATCACCTGGACCTGAAATCACCTAAACTTGAAATCACCTAAACTTGAAATCACCTGAACCTGAAATCACCTGAACCCTGAAATCACGTGGACCTGAAATCACCTAAACTTGAAATCACCTGGACCTGAAATCACCTGGACCTGAAATCACCTAATCTTGAAATCACCTGAAATCACCTGGACCTGAAATCACCTAAACTTGAAATCACCTGAACCTGAAATCACCTGAACCCTGAAATCACGTGGACCTGAAATCACCTGAACTTGAAATCACCTGAAATCCCCTGGACCTGAAATCACCTAAACCTGAAATCACCTGAACCCTGAAATGACGTGGACCTGAAATCACCTAAACTTGAAATCACCTGAAATCCCCTGGACCTGAAATCACCTGGACCTGAAATCACCTGGACCTGAAATCACCTAAACTTGAAATCACCTGAAATCACCTGGACCTGAAATCACCTGGACCTGAAATCACCTAAACTTGAAATCACCTGAACCCTGAAATCACCTGAACCCTGAAATCACGTGGACCTGAAATCACCTGAACTTGAAATCACCTGGACCTGAAATCACCTGGACCTGAAATCACCTAAACTTGAAATCACCTGAAATCACCTGGATCTGAAATCACCTGGACCTGAAATCACCTGGACCTGAAATCACCTGGGCCCAGTAGTTCAAAACTTTTAATCTCAATCAGATCCGATCAGATTTTGAAATCCCATTTTTTGTGATCCAGGATCAGACAAGTCGGCCAGATTTTGTCCCTGTAGTTCAAAGCAATTCAGGATAGGATCACCCTGATCCAGATTACGACTTTTCAAGATTACTAGATCCTGAATATCAGTGCTTTAATCCTACCGATCTCCATCTAGTGGATATGAAAAATAATACAAGGAAGACAAGAGACCACATTGCAGAGACATCTATTGTCCGCACTGACTTTTGAAAGGTGATGACAGATGATGGACTTTTTTTTTGTTGAATATATTTTTTCTTTAATCTAAATTACATTTGTGATTGACAATCTTTGTTGTGATACTTTGATGAGCATTAATATTTATATCATCAACATTTGGTTGAAAACAAAATAGGCCACCACAAACGTGAGGAAAAAATGAAAAATAAAATGTATTTGCCATGAAGGCTAAAAATGGTGTTCAGTTAACAAACTTTGCCATCTTATTTATATTGAAACATATTTTTAAATAAATTGTACAGTTCATTTTGCTCTGGTAATCCACTGGAAATCCACCCTCTGGTGGATCAGGATAATCCAGTTTTTCGGGATCAAACTGATCCCAATCCTGTGTTGTCGGTTTGAACAACCCATTTTGAAGATTTGATCCAGATTAAAGCTTGGATTTGATTTCCTGATCTGATCGGATATCAAAGTGATCCTAATCCTGTTTTTGGTTTTGAACTACCAAAAATCCAATCTGATCCCATCAGATAGGGATTACAAGCTTTGAACTACTGGGCCCTGGAGCTGAAATCACCTAAACTTGAAATCACATGGACCTGAAATCACCTGAACCCTGAAATCACATGGACCTGAAATCACCTGGAGCTGAAATCACATGGACCTGAAATCACCTGGACCTGAAATCACCTGGACCTGATATCACCTGGAGCTGAAATCACCTGGACCTGAAATCACCTGGAGCTGAAATCACCTGGACCTGAAATCACCTGGACCTGAAATCACCTGGAGCTGAAATCACCTGGAGCTGAAATCACCTGGAGCTGAAATCACATGGATCTGAAATCACCTGGAGCTGAAATCACATGGACCTGAAATCACCTGGACCTGAAATCAACTGAACCCTGAAATCACCTGGACCTGAAATCAACTGAACCCTGAAATCACCTGGACCTGAAATCAACTGAACCCTGAAATCACCTGAACCCTGAAATCACCTGGAACTGAAATCACATGGAGCTGAAATCACCTAAACTTGAAATCACATGGACCTGAAATCACCTGAACCCTGAAATCACATGGACCTGAAATCACCTGGACCTGAAATCACCTGAACCCTGAAATCACCTGGACCTGAAATCACCTGGACCTGAAATCACCTGGACCTGAAATCACCTGGACCTGAAATCACCTGGACCTGAAATCACATGGAGCTGAAATCACCTGGAGCTGAAATCAACTGAACATGAAATCAGTGCACACACTTCCATTACATCTCTTTTTCGTGGGATATTTTCAGGAGTTAAAGAGGATTATTGAGATTGTTGTAGAACTTGGATTAGGAATTCTATCTAATCTATTTTTTTACTGCATTGAGTACTCCTAATACTTTAAGTGCATTTTCCTCATCGTACTGTCTCGATGTAGTACTTTTACTTTTACCTGAGTATTTGTACAGTGTGGTATTAGTCCTGAATCTGAAGACCTTTCCACCTCTGATGAATACAGGACCTTTCTGTGTGATCCAGATCCTCCTGAGGAGGAATCTGTTCACGTGGAAGTTTGTTCTTTCCTGTGTGGGGACAGTCTGAACCACAGGCCTGTCAGATCGAGTCAACCAGCAGAGAGACATGTTGAGACCCCAGAGTGTTCTGATAGAAATGTAGAGTAGGGTCTCCAGCTCATTGAGACTGCTGGATGCTAACCTGCATGTTGGGACATTTACACATTAGCACAAGTTGCATGCATATGGGGACAGTAGTTCAACATTTCTTGGCAGATCTGGAGGTAATTGAGGATCTTGAATCATTTTCTAACATTTGGCCAAACATGGGAGTTTTCAGTTCCCTAAAACCTTCAAATCCGCCCAAAATCCATCCAAATCCGTCCACCAGGAGCACAGCTATCTCACCTTCTGGTTCAAACTGTCAGCATCCGGCAGCTTCTATGTTCTGGAGACCCTGCTGAACATTTCTAACATGAGGTGGGGTCTCACGTCTCAGATGGTACCCTGCTGAACATTTCTAACATGAGGTGGGGTCTCACGTCTCAGGTGGTACCCTGCTGAACATTTCTAACATGAGGTGGGGTCTCACGTCTCAGATGGTACCCTGCTGAACATTTCTAACATGAGGT
>JAAOOA010000281.1:77500-160000 GCA_012861695.1 Trematomus loennbergii
TAGAAGTACTCAGATCTTGTACTTGAGTAAAAGTAGAAGTACCAGAGTGTAGGAATACTCTGTTACAGTAAAAGTCCTGCATTCAAAATGTTCCTCAAGTGAAAGTAGAAAAGTATTCTCATCAAAATATAGTGAAAGTACAGTAAAAGTAGTGATTGTGCAGATTGGTCCATTTCAGAATAATATATGATATGTTTTTAATGATTGATCATGAAAGTGTTCTCAAAGCTGGTAAAGGTGCAGCTAGTTTGAATGACTTTGTATACTGCAGGGTAGCTTGTGGATTTACTCCAGGTGGAACTAAAGTCTGATTTAACACTTGGTTATATTTCACAGCATTCATCCACATCTGTGAAGTAACTACAGGTATTAAATACATGTAGTGGAGGAGAAGTACACCATGTACCTCTGAACTGTAGAGGAGTAGAAGTACACAGTAGCAGATCATGAAATACTCAAGTAAAGTACAAGTCCCTCCTCTTCATCTCCACTGCTTTGCCGACGACATCCAGCTCCTCCTCTCCACCAAGTCCATCTCCACTGCTACCCACTCATCCTGACAAACTGCATCACTGAAATAAAATCCTGGCTCCAACTCAACTTCCTGAAACTCAACTGCGATAAATCTGAGATAATAATCATTGGACCAAAAAAGCTCACACACCTTTCCAGAACTTCACCCTCAACATAGACGGCTTCCCAGTCCGAACCTCCCCTCACATCCGGAGCCTAGGCATCATATTTGACCAAACCTTCTCCTACAACAAATACATCAAACAGATCACAGAGACAGCCTTCTTCCACCTCAAAAACATCGCCCGTCTACGTCCATCCCTCTCCCCCACTTCTGCAGAAACCCTCATCCACGCCTTCATCACCTCCCATCTGGACTACAGCCTCCTCTATGGTTCACCTGCAAAAATCCTCAACAAACTTCAATACATCCAGAACTCCGCCGCCCGTCTACTCACCCACACCCGAATCCGTGACCACATCACACCCGTCCTCATCAAGCGCCACTGGCTCCCCATCCCCAGAGAATTCAGTACAAAATCCTCCTGATGACGTACAAAGCCCCCCATAACCTGGCCCCATCCTACCTGACTGACCTCCTTCACAGACACACTCCCACTCGCTCCCTCCGCTCTGCTACTGCCAACCTCCTGCCCCCCCCCACCCGGACCAACCTCAAGTCCTGGGGCGGCAGAGCCTTCTCCGTTGCTGCACCCACCCTCTGGAACTCACTACCCCAATCCATCAGAGATTCTTCCTCCCTCACAGCATTCAAAACATCACTCAAAACCCACCTGTTCAACACTGCATTCAACCACTGACCCCCCCCCCTATTTTCTGTTTAGTACCTCTAAACTGAACTCAAGTTACTTGAGATGGTAATAATAATATGAATAAAGTAAACGTTGGTGTCTCACCCTCCACTTCCTGCTCGTCGATCACACGGTGTTTCTCTGGAGCTCTGAGGGCTGCTGGGTTCAGGATCTGCTGGAAAACACGAACTCCCAACACCCTGTTCAGGTCTTCATCCTCCTCTTCATCCTCACTGAGGCGCCGCGGAGCCTGGAGAGAGGAGAGAGCCTGAACACACCATCAACATGTCCCTGAACGCACCATGTCAGTCCCTGAGCACACCATATCAGTCCCTGAACGCACCATGTCAGTCCCTGAACACACAAGGTCAGTCCTTGAACGCACCATGTCAGTCCCTGAACGCACCATGTCAGTCCCTGAGCGCACCATATCAGTCCCTGAACACCCATGTCAGTCCCTGAACGCACAAGGTCAGTCCTCGAACGCACCATGTCAGTCCCTGAACGCACCATCAACATGTCCCTGAACGCACCATGTCAGTCCCTGAGCACACATATCAGTCCTGAATGCACCACCACCATGTCAGTCCCTGAACGCACCATGTCAGTCCCTGAACGCACCATGCCAGTCCCTGAACGCACAAGGTCAGTCCTTGAACGCACCATGTCAGTCCCTGAACGCACATCAACATGTCCCTGAACGCACCATGTCAGTCCCTGAACACACAAGGTCAGTCCTTGAACGCACCATGTCAGTCCCTGAACGCACCATGTCAGTCCCTGAGCGCACCATATCAGTCCCTGAACACACCATGTCAGTCCCTGAACGCACAAGGTCAGTCCTTGAACGCACCATGTCAGTCCCTGAACGCACCATCAACATGTCCCTGAACGCACCATGTCAGTCCCTGAGCACACCATATCAGTCCCTGAATGCACCACCACCATGTCAGTCCCTGAACGCACCATGTCAGTCCTGAACGCACCATGCAGTCCCTGAACGCACAAGGTCAGTCCTTGAACGCACCATGTCCGTCCTGAATGCACCACCACCATGTCAGTCCCTGAACACACCACCACCATGTCAGTCCCTGAGCGCACCATGTCAGTCCCTGAACGCACCATGTCAGTCCCTGAACACACCTTGTCAGTCCCTGAACGCACCATGTCAGTCCTGAACACACCATGTCAGTCCCTGAACGCACCATATCAGTCCCTGAATGCACCATGTCAGTCCCTGAACACACCATGTCAGTCCCTGAACGCACCATATCAGTCCCCTGAATGCACCATGCCAGTCCCTGAACGCACTATGTCAGTCCCTGAACACATCATCACTATGTCAGTCCCTGAACGCACCATATCAGTCCCTGAACTTACCATGTCAGTCCCTGAACGCACCGTGTCAGTCCCTGAACGCACCATGTCAGTCCCTGAATACACCTTCACTAAGTCAGTACCTGAATGCATCGTGGTGTGTTTGAGTGTTCAGATGCATTGTTCATCAGAGACTCACTGCAGAATGACTGATGGCAGCAGGATCCTCAGAGAAATGATGAGTCATGATCAGAGGTCAGAGGTCACCTGCAGGAACAAGGAAACAGGTGAGTGGGAGGACAGGTGAACAGGTGAACAGGTGAACAGGTGAACAGGTGAGAGAGGGAGCGCACACATCGAAACATGCGTTTAAGGTCTCTGTGATGAGGCGTTTAAGGTCTCTTGATGATGCGTTAAGGTCTCTGTGATGAGGCGTTTAAGGTCTCTCTGATGAGCGTTTAAGGTCTCTCTGATGAGGCGTTTGAGGTCTCTGTGATGAGGCGTTTGAGGTCTCTCTGATGAGGCGTTTAAGGTCTCTCTGATCAGGCGTTTAAGGTCTCTCTGATGAGGCGTTTAAGGTCTCTGTGATGAGGCGTTTAAGGTCTCTGTGATGAAGCGTTTGGGGTCTCTGTGTTCAGACGGTGACTCAGCACTTCAGGATCAGATGTCACACTGAGCCTTTATTTCATTACACAATCTGAAGAACTGCAGATCTCCAGAGAGGAGTGATTATTATATATGTATTACATATTAGTTATATGTTATATCTGTTCTATCTTACTGATATGAAGGTGTTTCTGATGTGTGGTGTCCTTTAGGTGAACCTCAGTAATAACTCCACAGTCCAACAGCTGATCAACGATTCCTCAACACCTCGTAGGGTTTCTCAGGTCTTTATTCTGAATGTCCCTACACGCGTCCAGCTGCCGCAGCGAGGCTCGCCCACTTTACCTAAGACATATCATATGGTTTTAAATAAATATACGTTTTATCTGTTAATTGTGAGGTTTATTTGGGCTGAAATGTGTTCTGTTCTCCAGATGCTCCTCTCAGTTGATGTGATTTATAATGCTTTATGTAGATATATATATATATATATATATATGATTTATACATAACTTCAGAGCTAGTGTGGAGGTCAGAGGTCAGAGGTCACAGCACAGTCAGCAGAGAATCACAGAGAAATGAAATCATTGAGTGAGTTTCATCTGACCCGCTAAGTAACTAACTCTGTGAGGACATGATGTTTCTGTGAGTGTGTGTGAGTGTGTGTGAGTGTGTGTGTGTGTGTGTGTGTGTGTGTGAGTGTGGTGGTGTGTGAGTGTGTGTGTGTGTGTGTGTGTGTGAAACAGGAAGAGAGTTGGAGCCTACCTCAGCGTCCTCGCAGCGCTGAAAGAGAGGAATTATAATGCAAAGACTGAACCAGCAGAGGGAGAACAGGGAGGGGGGGGGCGAGGAAGAAAGAGAGGGAGAGAGAGAGAGAGAGAGAGAGAGAGAGAGAGACAGAGAGAGACGAGAGAGGAGAGAGAGAGAGAGAGAGAGAGAGAGAGAGAGAGAGAGAGAGAGAGAGAATAGGAAGTGGGAATAAAGAGAGAAAGTGCAGAAACCTGATCAGCTGAAGGTCACCATGGAAACAGAGCTGTCAGTCAACGTTAGTCCCGCCCCCCCACACACACAGCACACGCACGCACGCACACACACACACACAACACACACACACACACACCACACCACACACACACACACCACACACACACACACACACACACACACACACACCACACACACACACACACACACACACACCTGTAGTCCAGACGATGTGTATAGATATAGAGTTAGTAGACACACACTAACTCTCTGAGACTCTGCAGGAACTCTGGTACACTTTTTAAAGCTTTAAAAAGTTCTGAAATAAAACACCTGAGACGATCAGAGACAGGGTTCTGCACACAAATAAAAAGTGATGTCAGGCCTTCAGCGCACTGTGTGTGTGTGTGGTGTGTGTGTGTGTGTGTGTGTGTGTGTGTGTGTGTGTCCGGCATACCTGGTCAGTGTGTTGAGTCGTCCAGCAGAGACGGAAACACACTGCAGACCTTTATACCATACCCTCTGTGTGTGTGTCTGTGTGTGTGGTGTGTTGTGTGTGTGTGTGTTTGTGTGATTAATTTACCTGTAAGCACAACAATAATTATCTGCATGCCTTCAGCCGACAGTGTGTGTGTTTACATGTGATTATGTGTGTCTTTGGGTTTATGACAAAGTCTCTCATCCTTTATGTGTGTGAACGGGAATGTTTATGTGTGTGTGTGTGTGTGTGTGTGTGTGTGTGTGTGTGTGTGTGTGGTGTGTTGTGTGTTGTGTGTGGTGTGTGTGTGTGTGTGTGTGTGTGTGTGTGTGTGTGTGTTGTGTGTGTGTGTGTGTAGCCTGTGGTTCTCATGACATCGGTTAACGGTACACACTGCAGGTGAACAGGGTAAAACGTTACCTATATCATCATGAATCCCCCCCCCCTCATTACTGACTATTACTACAAGTTTAACAACATGTTGTGTTCAAGATGCTAATGAGGCATTATGGGATGCTTCCTGTTGGTGAGGAGAAGTCTGCAGAGCGAGGGAGATACACAGCTGGATGGACATGTACATCGTGTGTGTGTGTGTGTGGTGTGTGTGTGTGGTGTGGTGTGTGTGGTGTGTGGTGTGTGTGTGTGTGTGGTGTGGTAATCCTGTGTTTGGTGTGTGTGCTGTCTGCTGTTTGTTTACCGTCATCACTGAGCTTTTATTCTGACATGTTCAGTAAACACAACAGGAAGTTCACCTGCGTCACCTTCTGTGGGAACCTACACACCCACCCACCCACACACACACACACACACACGCATGCACGCACGCACGCACGCACGCACGCAAAGACGCACGCACGCACGCACGCACGCAGGTGTATATCAGTATGTAGTGTCTCTACTTTAAAGAGTCCTCTCCTGCTGATGTCAGTGTGTATCTCAGGTGCTTATATCAGTATGTAGTGTCTCTACTCTTTAAAGAGTCCTCTCCTGCTGAATTCAGGTTTATATCAGTATGTAGTGTCTCATTTAAAGAGTCCTCTCCTGCTGATGTTCAGGTGTATATCAGTATGTAGTGTCTCTACTTTAAAGAGTCCTCTCCTGCTGATGTTCAGTGTAATCAGTATGTAGTGTCTCTACTTTAAAGAGTCCTCTCCTGCTGATGTTCAGTGTATATCAGTATGTAGTGTCTCTACTTTAAAGAGTCCTCTCCTGCTGATGTTCAGGTGTATATCAGTATGTAGTGTCTCTACTTTAAAGAGTCCTCTCCTGCTGATGTTCAGGTGTATATCAGTATGTAGTGTCTCTACTTTAAAGAGTCCTCTCCTGCTGATGTTCAGGTGTATATCAGTATGTAGTGTCTCTACTTTAAGAGTCCCTCTGCTGATGTTCAGGTGTATATCAGTATGTAGTGTGTCTACTTTAAAGAGTCCTCTCCTGTTGATGTTCAGGTGTATATCAGTATGTAGTGTCTCTACTTAAGAGTCCTCTCCTGCTGATGTTCAGGTGTATATCAGTATGTAGTGTCTCTACTTTAAAGAGTCCTCTCTGCTGATGTTCAGCTGTATATCAGTATGTAGTGTCTCTACTTTAAAGAGTCCTCTCCTGCTGATGTCAGGTGTATATCAGTATGTAGTGTCTCTACTTTAAAGAGTCCTCTCCTGCTGATGTTCAGGTGTATATCAGTATGTAGTGTCTCTACTTTAAAGAGTCCTCTCCTGCTGATGTTCAGGTGTATATCAGATTGTAGTGTCTCTACTTTAAAGAGTCCTCTCCTGCTGATGTTCAGGTGTATATCAGTATGTAGTGTCTCTACTTTAAAGAGTCCTCTCCTGCTGATGTTCAGGTGTATATCAGTATGTAGTGTGTCTACTTTAAAGAGTCCTCTCCTGTTGATGTTCAGGTGTATATCAGTATGTGTGTCTCTACTTTAAAGAGTCCTCTCCTGCTGATGTTCAGGTGTATATCAGTATGTAGTGTCTCTACTTTAAAGAGTCCTCTCCTGCTGATGTTCAGCTGTATATCAGTATGTAGTGTCTCTACTTTAAAGAGTCCTCCTGCTGATGTTCAGGTGTATATCAGTATGTAGTGTCTCTACTTTAAAGAGTCCTCTCCTGCTGATGTTCAGGTGTATATCAGTATGTAGTCTCTCTACTTTAAAGAGTCCTCTCCTACTGATGTTCAGGTGTATATCAGTATGTAGTGTCTCTACTTTAAAGAGTCCTCTCCTACTGATGTTCAGGTGTATATCAGTATGTAGTCTCTCTACTTAAAGAGTCCTCTCCTACTGATGTTCAGGTGTATATCAGTATGTTGTGTCTCTCATTTAAAGAGTCATCTCCTGCTGATGTTCAGGTGTATATCAGTATGTAGTGTCTCTACTTTAAAGAGTCCTCTCCTGCTGATGTCAGGTGTATATCAGTATGTAGTGTCTCTACTTTAAAGAGTCCTCTCCTGCTGATGTTCAGGTGTATCTCAGTATGTAGTGTCTCTACTTTAAAGAGTCCTCTCCTGCTGATGTTCAGGTGTATATCAGTATGTAGTGTCTCTACTTTAAAGAGTCCTCTCCTGCTGATGTTCAGCTGTATATCAGTATGTAGTGTCTCTACTTTAAAGAGTCCTCTCCTGCTGATATTCAGGTTTATATCAGTATGTAGTGTCTCTCATTTAAAGAGTCCTCTCTTGCTGATGTTCAGGTGTATATCAGTATGTAGTGTCTCTACTTAAAGAGTCCTCTCCTGCTGATGTTCAGCTGTATATCAGTATGTAGTGTCTCTACTTTAAAGTCCTCTCCTGCTGATATTCAGGTGTATATCAGTATGTAGTGTCTCTACTTTAAAGAGTCCTCTCTGCTGATATTCAGGTTTATATCAGTATGTAGTGTCTCTACTTTAAAGAGTCCTCCCTGCTGATGTTCAGGTGTATATCAGTATGTAGTGTCTCTACTTTAAAGAGTCCTCTCCTGCTGATGTTCAGGTGTATATCAGTATGTAGTGTCTCTACTTTAAAGAGTCCTCCTGCTGATGTTCAGGTGTATATCAGTATGTAGTGTCTCTACTTTAAAGAGTCCTCTCCTGCTGATGTTCAGGTGTATATCAGTATGTAGTGTCTCTACTTTAAAGAGTCATCTCCTGCTGATGTTCAGGTGTATATCAGTATGTAGTGTCTCTACTTTAAAGAGTCCTCTCCTGCTGATATCAGGTATATCAGTATGTAGTGTCTCTACTTTAAGAGTCCTCTCCTGCTGATGTTCAGGTGTATATCAGTATGTAATGTCTCTACTTTAAAGAGTCCTCTCCTGCTGATGTTCAGGTGTATATCAGTATGTAGTGTCTCTACTTTAAAGAGTCCTCTCCTGCTGATATTCAGGTTATATCAGTATGTAGTGTTCCTCATTTAAGAGTCCTCTCCTGCTGATGTTCAGTGTATATCAGTATGTAGTTCTCTACTTTAAGAGTCCTCTCCTACTGATGTTCAGGTGTATATCAGTATGTAGTGCCTCTACTTTAAAGAGTCCTCTCCTGCTGATGTTCAGGTGTATATCAGTATGTAGTGTCCTCTACTTTAAAGAGTCCTCTCCTGCTGATGTTCAGGTGTATATCAGTATGTAGTGTCTCTACTTTAAAGAGTCTCTCCTTCTGATGTTCAGGTGTATATCAGTATGTAGTGTCTCTACTTTAAAGAGTCCTCTCCTGCTGATGTTCAGGTGTATATCAGTATGTAGTGTCTCTACTTTAAAGAGTCCTCTCCTACTGATGTTCAGGTGTATATCAGTATGTAGTGTCTCTACTTTAAAGAGTCCTTCCTGCTGATGTTCAGGTGTATATCAGTATGTAGTGTCTCTACTTTAAAGAGTCCTCTCCTGCTATGTTCAAGTGGTATATCAGTATGTAGTGTCTCTACTTTAAAGAGTCCTCTCCTGTTGATATTCAGGTGTATATCAGTATGTATTGTCTCTACTTTAAAGAGTCATCTCCTCCTGCTGATGTTCAGGTGTATATCAGTATGTAGTGTCTCTACTTTAAAGAGTCCTCTCCTGCTGATGTTCAGGTGTATATCAGTATGTAGTGTCTCTACTTTAAAGAGTCCTCTCCTGCTGATGTTCAGGTGTATATCGTATGTAGTGTCTCTACTTTAAAGATCCTCTCCTACTGATGTTCAGGTGTATATCAGTATGTAGTGCCTCTACTTTAAAGAGTCCTCTCCTGCTGATGTTCAGGTGTATATCAGTATGTAGTGTCTCTACTTTAAAGAGTCCTCTCCTGCTGATGTTCAGGTGTATATCAGTATGTAGTGTCTCTACTTTAAAGAGTCCTCTCCTTCTGATGTTCAGGTGTATATCAGTATGTAGTGTCTCTACTTTAAAGAGTCCTCTCCTGCTGATGTTCAGGTGTATATCAGTATGTAGTGTCTCTACTTTAAAGAGTCCTCTCCTACTGATGTTCAGGTGTATATCAGTATGTAGTGTCTCTACTTTAAAGAGTCCTTCCTGCTGATGTTCAGGTGTATATCAGTATGTAGTGTCTCTACTTTAAAGAGTCCTCTCCTGCTATGTTCAAGGTATATCAGTATGTAGTGTCTCTACTTTAAAGAGTCCTCTCCTGTGTATTCAGGTGTATATCAGTATGTATTGTCTCTACTTTAAAGAGTCATCTCCTGCTGATGTTCAGGTGTATATCAGTATGTAGTGTCTCTACTTTAAAGAGTCTCTCCTGCTGATGTTCAGGTGTATATCAGTATGTAGTGTCTCTACTTTAAAGAGTCCTCTCCTGCTGATGTTCAGGTGTATATCAGTATGTAGTGTCTCTACTTTAAAGAGTCCTCTCCTGCTGATGTTCAGGTGTATATCAGTATGTAGTGTCTCTACTTTAAAGAGTCCTCTCCTGCTGATGTTCAGCTGTATATCAGTATGTAGAGTGTCTCTACTTTAAAAGTCCTCTCCTGCTGATGTTCAGGTGTATATCAGTATGTAGTGTCTCTACTTTAAAGAGTCCTCTCTGCTGATGTTCAGGGTATATCAGTATGTAGTGTCTCTACTTAAAGAGTCCTCTCCTGCTGATGTTCAGGTGTATATAAGTATGTAGTGTCTTACTTTAAAGAGTCCTATCCTGCTGATGTTCAGGTGTATATCAGTATGTAGTGTCTACTTTAAAGAGTCCTCTCCTGCTGATTCAGGTGATATCAGTATGTAGTGTCTCTACTTTAAAGAGTCCTCTCTCTGCTGATGTTCAGGTGTATATCAGTATGTAGTGTCTCTACTTTAAAGAGTCCTCTCCTGCTGATTCAGGTGTATATCCAGTATGTAGTGTCTCTACTTTAAAGAGTCCTTCCTGCTGATGTTCAGGTGTATATCGTATGTAGTGTCTCTACTTAAAGAGTCCTCTCCTGATGATGTTCAGGGTATATCAGTATGTAGTGTCTCTACTTTAAAGAGTCCTCTCCTGATGATGTTCAGGTGTATATCAGTATGTAGTGTAACCCTTTAAAGAGTCCTTCCTGCTGATGTCAGGTGTATATCAGTATGTAGTGTCTCTACTTTAAAGAGTCCTCTCCTGCGATGTTCAGGTATATCTCAGTATTAGTTCTCACTTTAAAGAGTCCTCTCTGCTGATGTTCAGGTGTATATCAGTATGTAGTTCTCTACTTTAAAGAGTCCTCTCTTGAGTTCAGGTGTATATCAGTATGTAGTGTCTACTTTAAAGAGTCCTCTCCTGCTGATGTTCAGGTGTATATCAGTATGTAGTGTCTCACTTTAAAGAGTCCTCTCCTGCTGATGTTCAGGTATATATCAGTATGTAGTGTCTCTACTTTAAAGAGTCCTCTCCTGCTGATGTTCAGGTGTATATCAGTATGTAGTGTCTCTACTTTAAAGAGTCCTCTCTGCTGATGTTCAGCTGTATATCAGTATGTAGTGTCTCTACTTTAAAGAGTCCTCTCCTGCTGATGTTCAGGTGTATACAGTATGTAGTGTCTCTACTTTAAAGAGTCCTCTCCTGCTGATGTTCAGGTGTATATCAGTATGTAGTGTCTCTACTTTAAAGAGTCCTCTCCTGCTGATGTTCAGGTGTATATCAGTATGTAGTGTCTCTACTTTAAAGAGTCCTCTCCTGCTGATGTTCAGGTGTATATCAGTATGTAGTGTCTCTACTTTAAAGAGTCTCTCCTGCTGATGTTCAGGTGTTATATCAGTATGTAGTGTCTCTACTTTAAAGAGTCCTCTCCTGCTGATGTTCAGCTGTATATCAGTATGTAGTGTCTCTACTTTAAAGAGTCCTCTCCTGCTGATGTTCAGGTGTATATCAGTATGTGGTCTCTACTTTAAAGAGTCCTCTCCTGCTGATGTTCAGGTGTATATCAGTATGTAGTGTCTCTACTTTAAAGAGTCCTCTCCTGCTGATGTTCAGGTGTATATCAGTATGTAGTGTCTCTACTTTAAGAGTCCTCTCCTGCTGATGTTCAGGTGTATATCAGTATGTAGTGTCTCTACTTAAAGAGTCCTCTCCTGCTGATGTTCAGGTGTATATCAGTATGTAGTGTCTCTACTTTAAAGAGTCCTCTCCTGCTGATGTTCAGGTGTATTCAGTATGTAGTGTGTCTACTTTAAAGAGTCCTCTCCTGTTGATGTTCAGGTGTATATCAGTATGTAGTGTCTCTACTTTAAAGAGTCCTCTCCTGCTGATGTTCAGGTGTATATCAGTATGTAGTGTCTCTACTTTAAAGAGTCCTCTCCTGCTGATGTTCAGCTGTATATCAGTATGTAGTGTCTCTACTTTAAAGAGTCCTCTCCTGCTGATGTTCAGGTGTATATCAGTATGTAGTCTCTCTACTTTAAAGAGTCCTCTCCTGCTGATGTTCAGTGTATATCAGTAGAGTGTCTCTACTTAAAGAGTCCTCTCCTGCTGATGTTCAGCTGTATATCAGTATGTAGTGTCTCTACTTTAAAGAGTCCTCTCCTGCTGATATTCAGGTGTATATCAGTATGTAGTGTCTCTACTTTAAGAGTCCTCTCCTGCTGATATTCAGGTTTATATCAGTATGTAGTGTCTACTTTAAAGAGTCCTCTCCTGCTGATGTTCAGGTGTATATCAGTATGTAGTGTCTCTACTTTAAAGAGTCCTCTCCTGCTGATGTTCAGGTGTATATCAGTATGTAGTGTCTCTACTTTAAAGAGTCCTCTCCTGCTGATGTTCAGGTGTATATCAGTATGTAGTGTCTCTACTTTAAAGAGTCCTCTCCTGCTGATGTTCAGGTGTATATCAGTATGTAGTGTCTCTACTTTAAAGAGTCCTCTCCTGCTGATGTTCAGGTGTATATCAGTATGTAGTGTCTCTACTTTAAAGAGTCCTCTCCTGCTGATGTTCAGGTGTATATCAGTATGTAGTGTCTCTACTTTAAAGAGTCTCTCCTGCTGATGTTCAGGTGTATATCAGTATGTAGTGTCTCTACTTTAAAGAGTCCTCTCCTGCTGATGTTCAGGTGTATATCAGTATGTAGTGTCTCTACTTTAAAGAGTCCTCCTGCTGATGTTCAGGTGTATATCAGTATGTAGTGTCTCTACTTTAAAGAGTCCTCTCCTGCTGATGTTCAGGTGTATATCAGTATGTAGTGTCTCTACTTTAAAGAGTCCTCTCCTGCTGATGTTCAGGTGTATATCAGTATGTAGTGTCTCTACTTTAAAGAGTCCTCCCTGCTGATGTTCAGGTGTATATCAGTATGTAGTGTCTCTACTTTAAAGAGTCCTCTCCTGCTGATGTTCAGGTGTATATCAGTATGTAGTGTCTCTACTTTAAAGAGTCCTCTCCTGCTGATGTTCAGGTGTATATCAGTATGTAGTGTCTCTACTTTAAAGAGTCCTCTCCTGCTGATGTTCAGGTGTATATCAGTATGTAGTGTCTCTACTTTAAAGAGTCCTCCTGCTGATGTTCAGGTGTATATCAGTATGTAGTGTCTCTACTTTAAAGAGTCCTCTCCTGCTGATGTTCAGGTGTATATCAGTATGTAGTGTCTCTACTTAAAGAGTCCTCTCCTGCTGATGTTCAGGTGTATATCAGTATGTAGTGTCTCTACTTTAAAGAGTCCTCTCCTGCTGATGTTCAGGTGTATATCAGTATGTATGTCTCTACTTAAAGAGTCCTCTCCTGCTGATGTTCAGGTGTATATCAGTATGTAGTGTCTCTACTTTAAAGAGTCCTCTCCCTGATGTTCAGGTGTATATCAGTATGTAGTGTCTCTACTTTAAAGAGTCCTCTCCTGCTGATGTTCAGGTGTATATCAGTATGTAGTGTCTACTTTAAAGAGTCCTCTCCTGCTGATGTTCAGGTGTATATCAGTATGTAGTGTCTCTACTTTAAAGAGTCCTCTCCTGCTGATGTTCAGGTGTATATCAGTATGTAGTGTCTCTACTTTAAAGAGTCCTCTCCTGCTGATGTTCAGGTGTATATCAGTATGTAGTGTCTCTACTTTAAAGAGTCCTCTCCTGCTGATGTTCAGGTGTATATCAGTATGTAGTGTCTCTACTTTAAAGAGTCCTCTCCTGCTGATGTTCAGGTGTATATCAGTATGTAGTGTCTCTACTTTAAAGAGTCCTCTCCTGCTGATGTTCAGGTGTATATCAGTATGTAGTGTCTCTACTTTAAAGAGTCCTCTCCTGCTGATGTTCAGGTGTATATCAGTATGTAGTGTCTCTACTTTAAAGAGTCCTCTCCTGCTGATGTTCAGGTGTATATCAGTATGTAGTGTCTCTACTTTAAAGAGTCCTCTCCTGATGTTCAGGTGTATATCAGTATGTAGTGTCTCTACTTTAAAGAGTCCTCTCCTGCTGATGTTCAGGTGTATATCAGTATGTAGTGTCTCTACTTAAAGAGTCCTCTCCTGCTGATGTTCAGGTGTATATCAGTATGTAGTGTCTCTACTTTAAAGAGTCCTCTCCTGCTGATGTTCAGGTGTATATCAGTATGTAGTGTCTCTACTTTAAAGAGTCCTCTCCTGCTGATGTTCAGGTGTATATCAGTATGTAGCGTCTCTACTTTAAAGAGTCCTCTCCTGCTGATGTTCAGGTGTATATCAGTATGTAGCGTCTCTACTTTAAAGAGTCCTCTCCTGCTGATGTTCAGGTGTATATCAGTATGTAGCGTCTCTACTTTAAAGAGTCCTCTCCTGCTGATGTTCAGGTGTATATCAGTATGTAGTGTCTCTACTTTAAAGAGTCCTCTCCTGCTGATGTTCAGGTGTATATCAGTATGTAGTGTCTCTACTTTAAAGAGTCCTCTCCTGCTGATGTTCAGGTGTATATCAGTATGTAGTGTCTCTACTTTAAAGAGTCCTCTCCTGCTGATGTTCAGGTGTATATCAGTATGTAGTGTCTCTACTTTAAAGAGTCCTCTCCTGCTGATGTTCAGGTGTATATCAGTATGTAGTGTCTCTACTTTAAAGAGTCCTCTCCTGCTGATGTTCAGGTGTATATCAGTATGTAGTGTCTCTACTTTAAAGAGTCCTCTCCTGCTGATGTTCAGGTGTATATCAGTATGTAGTGTCTCTACTTTAAAGAGTCCTCTCCTGCTGATGTTCAGGTGTACATCAGTATGTAGTGTCTCTACTTTAAAGAGTCCTCTCCTGCTGATGTTCAGGTGTATATCAGTATGTAGTGTCTCTACTTTAAAGAGTCCTCTCCTCCTGATGTTCAGGTGTATATCAGTATGTAGTGTCTCTACTTTAAAGAGTCCTCTCCTGCTGATGTTCAGGTGTATATCAGTATGTAGTGTCTCTACTTTAAAGAGTCCTCTCCTGCTGATGTTCAGGTGTATATCAGTATGTAGTGTCTCTACTTTAAAGAGTCCTCTCCTGCTGATGTTCAGGTGTATATCAGTATGTAGTGTCTCTACTTTAAAGAGTCCTCTCCTGCTGATGTTCAGGTGTATATCAGTATGTAGTGTCTCTACTTTAAAGAGTCCTCTCCTGCTGATGTTCAGGTGTATATCAGTATGTAGTGTCTCTACTTTAAAGAGTCCTCTCCTGCTGATGTTCAGGTGTATATCAGTATGTAGTGTCTCTACTTTAAAGAGTACTCTCCTGCTGATGTTCAGGTGTATATCAGTATGTAGTGTCTCTACTTTAAAGAGTCCTCTCCTGCTGATGTTCAGGTGTATATCAGTATGTAGTGTCTCTACTTTAAAGAGTCCTCTCCTGCTGATGTTCAGGTGTATATCAGTATGTAGTGTCTCTACTTTAAAGAGTCCTCTCCTCCTGATGTTCAGGTGTATATCAGTATGTAGTGTCTCTACTTTAAAGAGTCCTCTCCTGCTGATGTTCAGGTGTATATCAGTATGTAGTGTCTCTACTTTAAAGAGTCCTCTCCTGCTGATGTTCAGGTGTATATCAGTATGTAGTGTCTCTACTTTAAAGAGTCCTCTCCTGCTGATGTTCAGGTGTATATCAGTATGTAGTGTCTCTACTTTAAAGAGTCCTCTCCTGCTGATGTTCAGGTGTATATCAGTATGTAGTGTCTCTACTTTAAAGAGTCCTCTCCTGCTGATGTTCAGGTGTATATCAGTATGTAGTGTCTCTACTTTAAAGAGTCCTCTCCTGCTGATGTTCAGGTGTATATCAGTATGTAGTGTCTCTACTTTAAAGAGTCCTCTCCTGATGATGTTCAGGTGTATATCAGTATGTAGTGTCTCTACTTTAAAGAGTCCTCTCCTGCTGATGTTCAGGTGTATATCAGTATGTAGTGTATCTACTTTAAAGAGTCCTCTCCTGCTGATGTTCAGGTGTATATCAGTATGTAGTGTCTCTACTTTAAAGAGTCCTCTCCTGCTGATGTTCAGGTGTATATCAGTATGTAGTGTATCTACTTTAAAGAGTCCTCTCCTGCTGATGTTCAGCTGTATATCAGTATGTAGTGTCTCTACTTTAAAGAGTCCTCTCCTGATGATGTTCAGGTGTATATCAGTATGTAGTATCTCTACTTTAAAGAGTCCTCTCCTGCTGATGTTCAGGTGTATATCAGTGTGCATCCCTCAAGAAAGTCCAATGTATTCATAGAAATGACTTGAATCTGGAAAGTGTTGAAACAGACCAGAAGGTGAGCTGCAGTGAACATTTAGTGATCAAACAGCAGTCACTCAGAAACCAGCTCTCCTCCTCCAGGTCAGGGTCAAACCTGCTCCACATCTGGCCTCACACACCCATTGAACACACCCTTTGTCCCACATGAACTTAATTGCTATCAATTTGATGAGGGGAGGGGAAGAAGCCCGGAGGCTTAGCAGACATTTCCTGAAGGAGGAAGACACAGAGAGAGGAGGGGAGGGGAGATAGGTAAGGATACCACGAAATATATTTGATTTAACTTCATTCTGCCTGAGAATGAACAAGATGTAAAGAGGGGGGACGTGTTGAGGTGGGGAGGGGGAGGAGAAACAAGAAGCAGTTCAATGTGACAAGAGGAGGGGGTGAGTTACTGAAAATAACCCAACACACAGTGTGTCGTTGCTATAAGTGGACATGAAGAGGCCGGCTGTGGCCTGGGGTCAGAGGTCACCTGTTGGGAGGTGAGAGGTGAAGGAGAACAAGCCCCACAGCAGTGAAGTGTTTACAGAAAGAGCTCTGTACAATCAAAGTGAGACGGAAACAGAGAGCAGCAGGTTGAGACCTACGTCCGTTTAAGGAATCTATCAAGCGAGAACCAAATGATCACCGCCAGCAGGGCTGCAGCTCCACAGAAATAAAATATTGCTGCGTCAAAATGTGTGGACTTCTGTCCTCACATTCGCTGGTCTGAGTGAATAAGTGCGTCCGAATGCTCGGAGGGATTACTGTTTTCTGTGGTTATTTACTTATTATCATTTATTTTATATAAACTCTACCAAACATCTGCCAAGCGTGGACACATCGTAGAGACACATCACATGATCTGGATTTTCTCTTTTCTCTCCATGATAAACAACGCCAGCACAGAGCGGTATTACCCCGTATCAAGTGAATGCAGCTTAATGGTTAGCTGGTTAGCTGGTTAGCTGGTTAGCTGGTTAGCTGGTTAGCTAGTCCTTGTATGGAGCGGAAGAGCAGTAAACCCAGCCGCCCTTAGCCCACTTTTAGCATTAATTAGTTGTCACGCATTGATTGCGATTCACAAAGCTTTTTCCTACGCTAACAGGAAGGAAGTGTTGAGTGTGTTACTTATTCATTGTTTTGCTTTGTCGTTACTGCAATGGAAACAGTAGGAATACAATATTATTTCACTTGGATTTGATGGAGGTTTTTGTAGGATTTCATACAGTTTTGAGGTTTTATTATTTTAACTCTTTAGATTTTTGTTACAAAGTCCAGCAACCCATTCACAGACTTCTCTCTTTGCATTGGACAGCTCCTTATGACAAACCTCCTCAGCAGGGGGTTCATATCTCCTATGAGAGGTACAAAGAATAGTTTCTATGTCGTCATCTATGTCGACTCTAGATAAGCAATGATTTCATAAAGTAGATTCCATCAAGGAGACTATACATCATCAGAAATCCAGTTGCATGGTTCTAACGTGGAAAATGTTCATGTTTACGGTGGATTTCACATACTAAGTGTGTACAAGGATTATCAGCGCTCTCTGCACGCATCAATGCACCTTCCCATGCTCATGCATGAGGCCTCGTGCACACAGGGAGCACGGCTCCTCTTCCCCCCCGAGCTGCAGTATTAGTCTTGTCAGTTATGCTTTGCGGTGACGGCCCTAAAGAAGGTGCAAGGCCCTGTAATCCTCATGCCGCCTATCACAACATGACCCTGCCTGGCCCTCAAGCCTATTGTTGTGCCGCACAAATACTGGAGTCCAATAAAGCCTCAGCTGCTGCAGCTCTGCAGAACAGCGGCTCGTGAACCTGCACAGCGCCTCGATTCAAGATCTAACTTCTGTAGAGACTTTCTTCTTCAACCCTCCAAAGTCTCTATTCGTCTGACTGTTACGATTCACACAAGGCTGCAGAACCCAAATGCACAGAACCAGGACCAGGTCAAGATTAACAAAGTATTTAATCAAAAATGCTAAACAAAAACACTTCTTACTGTTGATGCGCCGGTGAAGATGGCCGCATCGTCTTTTGGCTCCTCTCCAACTTTGCCCCTTTTTCGTATTTTGTACATATTTATTTTACTTTTGCCATTTTACTTTCTTTTTGTATTACTTTTACTATCTGTATTATTATGTTGCATTGTTGGAGAAGCCTGTGACATAAGATTTTCAATGACATAATTACTCTGTAGCTATGTCAGATTGACAATAAAGAACCTTGAACCTTGAACTCCCTTGGAGAATCTTCTAACACAGGGGTTTTCAAAGTGTGGGAAGGTGAGCCTCCCCTCAGAGAACATAAGAACAGCCCAATTATTATTATTATTATGTTGTTGTTGTTGCTATAATGCAGCGGCATTCAATTGCATTTCAAAGAGGTCCAGTGAGAGAACATGTCATTAAATGCTCTGTTTTCTCTACCTTCCTCTTTTTTGAGCACGCCATTTGAAATGACTCCGACTGTTTCTCTCTCGTCTCTCTCTGAGTGTTTGCATCTATCGTGCTGACCCACTGACTGCACCCATTTGACTCCTTAAAACATTAAACAATAACTTTTTAAACCTTTTTATCTTTATGTTTTAACATTTTTATTTTTTTATTTAAACATTTTCAACATGGTGGATAAATCCTTCTTTGCTCCTGGCAACACACTGAACATCAACTTTGCCTCCTATTACACTCAGCCCTACTTCAGTGGGAACGATGAGTCTGCGTCTTTGATGCGCACAGGCGGATGATGCGGGGATCAGAGTCCTGCATCGGGTCGGGTACCCGACGGGTGACCCGCTAAAAAAGTGATTCGCGGGTGGTATTTTTTCAAACATTTGTTCTGGGTAAAACAAAGAAGATGCGGGTCGGGTGCGGGTGTTGCATAATAAATATATTTAAATAACAATCATTTAATTTAATGTTTAAATGCTCAGACCTCTCCCCCTTGGGACCGCGCATAATCATAACCTCTGCAGCGCATCAGCTGCTGCCACATTCAAAATGGCTGAGCTGAAGCTCTCTAACGGAGAATACAGCATTGTAAATAACTCTTCCTCAAGAGCGAAATCCATCGTCTGGGAGGCTTTGGGTTTCATCCTAGATGGAGACAATAACCAACATCCCACGCTTTTTGAGCCAAATACGCACTGCTGTTTTCACTGCTCCTAGGATATGCGAGTTTGGGGGATCTTGTGCCGACGGGTCGGGTCGCTTTGCGGAACTAATTGGTAATATGTGCGGGTGGCGGGGCGGGATCGGTATTGCACGTCGCGGGTACGGGGCGGGAGCGGGTCTTGAAAATCAGACCCTCTGGCGGGGATGCAATGTAGACAGGAATAAACGCACCCTCTGGCTGCAGCCTTGACCGGTACTTGCTTTGATCAAAGTCAATGCGGAAAACCCGCACTCACAGGTGGAGGTGAAGGGAATGAGCACTTTTACAGCCTTTTGGCGAGGTGGGGGAACTCGAAGTGACACTTTACTCATCTTTTTCTCGTTATTTATTTCTCACGCTGCGCCTCCCCTGAAGCTCTCTAGCGCCCCCCCAGGGAGAGAAAACGCTGTTCTAACACAAGGAGTCTATCAAACTAGTCAAAGAGCAGAGGGAAGAGGGATGGCTGCAGACTTGGTAGGACAAGACGAAGTGGCACAGGACAAGGGGAGACGCAGACTATAAATAAACACACAAGGTAAGGGGACACAGGTGGCAGCCATTAAGGAGGGGCTGAGGGAATTCATACAATGACAGGAAGCGCTCTGAAACGAGAGGGACATGTTACTACAAAATAAAACAGGAAGTCACAAGCAAGGCAAAAGACAAAGGATTGAACCAAATAAATGAACTAAACATAATGTTCTTTAAACCCACGATTGTTACAGTAGATCAGAGGATGGCGAGAACTGAACTTGCTTTTGGAAAATGTTCTCTGAAGAGTTTCAAACATCTCTGGGGCTCTGGTGATTCAAAACATTTCCATGTAACCTAGATGCTGCCCCGGAGAACATGGAAGTCATTAAGGGCCCTGGGTAAGACGAGACCTTTGCTCCACGGCAAATGAATGTCAATTAAATCTAATTCAATTAAACATTGTATTGCATTTCGGAGAGTAAAGCATCCACAGCTTTCTCCTCTTTGTGTTTCTCGTGAGAATAAGGAACACGAGCTGTCACCCACACAGTGTGAGAAGCCCTTCTGTGAGCCTGTCTTGATTCACTTGAGACCTTTCAGAGATTCATTTAGTCTAAAAGCAATGAGGTAAACTCTTAAATGAGCATCAGTTTGGTCTGGTTCTTCTCAATCTCTAAGTAAGTCATCTAGACGTTACATCGGGGTCAAAACAACAAAATAATCATTACAAATACAAAAATGTTCTACATCGAGCGCTAATCATGTCGAGATACTGTCCCTTTGTTCTTCCCGGTGAAGAACAACTCGTGGAGGTTGAGTACACGTCCATAGTTTCTAAAGTTTTCTTCTTTAAGATAGGCCATGATGATGAACTCTTGAAACCTTCAGCTGAGTTTTAAACAAATCTTAAATTGAGGTTCTTCATATCTCCAGAAGAGAGTGGTGAGAGGGTGATCCAGCCTGCCCTTTCTCTCACCAATGTAGCTTAAATTATGGTGGCTAAAATCCACTTACAAAGCCCTCAACAAGCAGCAGGAAAAGCGCTATATCATTTATAAATATCATGTATTAAACAAAATAGCAAAAAGTTGAAAAGTGAGCCAGTTAGCTTCTGGTTCTGTGGAGAAAGGGAGCCGTTAAACACAAGCGCTCCTTTGATAACACCACCATTGCAGCATTAAAGCCTGCATGATGTCTTTAGCAAGCTGGCTAACAAACTGAGAAAAATACGTTAGCTAGCTTTCTAATCAGGAATGCTTTTTGGTTTTGAATTAAGCTTAATTTATCCAGGAGTAGTTTCCTGGGAGATCTGACAGAGACTTGTCTGTAGCATCATAACACAACCCAGTCTCACGGCATTTCGTGTTATAGTCACGAAATGTCATCTATTGTTCACCAACACGATTTCCCCTTTTTTTCGTGTCACACAGAACGATTTTAAAAGCAATGTATTTCTTTTGGTAGTATGTTTCATGCCGGCACCATGTCTTTTTTTTACAGAAAAAATAATTGTCACTCATCTGTCCGTTAAGAGTCTTTCTTACACTGTGACGAGAGACTGAAGGAAGCACTGAGGTACTTGTAACGGCCCGTCCACACTGCGGCGTGCGTTGAAGCTTGCCGGCGGGCAGGGGCGGACTGGGACTACAAATCAGCCCGGGACTCTCGACCGGCCCACTTCGGTACCGCCGGCCCACCTCGGTAAATTATCAACGGGGGGGGGGGGTGCTAGTGACTTATCCGACCGGCCCACATCGTCCGACCGGCCCACTTCATACCAGCCCATCGGGATTCGTCCCGAATCCCGATGGCCAGTCCGCCCCTGCCGGCGGGCGTGTCTGAAACTCGACCAACAACCAATCACATGAATCTCCCGCCCCGGACACACAAGCAGCGTTTGATTGGCTAGAGCTTGTACTGGCATATGACTGTCGAAGCTTCAAAAGTTGAACATTGCTCAACTTTTGAAGCGAGCACCGTGAGCAAAGCGTAGCGACGCTCCCACAATGCAGTTCGGCGAAGCGTGACGTCACCCCATTCAAAGTGAATGGGCAGAAGCGTTGAAGCTTCAACGCACGCCGCCGTGTGGACGGGCCGTTACTCCAAAGGAAATATTTCTTATGAAAGGAGCAGCCGCTGTGACCGTTCTTCTGGTGATTTGAGCGGTTATTCCTGAGCTGAGTTTATTATTGTAACCGTGTCAAGAAAGGTCCACCAGCCTTTGAACCTGAACCACAACGTCTCCCTGACCCTACCAACCCTTAGCATTAGCATTACAGGGTTTCAAAGCCACTGAGACATGATTCATTTTACATTTCTTCAACATTCAAGGCTTTGTTGTCATGTGCTCAGCAGCTACAGTGTAGATATGGAAATGAAAAACTGAAGTCTTCCTCCAACAGAGCAACATGAATATATACAGGACATAAAACAAATAAAATAGTGCAAGAGAATGTTTTGAGATGTGCAAGTTAATACAAATAAAATAGAAATAGTGCACGAAGAGTCTAAGTAGATGAATATGATATATAGATAAACAATTAGCAAGAAGCAAACAGATGAATGTTCTTTACAAAGTCCAGGTGTTTAGTATCTTATGGCCTGTGGGATGAAACGGTCTGTGTTGGATTACATCACATCACATCACATGACATTTGTTAGACGCTTTTATCCAAAGCGACTTACATACTCAGTACTGTGGACAATCCCCACAGGAGCACTTTGGGGTGAAGTGTCTCAGGGACACAACGACATGCTGACTGCAGTGGGGTTTGAACCTGCTATCCCCTGATTTGAAGTACAGCACACTCTCCACTGAGCCACAGCCTCCCTGGATCAGAGATGTCTCAATGCATCATTCTAGAAAAGCATTCACACATTCCATATTTAGTGGAGGACTTGTTGGAGGGACTGAGATGAATCACCGGGACATAAAACCCCAGCTCAGATCCTTTAGAGATTAGGAATGCTTTCCGGAAAGGACCGTAGATCTGTGTTATGATCAGTGCCAAAAGGTTTAGTGCATTCGTAAATGATTGTAAACACTCTGAAGTATGTGAATCCCTTTTAACCCGAGACAGCCAAAGTCTTTGTGCCAGAATCTGCTCTTTAACGTCCAAAACACATGAACAATGCTTCCAGTTCTCCAACAGCTCCTTATCTCTCTGTCTACTTTATATATAGCGCAGGTATGAGATGCATCGCAGCACAAATGGGTTTGCATATGGACCTCATGGATGTTATATGGTACGTTACAGTGAACACAGAAGTATGCACACACACACGGGGGGGGGGGTTGAGAGGCTTGTAGCGCTCGTTTAAACCATTATCAGGTCAACAATCTGTCTGCAGTTGGATTCCCCCGTTCACTCCTTCCTCCCCACTTCTCTCTGCGCTTTCCATCCATCCACCTCTGCGAGCCCTGACTGCTTTCATTACAGCCAGATTGTTCCAATAAATCAAACAACCCGACGCCCCAACAAAAAAACCCTCCCCTGCTTTCTTTTTCCCTCTCTGCGTCTCTTTCTTTTCTCCCAGCCCCCTGCAGCAGTCCCCACAGGAAAGTCTTTAAACGAGAAGCACATTTCAGGCTGATGAGGGTGATGGGCTGTGAAGTAGGGGGTTGTTTCAATTCAGGGGCTTTTTGGGGGCTTTATTGACCTGGTGTGTCGGTTCAATCCAGTCATAACCACTGAAAGCGAAAGCAGCCGTCCAGGAACCCTAACTAAGAACTTTCCACACTTTTTAACTCAAATCTTAAATTGAGGTTCTTCATGCATCTCCAGAAGAGAGTGGTGAGAGGGTGGTCCCGCCTGCCCTCTCTCTCACCAATGTAGCTCAAAGTATGGTGGCTAACATTCACTTACAAAGCCCTCAACAACCTTGCCCCCCCCCCCCCTCCCCCCCACCTCTGTGACCTAAAAACAAGCCTCAAAACTCACCTTTTCACTCTTGCCTTCTAATCCACCAGCCCCTCCCTCCTCTTCCACCTAGCCTAGCACTTTTTACTTGTGTTGTTATTTGTCTTCTTCACTTGCTTGTAAAGCGCGTTGAGCACCAGGAAAAGCACTATATAAATAACATGTATTAAAGCCAGCTGGTGATCTTGGACTGCGAAAGAGTTACTAGAAATTTGTTATTCAAGACGTTTAACCAACAGTACACTTCTGTGATGCAATCCCAACAACTGCACTGTGACAAGAAGTGAGAGGAAGAAGCCTTTGTGAGCAGCCGGAGGCAAATACCAACAACTGCACAGTGGGCGTCTTTAAACCTCGCCACTGCTAACCAGTGGCGAGCCATGACTTTTATACCTAGGCCCTCTGACCCCGCCCCCCCCCCCCCCCCCCCCCCCCCCCCCCCCCCCCCCCTTTGATGATCAAATCACTGAAACACAAAGTCCATCCTCCGGTCCTTTTGGATGAAGCACTTGATGGCGGGTCATGCAGCTGATCTTTGCCACTCCAGTTTATCATTGTAACTCAATCTTGAAAATGACTCCGTTAATAACGCAACGATGTCATCACTATCACTGACATGAGCCATCATGAACGAACTTATGCTAATCTATCGATCACAAATCTATCAATTAGATTTATGATTCGAAAATAATAAAAGTAGGGTAGACATGTGGATATTATCCGGCTGAACAAAACGTGCATTTATCTAACAGGTTCGTTTCCACAGACCTTATTTCGAGCTATTTTCCAAAATCCTATGGAGAAATCCCATTACACTATAACACACATGCATAAACTTGACAGCGGGCTGAACTTGTCATAAAGCCCTGACGGCTCGCCACTGCTAACCCATCAGCATTATCATCTGAAGCTCAGCGTAATGATGTTTCTCTGGTAACACAACGTCACTATCAGAGATTAGTCATCAGTCAAATATGTTTGGACTGGGCAGCTTTTAAAGCATTCCTGCTCAAAGTTAACAATCAAAAAGTCTCTGTAGTATTACTAAAGTGTTCTGCTTATTCTCTACAACCTGTCCAGTTGAGAGTCCTGTTATGGTCATCGGGAAGCTTTATCTTTCTCCAGTTTTTAATAAGGACAGAGGTAATAAACGTTCTGCGATTAACCCTCAGAGACAGGCTTTCTTTTCATTGTAAAATCAATTCTTGCTGATCTAAGGAGGCACACAAGAATATATTCCAGGCAGTTGCAGTCCTACTGCAAGTTTCTCTATTTCAGTTCACTTTTATATGTTTCTGTTTTAGTTTATCACATCTAATTTTACTTTGTCTACAAAACAAACTGTTTCCCAAAGAAGAACTCTCTCTTCTCTTAGCCCCAGTTATAGTACACCACCGTAGGCCCACCCTTCAGAAGTGGCTCTTGTTTTAGCAAACACACAACACAGACATGTTTACCCCTTGTAATTTGTGCTGGAGTTCAGCGGGATTCCTCCGCCTCCGTGGCTGCTGTCAGCTCCTGAAAACAATCCCTTCTTTTTAACCTCCTTTTCATTAGAAGCTCACAGCGTATAATCTGTTCTGTGAATATGTAATTAGGTATTTGTTTGTGTAGCTACTCTCTGTGGCTGACCTCGGTATAGAGATGTGTTTACTTCACATCCTCTGAATGCTTTCATTCTGTGTCTGTGATTGAAGGCAGTTCAGACACCAAGCATTTATAAATATCTGAGAAGGCTTCATAGTAGTTCATTGGGGCGGAGTGGCGCAGCGGGCTGTGCGTTTGATCATCAGATCAAGGGGGCGTTGGGGAACTCCAGTTCGAAACCCGCTCCCGCCGCCACTGCGTCAGGCCGTTGTGTCCTTGGGCAAGACACTTCACCTGAATTTGCTCCTGTGGGTATTGTCCACAGTACATGTATGATACTAATGTGTACTTGTAAAGCGCCTTGATGACTTTGAGGTGTGAAGATGGGCGGTGTGGCGCTGTGCATTGATCATCAGATCAAGGGGGCGAAACCCGCCGCAGCTGCGTCTGTAAAGCTGTTGTGACCTTGGGCAAGACACTTCACCTGAATTTGCTCCTGTGGGTATTGTCCACAGTACATGACCGTTACATGTATGTGTAATGTGTATCTGTAAAGTGCTTTGGGTCATGGAAAAAGCGCTATAATAAATATAAGGAATTATTATAGTAGGGGTGTAATGGTATCCATATTCGTCCCGAACCGTCACGGTTCGGGACGAATATGGATATCTGTCACTCAGGGCAGTATCCATTACACTATATATAATCCAGGGGGCGGTATTGTGCCTAAAAGCTGTTTGCCAGCCGCCCTTAAACCAAGCCCCCAGGAAGTGCGCCTGACTCTGAGGAAAATATTCGTTGTGGCCAAACGGCGGTACTACACTTCCATATAGGTTGCTGGGCCCGGAAACACTTTTTCCCATTGACTTACATTGGGAAAGAGTGGTCTGTAAATCGTTGGATAATTTCTTTTAAACTAAATAAACAACCCAGTATGAACATTTGTATAGCCCTTATATTCGGTCCTCAAATTGTAAAATGTGCTAATAACGTTATTCTGAGAGTTATTTTCCTTGCATTATGAACGCGGATCTGAGAGTGGGAGCTCGGGGGGCGGGGCTTAAGGGGCGCATGCTCTGTGAGCGCACATACGGGTACTTCTGCTCTGAAAGCCAGGCATGACGGGTAATCTGTGACGTTTCGCTCTCTCAAAAGTTGGGCCATTTTGTCCTCATGCGCCAATGAGCAGCTCTCATAAGAACGAGACCCCGCCTCCCACGCTGTATCCAGTTCTTATTATACATCCATGCCTTAAACAACAAATGAAGAAGAAGAAGAAAACACAACAAAACGAACAAAATACAAGAAGAAGAAAAGTTAGTATGGCGATTCCAGATAACACACAGGATCTAGAAGACCCACCTGCTTCTTTTAAATCAGCTGTGTGGGAACATTTCGGGTTATTTTTTCATGATTTTGACATTTTTCGGAATAGTGACTTTTTTTCAGTTTCCGAAATGTTTCTCAAAATTCTGACATGAATGACTTCTCTGTTCCAAACTCAATGTCTTCTTAATTCAACATAAATATTTAGCCATTCAGAGAAATTAATATTAGAAAAAATCAAAACTTGTCATAATAAATTCATAACATATTATTAGAGTAATGCAACAATAACAAGTTGATATGAATTATTCAACACCATGATTATGAAGTTTTACTTGATGACCAGTTTATAGATATTTAGTTGAACGGTAAAACACTGGAACCAACATTTTTTGGAGTGTTCTTTTTCTGTATAAATATACCCATGTTCCCCCTGACTACCAATGCATAGATCTGCAAGTGGTTAACAATTTGTCAAAGTCTATTTTTCTAGGTTGCATTTGCTTTAGTTTTGGTCAGTGCTCCTGCAAAACTTGATAATCTGTTGCTCTCCGCCAAACTTCTGTTGCCAAACCTTCATCTTTTTACAATAATTCATCCAATGTGAACCTTCCACATTCTCAAAGCAGCTACACATCAGGAGGATTGATAACTTAATGAGGCGGAAATGTTTGAACAGCAGGTGTAATTAATAACACAATGGCTGCATGTTGGTTCAGGTGGTTACGGGGAAATAGCCATCATTAATGTAATGAGTTCCACCTGTGCTGCTCCTGCTTGGAAAAATCAGCAGCTCATTAAATAAATTATTCTCTGTCTTCTTTAACTTTGAAAAGCTCCAGTGGGTTATTTTAGAGCAGACATACCTGAACAGTGAGGTCACTTCTGCTTCTGGATGCTCTCCATGGAAACTGATCAGTAACTCAACGCTGCACATTTAGTTTAAATTACCTTCACAAGGTTTTACATATTTACCAAAAGCTGCTAGTTAGATTTATTAACTAGTTTTGGAATATTGCTTTTATTAGCTCTGGGTAATTATTAAAACCTCAAGTCACAGAGAAAACTGACATCAGCATCAGCAGAGCTCAAAGTAGAGGAAAGAAAACCCAAACTCGAGGACAAACAACGCGTTTTCATGACTTTAATATGTCTTCTTAACGTAATAGAGCGGTGCAGTGACGAGTCCTAAAACCAGGAAGTGTGTCAGCATTTCACCACTTCCTGTTCCCTCGTCTCAGAGCCAATGGGATCTCTCCACTTCCTGTTCCCTGGTCTCAGAGCCAATGGGATCTCTCCATAGGCTCTGGAAAATAGCTGAAATAAGGTCTGTGGTTGAGACAAAGAGACGGATCACGTTTTGTTCTAGGACATTAAATCCATCAGCAGTGACCCCACTGGTGATTTCTGAAGAGTGTACGTGTCTGAAAACGATGGTTGTTACCAAGTGGCTGAATAGGACTACAGAAGTCGTGGAGGACGTTGTACGTCATTACGCCGAACACGTAAACAGTCCTCTAAGTTAGTTTGCCCTGTTCTGCTTGAAAGCAAGAACCTGCCTCCTGCTAAGTGTTCAAACAAACGCTTCGTACCATTTAGAATCTGTGTGTTTGAATATGGATCTGAAGTTGGCGTGACGTTGAAGTCGCGCTGCTGGACTCGCCTGTAGTTCCTTTATAGCATCACGTTAGCATTTAGCTTCTGGAGATTAGATTTATGATTAGAACATTATAAAAGTAGAGACATGTGGAGATGATCCGGCTGAACAAAACGTGCATTTATCAAACATGTTCGCTTTCCACAGACCTGATTTCCAGCTCTTTTCCTAAATCCTATGGAGAGATCCCATTGGCTCTGAGACCAGGGAACAGGAAGTGGTGAAATGCTGACTCACTTCCTGGTTTTAGGACTCGTCACTGCACCACTTTATGGATGGTTGTAAAAAACATATCTTTTTTGGTTGATGTTTGGAGCCTCCCCATGACCGAAAATAGTGAAAATGTAGGCCTCTCTGATGGGGTCCGTCTTATCCCCTGTATCTCTGGAGATAATGATCAGAATGTCACCAAATGTGGACTAGATGTTCACAGAGAGGCAAAGTATACAATAAAACAAATGTTTTGTTCGTACATGTTACCATCTTTGTAATATTAACACTTAAACACGCATGAGTTATAGACGGACATGGGAACATTCTAAATCTAAAAGGTATGTTTATCATTTCTGTCATTATTCCAGAAAATAGTTCAATCAATAAAACATGTAGTTTATACGGACCAGAGACTGTTATCTTCTCATAAATATAGTTTTTGACTATTCACTTCCCCCTCTGCTGTCCCCAGCCCCTAAAAGCAAACAGCCAGACACAAAGCACATTTAAACAGTCCCTATTCTCTTTATGTGGTGTAGTGCATGTCAATGGTCTGCAAAGGCTAAAACATCAATACTATACTAAATACATATCCTTAAGGCGAGACGCTACAGGGAAACAGAACATCCAAAATACACACTTGTTTCCATGTAAATCACTTGGTGTATTTATTTCCCCTAATTTCACAAAGTCAGCATCACATAATACCTCAGTTGCTTATTTATAAAAACTTGAAAGTGTTAAAAACTGTAAGTAATGAAATTGGAAGTTAAAGAGGCCCTATTCTGCTTCCTGTGGTGCTCCCTCTCCTGCAGTGTGTTATAAAGGTTTTAGTGCATGTCAATGGTCTGCAAAGGCTCAAATCCAGAGGGAGTTTCTCTTTTCATATGATTTAATTTAACTGTATAGTCTTTTACTTGGAAATGGTGTTATTTTGTAGGTTACTATGTTCCGTTTGTACCATTAACGGAAAAATACAGAAAATGACCTCCATCCACAAACCCACATAACGTCACACAGTAATCATGTTGTGGTTGAGGTTGTGTGTGTGTGTGTGTGTGTGTGTGTGATGAGGTATTGAGAGACTCAGTTGCTGTGTAATCAGCTTCTGTTGTTACTGGAAATCCTTTCTGTGTGTTTCTGTTTGCTCTGTGACGACTTCCAGAACAGCCTGTAATGGGGCCAAATTCCTCAAATCCACAAGGAGGAAAATCAAGAACATGTTCATTACTGCACGATCATAAAACCACACAACACAAGGACACACAATCACAGTTGGATTCAACATTTAAATCGTTTTAATACTGCTATTTTCTCTCAGCATTGCCCTTTTGGCATTTGACAAACACATAAGAATACAAAAGACAAGTTTCCCTAAATAAACAGGAAAGGATCAGTTGAAAATATTTCAGACATTTCCTGTTCCTCTAAATGTCCAAAGCAATACAAAGAGTCTTCCAGTTGATATATGCCGAGGGAGAGGAGATATACGAGAGTCTGTGTTTGTACTGGACAGAAAGAGAGACAGAGAAGAAGAATGACGAGTTGATGTTGGACAGGGCTGGAGTGTAGTGCATGGACTATACACACACACACACACACACACACACACACACACACACACACACACACACACACACACACACACACACACACACACACACACACACACACACACACACACACACACCACACACACACACACACACACACACACACACACACACCACACACACACACACACACAACACACACACACCACACACACACACACACACACACACACACACACACACACACACACACACACACACACTCTAGACTTTGATTAAATTACATTTCATATTTCTTCATTTTTTAGTTTGTAATGTAATATCAAAGTCTTGTGAGGTGAAACAAAGGCCCTTTTGTTCTAGAAATGCACATCAGCATGTAATATGACACGACAAGATGTCAGGGATGTTGCTAAGGCACGTCTCTGTAAACCTGTTGTACTTTTTTTGCAATTTAAGATTATTTCTCTAGCGAACAGGTGCTAAAGTGTCCCCTGATCTCCCAGCTGTGTGCGTCACTCTTTAGTGTCCCCTGGTCTCCCAGCTGTGTGCGTCACTCTTTAGTGTCCCCTGGTCTCCCAGCTGTGTGCGTCACTCTTTAGTGTCCCCTGGTCTCCCAGCTGTGTACGTCACTCTTTAGTGTCCCCTGGTCTCCCAGCTGTGTGCGTCCCTCTTTAGTGTCCCTGGTCTCCCAGCTGTGTGCGTCACTCTTTAGTGTCCCCTGGTCTCCAGCTGTGTGCGTCATTCTTTAGTGTCCCCTGGTCTCCAGCTGTGTGCGTCACTCTTTAGTGTCCCCTGGTCTCCCAGCTGTGTGCGTCACTGTTTAGTGTCCCTGGTCTCCCAGCTGTGTGCGTCACTCTTTAGTGTCCCCTGGTCTCCCAGCTGTGTGCGTCACTCTTTAGTGTCCCCTGGTCTAGCTGTGTGCGTCACTCTTTAGTGTCCCCTGGTCTCCAGCTGTGTGCGTCACTCTTTAGTGTCCCCTAGTCTCCCAGCTGTGTGCGTCACTCTTTAGTGTCCCCTGGTCTCCCAGCTGTGTGCGTCACTCTTTATTGTCCCCTGGTCTCCCAGCTGTGTGTGTCACTCTTTAGTGTCCCCTGGTCTCCCAGCTGTGTGCGTCCCTCTTTAGTGTCCCTGGTCTCCCAGCTGTGTGCGTCACTTTTAGTGTCCCCTGGTCTCCAGCTGTGTGCGTCACTCTTTAGTGTCCCCTGGTCTCCCAGCTGTGTGCGTCACTCTTTAGTGTCCCCTGGTCTCCCAGCTGTGTGCGTCACTCTTTAGTGTCCCCTGGTCCCAGCTGTGTGCGTCACTCTTTAGTGTCCCCTGGTCTCCCAGCTGTGTGCGTCACTCTTTAGTGTCCCCTGGTCTCCAGCTGTGTGCGTCACTCTTTAGTGTCCCCTGGTCTCCCAGCTGTGTGCGTCACTCTTTAGTGTCCCTGGTCTCCAGCTGTGTGCGTCACTCTTTAGTGTCCCCTGGTCTCCCAGCTGTGTGCGTCACTCTTTAGTGTCCCCTGGTCTCCCAGCTGTGTGCGTCACTCTTTAGTGTCCCCTGGTCTCCAGCTGTGTGCGTCACTCTTTAGTGTCCCCTGGTCTCCCAGCTGTGTGTGTCACTCTTTAGTGTCCCCTGGTCTCCCAGCTGTGTGCGTCCCTCTTTAGTGTCCCCTGGTCTCCCAGCTGTGTGCGTCACTCTTTAGTGTCCCCTGGTCTCCCAGCTGTGTGCGTCACTCTTTAGTGTCCCCTGGTCTCCCAGCTGTGTGCGTCACTCTTTAGTGTCCCCTGGTCTCCACAGCATGTCTCCTCAAGTTGCTGAAGATGTTTCTGAGTGTGTTTTGGAAAATGTCAGTTTCTATATTTACATATTTTTTGAAAGGGCATTGCATTTCTCCAATTGCAATGTGTTGGCCCGATTTAACGGGTTGGTACCTGTCGACCATCGTACTATTGTTCTAGCAATAAACATCAGCATGTAATATGACACTCTGTAAACCTTTTGTTTGCAATTTAAGATTCTTTCTCTAAAGGAAAAACAAAAATCTTGTGACGTTCCCAGCACCAGACAGGAAAGAGAGAGCAAATGGATCAGAACGGCACACTGAGCCTGTGCATTTCACAGTCTGGCTGGCTGTAAACAAGCAACAATCCAAACACACGAGGCAGTGCCGGGTAGGAGGCGGAGAGTGGTGTGTGAGAACAAAGGTCTAGATCATATCTCAGAAAAACCCAGGAAACTATCGCCTAAAACTCAGTCACACTCGCAGCTCATTTCCTTCGAGCTCTTTGAATTTGCTTTCATCTCTCGGCACGTGTCTGCAGCTTTATAGGAGTGGCTTCTGTGGTGAAAGGCCTTTGAACACACATTTAGGAACTTGTCAAAAACAGTCAGAGGCTTTTCTTATGCAGCAGAGAAAATCAAAGTCACTGACTCATGGCAGCTACATTCACACTTCGTCGAACCTCAAAGTAAAGATGACTTGTGTTCTGGTTTTATCTTGAAATGAATGTTTTTTAGTATATATTTGATAAATGTTAGCTTCTTTTAGTGCTTTTAGCTAAAAAAAAAGGTTTTAGCTACATGTTTCCCTAGGATGCAAATACAAAATTAAAGAATCCATGATGACTGGCAGGCTATTTCAAGGGGGAACAGTTAGTAACGTTTTAACTCACAACCATAGCAATACTGAATGGACCTCGGCAGCAAAAAACAGGATAGAAATACAAAAACAAGAAAACAGAAACAGGGTATCACGATATACACACGGCCTCCAGTCACAGAGCGATGCAGGCAAAGTCCTTTTTCAATGGCTCTTCATTCAGTCCATTTATCTTTCACAGCAAATTAATCTCCCCAAAGAGAGAATCTTCAAGACGTGTGGAGAGAATTATAGTTAATCCAAAAACACTGAATAATCCAATTTTGCCTGAATTATAGTTTTGTTTGATCTGAGAATGTCCACAGCTACAATCCTTAGACCGCTTTTCACTGCAACCTTTTTTGCATTATTGCATTTCTTTATGTGACCATCATCAGTCCTGTGGACACTACAGAGGGAAAGAAAGATTTCTTTTCAGTGCAAGTTTTTTATAACTCCCATGGAGCGGTTCGCGTTGATCGATGAACCGTTTTGTGCCGGGACGTTTGGTCTCTGCATCTCTGTCATTATTTAAACCACTGTCACTTGCGGCAGTTCTGCAGCCCAAAGTCTGAGGCACTTTTCTCCCAAATCCAGCAGGAAGGATTACAGCTCCTTCATATAGTTTCTTTCATACAAGCAAAGAGAAAAATCCACTGGTTACAGTTGTGTCGATGCAAAAAGGCACTTCTGTTTTCTGTCTGCTACTAAGACCCTTCTAGTCAATTGCACTTAGTTGAATCACTTGGTTAGCTCGGCTCGATGACTTTAAACTGCGTCATAGTCCCACAGTGGTTCAGCACATTTCTAATGTGCTTTATTCCTAAATTCATCATTCAGTATCTAAAAAAATAGATGATCCAGTTTGTAGTGGTACAATCTGGACAGTAAAGGAGAGTAATCATGGATATCTGAAATTGGAATGGAAATCAGATTTTTTTTTTAACCACTAAGTGAGCTACGTAGCCGGATCCCACAATTTCAGTCGCTGCTAAATCTTTCCAAGTGTTTGCATTTTGTTGGTTATTAGAAGTAGGATGGCTTTAATGACGCCATATTGTTATTTGATGGGCAGTGGCCTTGCATTAAGGGTACTTCAATGTCCAAACCCCCATTTTGTTGCAAGGATGGAGGTGGCTGAGGAGTTTGACATCTGTCAATCTCAGTTTGTTTTTGGGGTAGTATACCATTTCCCCCGTTCTCCAGACAGGCCTTGGTCCCCTCCAGTTCCATTGGATCTGGATCTGCCGGGCCTAGCTCCAGCTCCCCCGCCTTGGCCTGCCTCCTCTTTCGGACACAAATGATCGTCCCGGCCACCACGGCCAACCCGAGCACCAGCGCCAGTGCAGCCAAGGCAGGGATGAGGGTGTATGTCAGCGGGCTCTGGGTCTCCACCCTGGACTCTGTAGACATCCACGGTATCCCTTCAGTACGAGCCTCCGTACATGACCCTGTTTCAACAGAGCTGTTGGTCCTGGAGCTGATTCTTTCCTCCAGGGGACTGGCACAGACTGAGTAGGTACAGTTGGGTAGCAAACCACGCAAAGTGTACTCAGGGTAGGATGCCGGTACACTCAGGATTATGGGGCGGCGGTCAGGCCCTGAGAGGTTACGGTAGGTCAACCGGATTCCCCGGATGTCTGGCCGTGTCTCAATGAATCGGTGCAGGTCCAGAAGGATAGATGTGGAGGTGACGTGCCGTGAGCTGATAGCATCCAGTTCAACAGGAATCACAGGGGCGACTAACAAAACCTCTGAAGGTTTCGGGGGCTCAGGAACCTCCTCCACATTTTCACAGTAGAGGCCAGATGTTCCCGACGGACACAAACAGCTGAGTTGACCTAACGGGTCAAAATTACAAGTGCCCCCATTGAGGCAGATGTTTGGTGGGCAGATGTGCTCCCCTACCTCCCTGTTGGTGGAGCTTGGAGAGACTGGAGGTTCTGGGGAATGGGGGCGGTCTGTTTTTGAGGAGATGGTGGCCTCACTGGGTGGAGGAGGGGGCGGTATGGCGTTGGTATGGATGGTCTCTGGAGATGTGGTGGACACCTGGGGAACAGGAGTACTTCCAATGGGGGAGTCAATCAGCACTGTTGTAGAAGGTGGACACCCAAAATCTTTGTGCTCCAGCGCTGAAAGCATCTTCCCGGCATTAACCAAAGGGAAGTGACATCTGGTTTCCTCAGGACGCCCAAGATTCACATTCTTCTCCTTAAGCCAGACGGGGAACCAAGCTAATGGACACAAGCAGTTAAACGGGTTCTCAGCCGCTGTCAGGTGCACCAGCCTGGGGAAGGTCTGGAAGAAACTCTGAGAAAATCCCTGGAGGTTAAGACCACTTAGATCCAGTTCTTGAAGTCCAATCAGCTTCTGGAAGTCCTCCACCCTCAGATCACCCAATGGGTTGGCAGCCAGGCTGAGCTTGATCAGCCCCTTGAGGGAGTCCTGCTGCAGAGCCGGGGGCACCTCAGTTAACTGGTTTGTGGAGATGTCGAGCTCATGTAGGTTTCCCAGAGAGGCTATGAGATCCTCATCCACAGAGGTGAGCCCAACAGAAGACACCTTAAGGGCCTCCAAGTGCGGGGTCTGCAGGTCTGAGTGTCCCAGGGTTGGGATGGTGTTGTGACTGAGGTCTAGCAGCAGAAGTTTGGGGAACTGAAGGGATGGCAGAGATGTGAGCTGGTTTCGTTGGAGCTTGAGTTCCAGCAGCATCTCTAAACCGTCAAAAGCCTCCGGATGGATGCTCTGAATGCGGTTGGCATGAAGATACAGTCTCTCCAGCTGGACCAACCCAGAGAAACTGTCTTTGGAAATGTGTGTGATCTGGTTAGAGGACAGGTCTAAGTTCTTCAGCTTCAACAGCATCTCAAACACACCGTCTGGAATTTCCACCAGCTGATTCTGGCTCAGATCTAGAAGCTCCGTCTCCCCCAGGCCTCTGAAGTCATCTTGGGACAAAGAGTCGATGCCGTTCTGGAAGATGTATAGATTTGTGATGGAGGTGGGGACACGAGGCATGACGTTGGAGCGCCGTTGAATGCAGAAGATGGAGGCCTGGCCCTGGCAGGAACAGTCAACCGGGCATTCGTAGGATACCACCAGACCAGAGTGGAGGCAGAGGAGCAGGAAGTAAGGCAGCATGGTGACGGCAGGCCTCAAACTCTGAAAGACATAAAGGAAAGAAGATGGTTGGGGTTAATCCCCATTCACAACAGAGGCATAAAGGAAAGTAAGGTGAATGCTATTCTCTATACAATTACTAAAGAAGCTTTGTCTTCTGCACTGATTTAAAAACCATTAAATCCCAGGCTTCTCTGACAATGCAACATAAAATAGTTTTAGCAAAAAAAGAAAAACACATATAACGAACGATGCATTAGACATTGTGTGTTTTAGTAAGTTGCTGGAATAAGAAAAACACTTGCGGCGTTGTCTTTATCCCTTGCTAAAACGTGCCACACACACACACACACACACACACACACACAATACAAGGGAGATAAGCACACTTTTACCCCTGTCTTACAAACAAACAGTCACACACACTGCTCCAACACATTGAATTTGCTGTTTTATATCCTCGATGAGCCCCAGGGATGAGGAACCGCAGGTCGAGGCGACGGGTTACCACAGCCCACCAGGGTACGCCTGGCTGGGGTCAGAGAGAAACCCGCTCAGCCTGTGTTTATCACACAGTCCGTCGCCCGTGAAACCAAGCCTGCAGTAACGCAGCCCGACACTATCAACACACACACACACACACACACACACACCCCCATAACATGGGGTAAGAGCCGTCAGCTGGCAGGCATTTCCAGTATTATCTCAAATCTGTCTTTATTAAGAGAAGCAAAGGAAAGGAAAGGAAATTTAGGGGAACTGAAGGTTGAAATAGGGAGTGTTTGCAGGAATGTCATTCATATCTAAGTATCAAATGTAAGTTCGAATCACAGGTGTTTTATGAATCAAAATCGTGCGTTCAAGAGCCACTAATGTGAACCAGAAGCTGCCAATGTTGTAAAAAACTAATGTTGGGCTATAAAGGAACTACAGCACGGTCACATGACTTCACGTCACCACCGCTAAGCTAAAGGTGGCTAATGTTGGGCTATAAAGGAACTACAGCACGGTCACATGACTTCACGTCACCACCGCTAAGCTAAAGGTGGCTAATGTTGGGCTATAAAGGAACTACAGCACGGTCACATGACTTCACGTCACCACCGCTAAGCTAAAGGAGGCTAATGTTGGGCTATAAAGGAACTACAGCACGGTCACATGACTTCACGTCACCACCGCTAAGCTAAAGGTGGCTAATGTTGGGCTATAAAGGAACTACAGCACGGTCACATGACTTCACGACACCACCGCTAAGCTAAAGGAGGCTAATGTTGGGCTATAAAGGAACTACAGCACGGTCACATGACTTCACGTCACCACCGCTAAGCTAAAGGTGGCTAATGTTGGGCTATAAAGGAACTACAGCACGGTCACATGACTTCACGTCACCACCACTAAGCTAAAGGAGGCTAATGTTGGGCTATAAAGGAACTACAGCACAGTCACATGACTTCACGACACCCCCGCTAAGCTAAAGGTGGCTAATGTTGGGCTATAAAGGAACTACAGCACGGTCACATGACTTCACATCACCACCGCTAAGCTAAAGGTGGCTAATGTTGGGCTATAAAGGAACTACAGCACGGTCACATGACTTCTTGTCACCACCGCTAAGCTAAAGGAGGCTAATGTTGGGCTATAAAGGAACTACAGCACGGTCACATGACTTCACGTCACCACCGCTAAGCTAAAGGTGGCTAATGTTGGCTATAAAGGAACTACAGCACGGTCACATGACTTCACGTCACCACCGCTAAGCTAAAGGTGGCTAATGTTGGGCTATAAAGGAACTACACCATCATTAGAAAACCATTGACTGGATATGAAGATATAAAATGCTGACTCATGTCTGTGTTCGGGCCTCATTCCTGCTCCTCTCTCTAAAATAACAATAAGTCAAGAGTGGGGGAGACTTAAATATTCAATGTGCAGAATCAGATTCTACACAATGATAAATGCACGTAAATGTCTTGCAGTGTTTGTGTCAGTTTTACTTTTGTTTGTGAAGTGATGAGCTAATGTGAACATGTGTTGCTAAAGTCACCAAAGCACTCTGTATTCACTCCGAGACTCACGCCAACAACAATGCACGTCTTGATGCTTCCTCACAATGCAGCGTCTGCAGCCGACCGCAGGCTCCACTGATGACAGATATATTATAAACCAGTATTACACAAGTGCTTCTGCTGTGACACGGCATCCGACCGCCATTGTTCGGAGTCCATGTCAAAGTTTAAGGACACCCTCTTTGTGTGCTGTTTATAGAGCAGTCACAGGGTTTCAAAGAGACGCTCGTCATTCCTTTAAGGGTGCTGCTGCCGGAGCGATGTGGTGACAGAGCAGGACAGGAATGATTGGAATCAGATGAAAAATATTAATCACGCTTTAGTCAAAAGAAAAATAAACTAATCATAGAAAGAATTGGCTTCGGACAACTCTTGGAGTCTACACATTGAAATGAAAGTTTGCAAAGCTCTGGATGAATAATCTTTAGGACCGAGTGAGGAAATATTTGCAGCTGGTGTAATCCAGGGGAAATTCATATGGATTTTCAACAATATCACAACATTAACCACAGAGACAGAATTTTCTAAAAGGCAGCTCGAACAGCAATACAAATAAAAAAATCAGTCATATTCATATTCTGTATAAACGTACAGACCCTGAGACTTGGGCTGTATTAAAACAAAAGTATTGATTGATTAACCTTATAACTGATAACTTATTGCATGACGTAGTGTTTTCTGAACTTTTGAAGGTGTAATCTTTTAGGCATTACCTTGGCCCAGCACACAACTTATAAATGCACGGTAGCTATAATAGTAGATTTTAGTTTGATTTACTACTTTACTCCCGATTACTGAAGTTGATATGTAACTGCTTGATTACAGTTCATTGCTGCTGGATTATCTGTGCAGAAGTCTGGGCATCATTCAGACCGATTACTGATAAAGACTGTGATATGAAGCGCGTGTAGCTTCTGATTTAGATGCTGTGATCGAGACATCTTTGTTAGAGACTTGATATTTAGCTCAGCCATGTAAAGGGAAAGAAACCGTTGGAAGTCTAAAGCTCTTAAGCTGAGCAAATGGTCAGGGCGGGGCTGACGAACACAGCTCCATGCCCTCTGCTCGGAGACTGGCTCAGGGTTTGAAATGTGACATGTGAGGTGAGGTGAGGAATGATGAGCTCAATCCGTAGAGAAGTCACTTCCCCAGATGCCTCCTCTGGCAGCATGTTCTCATAACTCACTCCTCTCCGCTCTCTCATGAATTCTTGATTAAACGTGACGGAGGACTTCACGGCTCACAGTCCACCCTCAGCTATCTGCAGAGCGGAGAGAAGACCGCATGATGGAAGCGAAACATCGCCATGACACACACACACACACACACACACACACACACACACACACACACACACACACACACACACACACACACACACACACACACACACACACACACACACACACACACACACACACACACACACACACACACACACCACACCACACACACACACACACACCCACACACACACACACACACACACACACACCACACACACACCACACACACACACACACACACACACACACACACACACACACACACACACACACACACACACACACACACACACACACACCCACACACACACACACACACACACACACACACACACACACAACAAAACAGCTGGATTCTGTTACCCACAATCCACTGCAGCCACTGTGAGACAGAATGAAAGGTCGACATAAACCTGTGTCCTCCCCCGTGATAACAGAGAGGTAGAGTTTAGCTGGTAGCTGGTGACCGCCTCCATCATTTAAAATCTTCTGTAAACACAACCTGACAAACCTCAAGTGTGTGACGAGAGCCAGAGATATGACACAGTGAGTGAGTGACTGTTACTGAGGAAGTCACTTCAGGATATCGCCTGATTTCAACTATTTTCAAACATTTACACATGATAGATACTGCACCTTAATCGTGCTTTAATCAAATGGTTTACTAGTTAAATAAAAGGGATCTCTTTGATTGATGAGGGTGTTCTCATTCATGGATGCATGTTATAATAACACACAGTATTTCTCACACACTTGCTGAGGTCAAAGCCCTTTTTTCACATGATTGGCTCGCCTGGGCTTTGAAAGCATGAACCCTGTGCCGCACAATGAAGTCATGTACATGTTTGGTTCATAACAAGCTAAGCTATCAGCATACAGTATGTGGGCTGCAGGGATGTCACATGGATGTACAAATAGTTACAAGACTATAAATACAAAAGAAAAAGCAAGATGAAAATGTTATCACTCAGAAATGTATTCAAACCCTCAGGGAAAAGTGGTTTACAAGACATCAGAAAATAGTTATTTCACGTCTGGTGACCCTGGGAGCCTTAACATGAAGATTAAAGAAATACTGGAGACAGAAACAAACAGAGCCACACCGGGACCTTTGAGGAACCGTTAGATTGTGTGTAAAGGTGTCCCTTTAAAGACTGCACACACTCCTGTCCTCTGGAGAAAAGTGTGCAGGATTATTGGGTGCAGCCTGATGATAAAACCCAAAAGTGTCTCTTACTTCAGTCAGCGTACATCTTGAACGTATCAACATTTGATGTCTGGTGTGTCTTGTGCTTAACCTGCTCTGGTGTATTTGTCTGTGAAGGAAGGACTTTTCCTTTTCCAGTTTTTAAAGAATAATTAAAAGAATTAAAACTCATGAAAACCAAGAATGGTGAGTTTTGAAGTGCATTGGGATCAAACCAACAGAGGCTGCGATAACAGAGCAACAATCAGATATTGTGCTAAAAAGGCGTGCTTCACAGGAAGTGAGGCCTTTTCCTTCTCCAGTGTGAGAGAATAATTAAAACCTTAAGTTACTCAAACTCCTGAAAACCCATCCCGTTGTTGGGTTTGAATAATGCGTTATGATGAAGGACGTGGACCGAAGATTTTCAACGACATAATTACTCTGTAGCTATGTTAGTTTGACAATAAAGAACCTAAGTGTCCAAACCCATGTTTATTTACTATATATACACTTGTTGTCACTGAGGAAACAAAAGTAAAATATCAATATAAAAACACGTACAGTGCTGAGGGAGATGGAGCCAACATCCGCTCAAACAGGGTTACTCCTTTAAGGAAACACAAAGGAATGAGGAGGAGGGGGGAGGAGGGGGAGGAGGGAGGGGGAGGAGGGGGGGGGGGGGAGGAGGGGGGAGGAGGAATGAAAGTACAAAGACGGAGACAGGATCATAAATTGTGTTAGGAAGTCGCTCTACAGGGAGATTACTTCATTTTGGTGCAGAAGAAAAAGTGGACGTGAGTTAGTGGTCCGAACCTCAGCACCCCCAAAACTCCCCAAAGTGGAATATCCTGTTACCTCGAGCCGGAGCTTTCAAAACCCCTCAGCCCCAAAAGCTTTGTGTAAGCAGATAAAGTGTGTGTGTGTGTGTATGTGTGGTGTGTGTGTGTGTGGTGTGTGTGTGGTGTGTGTGTGTGTGTGTGGTGGTGTGTGTGGTGTGTGTGTGTGGGTGTGTGTGTGTGTGTGTGTGTGTGTGTGTGTGTGTGTGTGTGTGTGTGTGGTGTGTGTGTGTGTGTGTTTGTGTGTTGTGTGTGTGTGTTGTGTGTGTGTGTGTGTGTGTGTGTGTGTGTGTGTGTAATACAATGCATTAATCCTAAACACAAAAAAATGTAGGCGCACAACACGGAAAGGATGTACAATCTTTAAAGGTCCCCTGTTATCCTCTTCTTCATCAATATATCACAGGTCTCAGATATATCCAGAGCCTGTCTCTGATTGGCTGAAACACCAAACACATCATTGCAGCATTACCCATAATCCCCTCTGTTTCAGCCCTGTTTCAAAAGCGCTGATTCTCTGTCTGTTATAATATACTGCTGAAAAAGAGAACACTAAGGGACTTTAAGTTGCTTTGATAACTCTTAACCTAACACTAGTGCAGTCAATTGTTCTCAAAGTCAAGGAAGGATCCTTAACTGCATTTCCAGGAAGCTACATCAACAAATCCCATTTTCTCCAATATCGAGGCTTCTTCAAATGCTGTCCTGCATTCTCCTAAAACACCCACGATCCTCTGAGCACCTTGCACTTCCTGTCCCCGTTTTACCTCAAGTGTCTGAACAAATTTGAGGCCAGAAACTGTCGACCCAGCTGCCTAATCGCACTCATTTTGCAACTACAAGACCTCCTTTTAAAGTTAGTTTCTACTCTCCGAGTTCAACGATCTAAACCAGCGCATTTATTCAGACCAAAATATTGAACAAAGCTTTAAGGGAAAACATTTCTATTTCTGTTGTCCCTTTGCTTTCATGTCTCAACGCAATAACCCTGTGACATGTGTACAGTTGTATGACATGAACTTAGCAGAGTGAGACGTGTGAAGCAGCGTGCTCAGCCTCAGCGCCCGTTAACACCCGAGTGTGACAACTGGGGTCTAGACTCCAGTGACAGCTGGAGAGGCTCTATATCAGGAGGGACTGAGATGTCTCTCCGTTAGAGTCACTGAAGTGAGGCTGAGGAAGCTGTGCTCAGGACTTCAGAACTCTCTGAGGATGTACACACACAGTAAAACACTTTTCACGCACCACAGCAGGACATAAATACTTCACACCAAACACAACGGGCCGTGGAAAGCAGGGACGGCCAAACACTGACAGTACTGATAATACGCCTCAGCATGAAAGCCTAATAGCATTCACAAATCTCCCTTGCTCTCTTTTAAAGCTCTTCCCTTTGAAACTGTGACTTAAAGGAACCCCATGTTCCCCACGGTACCTTGAATTAGTGAAAGAAAACTTAAAGGGGCCCTAATCGAATGCTTTAGTGTTCAAAAAGGTCTTCCTCATACTGCCTGGGTACTATGAGAATGGTAGTAGATTGGTCAACCGCTTAGAGATGTCCCGCCCCTTAGCCTATCATGTACAATGTGTTGGAGCGCTATAGCCAATAGGAGCGTGAGTGTTCCATAGTGATGTCACTATGTTCCGGAAGTAAACAAAGAAGTCCAATGGAGGCAGGGGGACGCCACACAAAGCAGAATAGGGCCTGTTTCTATCTCACGCATCAACGGGGTATGGAGAATCAAAACACGTAAGAAAGTTGATTAATTAACATCAGTTTACAGCAAAAAAAGAAAGACCCCCCATGGTTTATACCCTATTACCACCATCTTATTCCAACCGTTTACTTTATTCTTTCTCTCTACATCAAGATATCACCGCTTGCTTAGTAGTGGTTTTCCCCCATTATGTAAACGTCTCTCAGAGCTCTAAGAGTGCTCTCTAAGTCTAATATTAGTATCATCATTATTATTATTATCATTCTCATCTGTGGCAGAAAGACAGCGTGGATCCTTCAGCGCCAGAAAGAGGTGTGATGTTTGTTAAATATAACGCTGTATATCTGTCCTGACTCGTACAACCTGAGGCCTCCCCCAGGTTGACTGACAGCTGGGGCCCCTGTTGAGTAACGGGGGATAATCACTCAGTAATCAGTCCTGGAGGGAGGGGGGAGATGTACATTAACTTTCTTAAAAGGGCTTGACAGGTAGGTACCCCCAAGTTAACAATGTGCCATCTTGGTACCTCACCAGCAACCGTAAAGCATTTTAGTTTTTGCATGCTTCTAGCCTTGTAGTTACTCCACAGGTGAGCCGTATACAGAAAGCTTTCAAAAGTGATACCTTGACATCTACAGAGCACTTGTGAAATGTCCGCATTAATATGTTTGCCTGGACATACAGTTTGCAGCGTTGTGCAAGTTAATAAGTTGTGTTCATTGGAATTATAGTCTACGGGGCCAAGCGTTAAAAGTGGCCGTTTTAACCAGAAGGCTAGGTGTTCACCCTGCTGACATTTCGGGTCGATTTGGAAGATCTCTGGGGACTCATTTGGATTGGACAGATTGCTTATCTGTTTAAAAATAAATTGCCACCAGCAGAGATAATTATTTTCATCTTGTGCTCTCTATATCGAATGGTCGCAACACTCCTCATGGGAGTGAACATAAGTCCATAGAGTGAAGATACTGTATGGTCCCTTTCTGGTTAAAACATTGACATTTTTGTATCCTGGAAATGTCAGAAACGGACTCAATAACGCATGCCATGCTCCCCACGTGTATGCCTATGGGCGATAAAACAGACATGCTCTAGTCCTGACTGACTCTCAAAAGGGCCTTTGTACAATTATTCTAATCAAGCATCATTTGTTGTTATTACTTTATTTTATGATCGCTGTCTGATTGGTAATCTTACACCTTTGTATGTTTCTGTTTCTTTGAACCAGGAACACGTGACTAACATGTAGCCTGACCTTCCTCCTTCTGTGTGCTGTACCATGTGAGCTGTGTACCATGTGAGCCATGTGCCATGTGAGCTGTGTGCCATGTGAGCTGTGTGCCATGTGAGCTATGTGCCATGTGAGCTATGTGCCATGTGAGCTATGTGCCATGTGAGCTATGTACCATGTGAGCTATGTGCCATGTGAGCTATGTGCCACGTGAGCTATGTACCATGTGAGCTATGTGCCATGTGAGCTATCTGCCATGTGAGCTATGTGCCATGTGAGCTATGTGCCATGTGAGCTATGTACCATGTGAGCTATGTGCCATGTGAGCTATGTGCCATGTGAGCTGTGTACCATGTGAGCTGTGTACCATGTGAGCTGTGTACCATGTGAGCTGTGTGCCATGTGAGCTATGTGCCATGTGAGCTGTGTACCATGTGAGCTGTGTACCATGTGAGCTGTGTACCATGTGAGCTGTGTACCATGTGAGCTGTGTGCCATGTAGCTATGTGCCATGTGAGCTGTGTACCATGTGAGCTGTGTACCATGTGAGCTATGTACCATGTGAGCTATGTGCCATGTGAGCTATGTGCCATGTGAGCTATGTGCCATGTGAGCTATGTGCCATGTGAGCTGTGTACCATGTGAGCTATGTGCCATGTGAGCTATGTGCCATGTGAGCTATGTGCCATGTGAGCTATGTGCCATGAGAGCTATGTACCATGTGAGCTATGTACCATGTGAGCTATGTACCATGTGAGCTATGTGCCATGTGCCATGTGAGCTATGTACCATGTGAGCTATGTACCATGTGAGCTATGTACCATGTGAGCTGTACCATGTGAGCTATGTGCCATGTGTGCTGTGCCATGTGAGCTATGTGCCATGAGAGCTATGTGCCATGTGTGCTGTGCCATGTGAGCTATGTGCCATGTGAGCTATGTACCATGTGAGCTGTACCATGTGAGCTATGTGCCATGTGAGCTATGTGCCATGAGAGCTATGTGCCATGTGTGCTGTGCCATGTGAGCTATGTGCCATGTGTGCTGTGCCATGTGAGCTATGTGCCATGTGAGCTATGTGCCATGTGAGCTATGTGCCATGTGAGCTATGTACCATGTGAGCTATGTGCCATGTGAGCTATGTACCATGTGAGCTATGTGCCATGTGTGCTGTGCCATGTGAGCTATGTGCCATGTGAGCTATGTGCCATGTGTGCTGTACCATGTGAGCTATGTGCCATGTGTGCTGTGCCATGTGAGCTATGTGCCATGTGTGCTGTACCATGTGAGCTATGTACCATGTGAGCTATGTGCCATGTGAGCTATGTACCATGTGAGCTATGTGCCATGTGAGCTATGTACCATGTGAGCTGTTTACCATGTGAGCTATGTGCCATGTGAGCTATGTGCCATGTGAGCTATGTGCCATGTGAGCTATGTACCATGTGAGCTATGTGCCATGTGAGCTATGTGCCATGAGAGCTATGTGCCATGTGTGCTGTGCCATGTGAGCTATGTGCCATGTGAGCTATGTGCCATGTGTGCTGTGCCATGTGAGCTATGTGCCATGTGTGCTGTACCATGTGAGCTATGTACCATGTGAGCTATGTGCCATGTGAGCTATGTGCCATGTGTGCTGTGCCATGTGAGCTATGTACCATGTGAGCTATGTGCCATGTGTGCTGTACCATGTGAGCTATGTGCCATGAGAGCTATGTGCCATGTGTGCTGTGCCATGTGAGCTATGTACCATGTGAGCTATGTGCCATGTGTGCTGTACCATGTGAGCTATGTGCCATGTGAGCTATGTGCCATGTGTGCTGTGCCATGTGAGCTATGTGCCATGTGTGCTGTACCATGTGAGCTATGTACCATGTGAGCTATGTGCCATGTGAGCTATGTACCATGTGAGCTATGTGCCATGTGAGCTATGTACCATGTGAGCTGTTTACCATGTGAGCTATGTGCCATGTGAGCTATGTACCATGTGAGCTATGTGCCATGTGAGCTATGTACCATGTGAGCTGTGTGCCATGAGAGCTATGTACCATGTGTGCTGTACCATGTGAGCTATGTACCATGTGAGCTATGTGCCATGTGAGCTATGTGCCATGTGAGCTGTGTACCATGTGAGCTGTGTGCCATGAGAGCTATTTACCATGTGAGCTATGTACCATGTGAGCTATGTGCCATGTGAGCTATGTGCCATGTGAGCTATGTGCCATGTGAGCTGTGTACCATGTGAGCTGTGTGCCATGTGAGCTGTGTACCATGTGAGCTATGTGCCATGTGAGCTATGTACCATGTGAGCTGTGTGCCATGTGAGCTATGTACCATGTGAGCTGTGTGCCATGTAGCTATGTGCCATGTGAGCTATGTGCCATGTGTGCTGTGCCATGTGAGCTATGTGCCATGTGTGCTGTACCATGTGAGCTATGTACCATGTGAGCTATGTGCCATGTGAGCTATGTGCCATGTGTGCTGTGCCATGTGAGCTATGTACCATGTGAGCTATGTGCCATGTGTGCTGTACCATGTGAGCTATGTGCCATGAGAGCTAGTGCCATGTGTGCTGTGCCATGTGAGCTATGTACCATGTGAGCTATGTGCGCTGTACCATGTGAGCTATGTGCCATGTGAGCTATGTGCCATGTGTGCTGTGCCATGTGAGCTATGTGCCATGTGTGCTGTACCATGTGAGCTATGTACCATGTGAGCTATGTGCCATGTGAGCTATGTACCATGTGAGCTATGTGCCATGTGAGCTATGTACCATGTGAGCTGTTTACCATGTGAGCTATGTGCCATGTGAGCTATGTACCATGTGAGCTATGTGCCATGTGAGCTATGTACCATGTGAGCTGTGTGCCATGAGAGCTATGTACCATGTGTGCTGTACCATGTGAGCTATGTACCATGTGAGCTATGTGCCATGTGAGCTATGTGCCATGTGAGCTGTGTACCATGTGAGCTGTGTGCCATGAGAGCTATTTACCATGTGAGCTATGTACCATGTGAGCTATGTGCCATGTGAGCTATGTGCCATGTGAGCTATGTGCCATGTGAGCTGTGTACCATGTGAGCTGTGTGCCATGTGAGCTGTGTACCATGTGAGCTATGTGCCATGTGAGCTATGTACCATGTGAGCTGTGTGCCATGTGAGCTATGTACCATGTGAGCTGTGTGCCATGTGAGCTATGTGCCATGTGAGCTATGTACCATGTGAGCTGTGTGCCATGTGAGCTATGTGCCATGTGAGCTATGTACCATGTGAGCTGTGTGCCATGTGAGCTATGTACCATGTGAGCTGTGTACCATGTGAGCTATGTGCCATGTGAGCTATGTACCATGTGAGCTATGTGCCATGTGAGCTATGTACCATGTGAGCTATGTGCCATGTGAGCTATGTACCATGTGAGCTGTGTGCCATGAGAGCTATGTACCATGTGTGCTGTACCATGTGAGCTATGTACCATGTGAGCTATGTGCCATGTGAGCTATGTGCCATGTGAGCTATGTACCATGTGAGCTGTGTACCATGTGAGCTGTGTACCATGTGAGCTGTGTACCATGTGAGCTATGTACCATGTGAGCTATGTGCCATGTGAGCTGTGTGCCATGTGAGCTGTGTACCATGTGAGCTATGTACCATGTGAGCTATGTGCCATGTGAGCTATGTACCATGTGAGCTGTGTACCATGTGAGCTGTGTACCATGTGAGCTGTGTGCCATGTGAGCTGTGTACCATGTGAGCTATGTACCATGTGAGCTATGTGCCATGTGAGCTATGTACCATGTGAGCTGTGTACCATGTGAGCTATGTACCATGTGAGCTGTGTGCCATGTGAGCTATGTACCATGTGAGCTATGTGCCATGTGAGCTATGTGCCATGTGAGCTGTGTACCATGTGAGCTGTGTGCCATGTGAGCTGTGTACCATGTGAGCTATGTGCCATGTGAGCTATGTACCATGTGAGCTGTGTGCCATGTGAGCTATGTACCATGTGAGCTGTGTGCCATGTGAGCTATGTGCCATGTGAGCTATGTACCATGTGAGCTATGTGCCATGTGAGCTATGTACCATGTGAGCTGTGTGCCATGTGAGCTATGTGCCATGTGAGCTATGTACCATGTGAGCTATGTACCATGTGAGCTGTGTGCCATGTGAGCTGTGTACCATGTGAGCTATGTACCATGTGAGCTGTGTACCATGTGAGCTGTGTACCATGTGAGCTATGTGCCATGTGAGCTATGTACCATGTGAGCTGTGTGCCATGTGAGCTATGTGCCATGTGAGCTATGTACCATGTGAGCTGTGTGCCATGTGAGCTGTGTACCATGTGAGCTGTGTACCATGTGAGCTATGTGCCATGTGAGCTATGTACCATGTGAGCTATGTGCCATGTGAGCTATGTACCATGTGAGCTGTGTACCATGTGAGCTATGTGCCATGTGAGCTATGTACCATGTGAGCTGTGTGCCATGTGAGCTATGTGCCATGTGAGCTATGTGCCATGTGAGCTGTGTACCATGTGAGCTATGTGCCATGTGAGCTATGTGCCATGTGAGCTATGTGCCATGTGAGCTATGTGCCATGTGAGCTATGTACCATGTGAGCTATGTGCCATGTGAGCTGTGTGCCATGTGAGCTATGTGCCATGTGAGCTATGTGCCTGTGAGCTATGTGCCATGTGAGCTATGTGCCATGTGAGCTATGTGCCATGTGAGCTGTGTACCATGTGAGCTATGTGCCATGTGAGCTATGTGCCATGTGAGCTATGTACCATGTGAGCTGTGTAACCATGTGAGCTGTGTAACCATGTGAGCTGTGTACCATGTGAGCTATGTACCATGTGAGCTATGTGCCATGTGAGCTGTGTGCCATGTGAGCTGTGTACCATGTGAGCTATGTGCCATGTGAGCTATGTGCCATGTGAGCTATGTACCATGTGAGCTGTGTACCATGTGAGCTGTGTACCATGTGAGCTATGTACCATGTGAGCTATGTGCCATGTGAGCTGTGTGCCATGTGAGCTATGTACCATGTGAGCTATGTGCCATGTGAGCTATGTACCATGTGAGCTGTGTACCATGTGAGCTGTGTACCATGTGAGCTGTGTGCCATGTGAGCTGTGTACCATGTGAGCTATGTACCATGTGAGCTATGTGCCATGTGAGCTATGACCATGTGAGCTGTGTACCATGTGAGCTATGTACCATGTGAGCTGTGTGCCATGTGAGCTATGTACCATGTGAGCTATGTGCCATGTGAGCTATGTGCAGTATGTTCATCAATAAAAACTTTAATAACAAAACTAAATAACGCAGGACATGCTATTTGTGCAAACTGCCCACATACAGTACGCAAGTTAGCATCCGGCAAATTCTAAATACTGGAGAGACATACTGTACATGTGTAGCTACAAGAAACACGTACAAAGAGTCTATAAAGTATAACTTATGACTAAGCTGTCTTTGGTCTTTAAATATCAGACTTCATGAACTCTCGTTTCCACGGAGACGACTAATCGCTCTTATCAGCCAAGATTTGTATTCATGCTAACACGCTTTTTGACCAAAACAAATCAGTGAAAAGACGTGAAGTGGCACTTCTATGATGCTTTGATGGGAAACATGTTTCAGAACCGTGGATTCATCAATAATCACAGTCAATCCAGTGAGGTTGGGTAATCAATTAGTCTTTTTTATGACAAAACTTAGGAGTACATCTCATGTGAAATGGACTTTTGTACGATTCTTTGTAGAAAACTGTGCATTAAATCAAACAACCCATTAGTCGACCGCATGTCGTACGAGTGTTCAATTTGATTTCTCTAATCAATAAGTCATTTTCTTCATGCATTACTGCATTATTTCCACATGCATGAACATATCTCTGCTACACACATTTAGAGTAATGCTCTTGCATGATTCAATGTGGAGAGACTTAGTTTAACAGTTCGACAGGTCGATGTGTTCCTGAAGCGTCTGCACTGCGCTCAGTCTGTGGGACGAACACGTGTGTGCAAGGAGGAGAAGGAAAGAGGAGCTTCTTCTCTCTGGCACACCTGACAGCAGGTGATTTCAAACTGTTGACAGACAGGTCACACACACACCACACACACACACCACACACACACACACACACACACACACACACACACACACACACACACACACACACACACACACACACACACACACACACACACACACAACACACACACACACACACACCACACACACACACACACACACACACACACACACACACACACACAACACACACACACACACACACACACACACACACACACACACACTTATATCCACTGTGTTGAAGCCTCGCTGTGCTCGTGGCGCCTCATGTCTCACCTCAGTGGAAAAAACCGGTGTCACCGTCAAACTGAATCAGGTGTGACCGACTTCACCGAGTAAATACCATGTGAGGTAACTCCTCCGGTTCACTGAGGTGTGTCTCTACTCTCTGCTGCCCTGCATCCAAACCATCAGAACAGTCTGATAGTTATCTGCATCAGAAACAGGTTTATCATCAGGTCGGTTTGACTTGATGTCTTTGTTTTCATGTTAGTCAAGGTACTGCCCAGTATGTGTGTCTGATATCTATCAGAACATGTCTCTCCACCTGATAGAAGACATCATAACTTCAGAGGTGACACTGCAGTGAGACATAGGCTCTTGTTTTTAGACAATGCTTCATCTTGTTAAGTCAAAGAATCTCATTTTGAGTTGTATCTCAGATGAAACACATCTTATTTTACATATTTATTCGAAAATCACCAACCAATCAGAACACAGAACACTTTTGAGCGTTTGCGGATCATAATGTAACATTTCCTGATTCTGGTGAAATAGTTCAAAATGAGTTCTCCTGCTAATTACAAGATCTGATTTATCTAAATATCTCTTCTTAGTTCTAGAGATAGAACAAGCTAACAGCTTGTTTTCACTATTGTTTAAATTGTTTTTGGAGCAGCAGCATTTTTTCCAGTGTAGTCAAAAGTACGGCAGCATCGAATCCCCGGAATTTTCTTTTTGCAATTCATCTAATGTTCCTACGCATGTCCAGCAAAAGCAGCACCCAGTGCCTCTGCTGGCTGGCTGGCAGTGCAGAGGGAAACCAAAGTACTTGTTAGGGTTAGAAAGAGATGGTGTTTTGGTTTGAAATGTGTACGGAGGAACAGGGTTAGGTTAGCGCCTGGTTAGGCACAGCGTGGTGGAGAGCGTCTGGTGTGTTTGGATTCCCGTTGACCTCCTGCCTTTGAAGACTTTCTATCCTTCCTGCTTCACAATACAGTTGATTACATTGTGTGGTAAATGTTTGATGTACTTTGCATCCCTTTGTTTGTGAGGGCGATATGAAATGCTTGCTTTGTGTTGGGTATGATCAGACCCCTGCAGAGCAGGCCAAGCCCTCCAACTACCGACAACCGGTTCAACACAGAGCCTTCACCCAGGCGTCAGGTAGAGACGTGCATACAGACACAAACATATATCTGTTTTTCTGATTCTGTCTGAAGGCAGTCCCTCTCCTCTACAGCCCGTCCTTTGTGGGCACCGTGCCACCCGAAAGAAAAGGAATCAAAAGGATGAAAACCACACTGGAAAAAATGCTGCTCCAAAAACAAGTAAATATATAATAAAAACAAGTGTTTTCGCTTTTAATAAGTGAACAAGTAAAGATGGGTTAGATAAATGAGATCTTGTATTTATCTGGGAGAACTCATTTTGAACTATATTTGACCAGAATTCTGGCATTTGTAACAAAAAAAGCCAGAAATGCTCAGACGTTTCCTGTTTTCTGATGTTAGTGGAGATGTTCCTTTAAAGGGGACCTATCATGCAAAATGCACTTTAGTACGTCTTTTCTACATGAATATGTGTCCCCGGTGTTCCAGGGAACTCACCAAGTGTCAGAAAACACAACCCTCTCTATTTTCCTCCATACCCAAATCTCTAAAAAGGGGCTGCAACGGATCTGATAAAACTGATCCAGATTTGAACACTGTCCTGACGTCAGGACGGTGGCGCTACGGCTATTGGGCCAACTCCACCAATCAGGAGGAGACAGCCACGGACATTGCCGTTCGAAAGCGCTGGAGACGCTGTAGTACATATGCCAGGCCTGTAGGTGGTGCTGTTCTCACAGAATCAGCCCTTGCTAAAACAGAGCTAAAAAATGTGCAAATTGAGCAAAATGAGGCATGGCTAAAATGCATGATCTGTTTGGTATTTTGAAAAAAAAAAAGTATAAATATGCCTTATATAGGTATGGTCCTACACTATATTATTCAAATATAGCATGATAGGTCCACTTTAAAATAAGATTTTGACTTGAAAGGATGCTCAAGATGCCTTATCTAAAAACAAGACTTAAGTTATCAAGTCTTATATCAAGTGTAACGACATGTTGAGGAGTAGAAGTACACCATCTACCTCTGAACTGAAGTGGAGTAGAAGTACTCCATCTACCTCTGAACTGTAGTGAAGTAGAAGTACACCATGTACCTCTGAACTGTAGTGCAGTAGAAGTACACCATGTACCTCTGAACTGTAGTGCAGTAGAAGTACACCATGTACCTCTGAGCTGTAGTGGAGTAGAAGTACTCCATCTACCTCTGAACTGTAGTGGAGTAGAAGTACACCATGTACCTCTGAGCTGTAGTGCAGTAGAAGTACACCATGTACCTCTGAACTGTAGTGGAGTAGAAGTACACCATGTACCTCTGAACTGTAGTGGAGTAGAAGTACACAGTAGCATAACATGGTAATACTTAAGTAAAGTAAAAGAACCTCAGTAAATGGACTAAGTTACTTTGCACTTCTGATTCTCCTCACTTTATCTGTAATAAAGTACATTTCACAGTTTGGGACAAATAAAGGAGTTCAGATTCTGATGTGTACTCTTGGGGTTTTCACCCAGACTGAACTGATATGAATCTTTAGTTTGAGTTCTCCATCTCCTCTCAAGCTGCTGCAGACTGCTCTCACTGATCATCTGCTCCGATGCATTTCATGGGAAGATCTTGAACGACCAGAGACTGTGTTAACCTAAGTGTGAATCTAATAAGGGATGGAAATCAGACACGTTAGCTGTAAACACGCAGGTATGCATGCACAGAGAAAGAAACGCCCGCCCTTTGCTTTAGTCACACTCATGTTCTGCCATAGATCATCCACGGATAGTTTGCAGAAACGGCTGATTAACACGTTCCAGAAAATTTAATTCGACAACACTCAGAGTTCCTCCCTGCTCGCTAACGTTAGCTCAGCTTCGCAGAAAGGACAAAACAAAGAATGTATTTTCTCCGCCGCCTTAGGTCTTTTGGGGCGAGCAGAGAAACTCTTCTGTTGTTCTTTACATCTGTGATTGTGTCTGTTCTACAGCACTGCAACACTACCTGGTACAAGTGTTGCTCGACAGCTTTAGAATCTAACCTGCTCCACCTGTTAGAAATCTGCTCACAGACTGTAGGTCAGCCTGTCAGAGACTTCCTGTTCACAGACTGTAGGTCACCCTGTCAGAGACTTCCTGACTCACAGACTGTAGGTCACCCTGTCAGAGACTTCCTGACTCACAGACTGTAGGTCACCCTGTCAGAGACTTCCTGACTCACAGACTGTAGGTCACCCTGACAGAGACTTCCTGACTCACAGACTGTAGGTCACCCTGTCAGAGACTTCCTGCTCACAGACTGTAGGTCACCTTGTCAGAGACTTCCTGCTCACAGACTGTAGGTCACCCTGTCTGTGGGTGTTTCTCAATCGCGAGTACGCTTGCTTGGTAGCACATGTCTGCCGAGCATCTTGCTTCAGAAGCGAGTCAAGAATACTTCCTGACATTCGGAAAACAAAGAGAGGAACACGCTAGCAAGTGTGCAGGTGTGCGTCATATGAGAGGCCCGCCTCTTACATCTTCCGCCACAGATTTGGGAAATTGGTCCGTGCGCAAAGCATTGTGGGGATTTTAAGACCGCGAAGTCTACTCATGTGCAGCCTCGATATTTCTCCAAACGGAGTACGCCGGGCTCGGTAGATTTCCAAGTATACTGGAGATTGGAACAGTACTTCGGCGGCACTCAAACCAATCAAACCGCGTGTATGCTGGGAGAGACATACCGCAGGTCATTTCCTCATATTTCAAAACATGGAGGAGAAATGAGCGGTAGGGAATCACCCGGTGCTTTATGACCAGTCCCTATTTACCTACCGGGATACAAACCGGAGGAGCCAGGCATGGAGGGAGGTGGCAGAGACAGTGGTAGGTTTTCGCCTGTTTGGGGAGTTTATATCCAGTTTACTTCAAACTTTTTTGCTTCGTATGTCGGGGGCGGGAGATTCATGTGATTGGTTGTTGGTGCCTTGCTCGCAAAAATCCCCAAGCTTCAGATACGCCCACCTCCAAGATTTTTTTAACGCTGCTGTGTGGACGGGCCGTCAGTGATCACAGAGCTACAGATCAGATCACGCTGAAGGCTCTTTGAGCAGCTCTCACTGATCCTGCTGTGATGTCACACTGGAGCTGCTGGGATGCAAGGAGCATCTCAGACCTCATCTGACCATTAAAGTGTTATCGTATCGTTTCTCTGATCACTTCAGATCCAGATGTTCAGGAGGTTTTTACTGACAGCTGAATTAGCAGATGTCTCCTATTCTCTAAAACAACTGGAAATGTTGATTCAAAGCAGTAAAAACACAAAATACAGCAGTGTCAAACATCGGTCTTTTCTTATTGGATTCTCGACAGAAGGGCTACGAGTTCAACGAAATACAAAGCGGTAACAACTCAGACACTTGTTAGCAACCTACGTTTTGAATCCTCCAGTGGGGTTTACTGACGTATTTTATGTGGTAGAACAAAATGTTTAAATCTCTTCAGCTCGTGTTAACCACAGACCTGATTTCAGGATCACAACCAAACACACATTCAGAGAACCATTGACCTCCAGACCCATTGACCTCCAGACCCATTGACCTCCAGACCCGGGGACAGGAAGTGAAGCATCTGAAAGAGAACAAGTGACTCTAAAGCTGCCGTAGATACACCTGAGGGTTACTCCAGGTCACCTGTGTTTCTGAGCCAAACAATCACTCAGTCACATTATGAATTAGTCTTGGACCACACCTTCAATTAGATTACTTTATTGTCATTACAAAATGCAAGCACAGTGTAACGAAATTAAGGAGGGTCTAAACCAGAGTGCAAAACAGTCAGTTATATAAACAATTATCAGAAGTATGTACAAAATAAATGATACAAAAATAAAGGTAAATAGATGGGAAATGTATAAATAATAATACAGTACTGTATATACAACAGTAATGTAGCAGGATAATTGCGCTTCAGCACACGACAACAACTAGGCAGTCTGGGACAGCGAGGGGTTCATTGACTCATCTGACTGCTGAAGGGAAGAAGCTGTGCGTAGTCCTGTTGGTTCTACCCGGGAGGCTGTGGTAGCGTGTCCCAGAGCGGGCGCCACGTAGGGGGATGAACAGTGGGCTGGGAAGAGTCTCTGATGATGTTTCGTGCCCTTCGCAGGCACCGCTTTTCATAGACTGAGGGTGTTTCTCAATGTCGAGTACGCTTGCTTGGTAGCACATGTCTGCCGAGCATCTTGCTTCAGAAGCGAGGCAAGAATACTTCCTGGCATTCGGAAAACGAAGTGTGGAACACGCTAGCAAGTGTGCAGGTGTGCGTCATATGAGAGGCCCCGCCTCTTACATCTTCCGCCACACATTTGGGGAAATTGGTCTGTGCGCAAAGCATTGTGGGGATTTTAAGACCGCGAAGTCTACTCATGTGCAGACTCGATATTTCTCCAAACGGAGTACGCCGGGCTCGGTAGATTTCCAAGTATGCTGCACATTGGAACAGTCCTTCAGCGGCACTCGATGATGTAGTATGCTTGAAATAGTGGCTCTGAAGCAGCTTTACTCGCGATTGAGAAACACCCAGAGGCTATGGAGGGAGTGGCATCTTGATGATGCGTTGTGCGATCTTCACCACCCTCTGCAGTGATTTCTTGTCCTTGACCGTGCAGTTACCGGAAATCATTCTGAGATTAAGTGTTGACATATTTGTACTCGAACAAAGGGACGCCAAAAATCGAGTTCATCTAGCATAAGGGTAAGGGACCTTTTTCTTTGTTTATTAAAACTTAAAACATTTCTCCATGACCTCATGAAATAAATTCAAGACTTTAGATTTCCTTCGTGCTACAAATGACATCCAACTTTACAATGACATCAAACGAAAAATAAACTTCTTTAATTAGGATTAGAGATAATTAGGTGTATGATCCGCGGACGTTAACAGGAGAGGCATTGGACATTGTGAAAAGCAGTGTATGAAAGAATGTATTCCTAAAACCCTCATTTTGAATTTGTGAGATTTCTGAAAGACACTTTCAAACCACCTTATTTTTAGATTGATGAATTCACACCGAGACACAAAAGTCGACATGATGCGACACGTTCTCCTCACACAGAACAACTTCCACTCAACTTCAACCTGAGGCTCGACCTGTCACGTGTCCTGACACCGTGCTAACACGCGCGTGTGTGTCTGCAGGGAATCGGTGCTGTTGAATGGGGATGAAAGACTGTGTGTGAAAAGCCAGGCTATGCCCTCAGGACACACACACCACACACACACACACACACACCACACACCACACACACCAACACACACACACACACACACACACACACACAACACACACACACACCACACACACACACCACACACACACACACACACACACACACACACACACACACACACACACACACACACACACACACACACACACACACACCCACACACACACACACACACACACACACACACACACACACCACACACACACACAACACACACACACACACACACACACACACACACACACACACACACACACACACACACACACACACACACACACACACGTTCTTAAAGGGTTTTATACAGCTAAGTGTGAAGTCAGAGTTTATATAATGATCGCCCTCTGTCTGATGTGTACTACACATACATGTATAGTAGTATTCATACTGTGATTGCCTCTGTATAATGTGGACTACATATACTCGTATGTATTCATACTGTGATTGCCCTCTGTCTGATGTGGACTACATATACTCGTATGTATTCATACTGTGATTGCCCTCTGTCTGATGTGCTGACATGAGAAGGTTGAGGGTTTTATCTCACGATGTGTTTGGAGGCATGTTGGTGTCACGGTGCCTCCTGGTACCGGAGGAATGTTACGAGTGTGTCATGCTCTTTACCTTCCTACTCGACCGCCTTGTTTATAAAACAATGTGAGCATCGTGGAGGGGAGGGGAGGGGGGAGGAGAGGGAGGGGAGGGGGGAGGAGAGGGAGGAGAGGAGGATAGGGGAGAGGGGAGGAGAGGGAGGGAGGGAGTAGCAAGCCCTAAACCCCCGGAGGAGGAGGACTTCTAGGAAAGGCTGCATGCTAAGTCTCAGCCTGTTGTCTCTGAGTGTAGAATTCCTCAGGTGTGAGGAAACGTTGTAAAGACGTAACACGAGTCTTTTTGTGACGCTACAAACTGAAGTCTACTTCAGCAACATCTCAACTCCACCTTTAATATATCAAATATATATATACATACCAAAAACTGACTCATTTAGGAATATCAAAGAAATCATTACTCCAGAACAGGTTAGGGTTTACTTCAGTGCAACTTGCTTCAAAAGGTATTTGGGAAGTCTGTTGGGAAGTGAGTTGCTGTACATACTGATATACACTCTGAACATCAGCAGGAGAGGACTCTTTAAAGTAGAGACACTACATACTGATATACACCTGAACACCAGCAGGAGAGGACTCTTTAAAGTAGAGACACTACATACTGATATACACCTGAACACCAGCAGGAGAGGACTCTTTAAAGTAGAGACACTACATACTGATATACACCTGAACATCAGCAGGAGAGGACTCTTTAAAGTAGAGACACTACATACTGATATACACCTGAACACCAGCAGGAGAGGACTCTTTAAAGTAGAGACACTACATACTGATATACACCTGAACATCAGCAGGAGAGGACTCTTTAAAGTAGAGACACTACATACTGATATACACCTGAACATCAGCAGGAGAGGACTCTTTAAAGTAGAGACACTACATACTGATATACACCTGAACATCAGCAGGAGAGGACTCTTTAAAGTAGAGACACTACATACTGATATACACCTGAACATCAGCAGGAGAGGACTCTTTAAAGTAGAGACACTACATACTGATATACACCTGAACATCAGCAGGAGAGGACTCTTTAAAGTAGAGACACTACGTACTGATATACACCTGAACATCAGCAGGAGAGGACTCTTTAAAGTAGAGACACTACATACTGATATACACTCTGAACATCAGCAGGAGAGGACTCTTTAAAGTAGAGACACTACATACGATATACACCTGAACATCAGCAGGAGAGGACTCTTTAAAGTAGAGACACTACATACTGATATACACCTGAACATCAGCAGGAGAGGACTCTTTAAAGTAGAGACACTACATACTGATATACACCTGAACATCAGCAGGAGAGGACTCTTTAAAGTAGAGACACTACATACTGATATACACCTGAACATCAGCAGGAGAGGACTCTTTAAAGTAGAGACACTACATACTGATATACACCTGAACATCAGCAGGAGAGGACTCTTGAAAGTAGAGCACTACATACTGATATACACCTGAACATCAGCAGGAGAGGACTCTTTAAAGTAGAGACACTACATACTGATATACACCTGAACATCAGCAGGAGAGGACTCTTTAAAGTAGAGACACTACACACTGATATACACCTGAACATCAGCAGGAGAGGACTCTTTAAAGTAGAGACATAGATGGCACAAAGGGAATCATTGAATGTAATCCAGAGTGTTTTCTGCAGGATCGTCTAATATACAGACATAAGAGTGGCTCTCGGAAAAAGATATAACGGAGAAAACCCCCGATGGAGAACAGAAAGCAGAGCAGGAGGGAACATGTCACATCTGCACGTGTCAAACCAAAAGTTTAAAAAATGCGGTGCAAGTGATAGCAGCAGGGAGACTGTGTAAAAACAACAACATGGAAACAGGAAGTGGAGCTTTAGTGACTTAGTGTTGGAACATTAGAGCAGCCAGCTGATCTACACTACTGTGAACAAATCTACACAAGAGGTGGAGCATGACCAACTCTGACCTGAGGGAGGGTGTGTGTGTGTGTGTGAACATCAGAGCACCACAGGGCACACTAAAACCCCACTAAGAGAAGGGGCTTTAGGTTGGTGTGGCTTATAACCACACACACACACACACACACACACACACACACACACACACACACACACACACACACACACACACACACACACACACACAACACACACACACACACACACACACACACACACACACACACCACACACACACACACACACACACCCACACACACACACACACACACACACACACACACCCACACAATACACACACGTTATTAACTCTCTGATTGGGGGCGCTTCCCTTCCCTCGTCCCCCGTTCAGTTGTCATGGTGGTATGACCCGAACACTTATTAGCTGACCCCTGGGATTAGTCCAAGCAGAAAGCGGGGGTGGGGTTAAGCCTTCCTCGAGGTGCTCGCTGCTGCAGCATCTCACACAAACTTTAATGAAATTGCCGAGACACGGAGTCAGGAATGTTTTCCCTCTCACCTCTCTTTCTTTTCCCAGACTCAGACTTCACTCTGACTGCAGCATGAGCGCTGCAGAGAAGAACTGCTCATGTCCTCCATGCTTTCTCCCTCACATGCTGCTCACAGTGCATGTTTGAAGTCTGTGCATGAATACAACTCTCCTTCTCTCTAGTATTTTTGACAAGAAGTGCACGTCAGAGCTGCAGCTTATCGTCAATAAACATTACAAATAATCTGGCAATTATTTCCAGATTCAGTTTTTAGTGTCCAAACTTCCCAGAGATCGAAGTGACGTCTCAGAGTCCCAAATGATTTAGTGACATGAAACAAAGGACAGCAGCTATCTTTACATTCCATCTGCTGACACGGCCACAAGTCCAATCCAAAGACTCATTGTCTGATGGTGTAATAAGTTAAACGTCTGATCATCGGAGAGACAATAGGGACATATTAAAGTAGAACCAATCCTATTTTAATCGTTTCATCAGAGGTGGAAGAAGTACTCAGGTATTGTACTTGAGTAGAAGTACTCAGGTGTTGTACTTGAGTAGAAGTACTCAGGTGTTGTACTTGAGTAAAAGTACTCAGATCTTGTACTTGAGTGAAAGTAGAAGTACTCAGGTGTTGTACTTGAGTAAAAGTAGAAGTACTCAGATATTGTACTTGAGTAAAAGTAGAAGTACTCAGATCTTGTACTTGAGTAAAAGTAGAAGTACTCAGATCTTGTACTTGAGTAAAAGTAGAAATACTCAGATATTGTGCTTGAGTAAAAGTAGAAGTACTCAGGTCTTGTACCTGAGTAAAAGTAGAAGTACCAGAGTGTAGGAATACTCTGTTACAGTAAAAGTCCTGCATTCAAAATGTTCCTCAAGTAAAAGTAGAAAAGTATTATCATCAAAATATAGTGAAAGTAGCGACAGTAAAAGTAGTCATTGTGCAGATTGGTCCATTTCAGAATAATATATGATATGTTTTATAATGATTGATCATGAAAGTGTTAATTACTTTATTGTTGCCGCTGCTACACGTGAAGCTACATCATTTATACCATTTTGTATTAATAATTAGTCAGATCAAATAAAGTGAAATAATACAATATGTTGTATTATAGTTTGAACTGCATTTTATTTGTCTTGTGTATTCCCTGTAACAATATCATTCCTAAAATAAAAAAGAAATACAGTATTAATAATAATAGTCATTTAAAATAATAATAAAACCTGAGAATAAATGTATTTGATTAAAAAGTATTTAATTAAAAACTCCGGGAAAGTACAATTAATCTCAATGTGTCCTTAAATTAAGTACATACGTGTGTGTGTGTGTGTGTGTGTGTGTGTGTGTGTACATGCAGATGAAAAGTAACTAAGCACAGTACTTAAGTAAACGTTTCATGTATTTGTATCTTAATGTATTTTAGAGTACTTCCACTCCACTCTTTTACCTGACAGCTTTTACAGATTATTAGCGAATACCAATTATTAATTACCCATTGATAAATAAACACTGATATATAATGATAGGATCACATATTCAGCAGCAGTTGATCAAGTCATTCAAATGAGCTGCACCTTCACCAGCTGTGACGATGAACACACTAATGCATCAATCATCATAATGCACTCACTTCATATACGATTCTGCACAACGACTACTTTGACTTGTGTCTCTTTTCAGTTCAGTGTTGCATGCAGGACTGATCCTCCACTCCTCCAGCAGCACTTCCTTCTCTCTGCGCCTCTGGAGGCAGATGTGGCCGCAGATCGTGCGCTGTGCGCGGCAGAGGAATGTGAGGAACTCCGGCCACAAGGGAAGCTTCCCCCGGAGGAGCAGGGGGAGAGAGAGAGAGGCTCCACACACACTAACACACTGAACTGAACTCTGTACACACAGTCAGAGAGAGAGAGAGGCTCCACACACACTAACACACTGAACTGAACTCTGTACACACAGTCAGAGAGAGAGAGAGGAGGCTTACCTTGAGAGAATACAATCCACAGTGTGCGCTGCAGCAGCCTCTATCCACAGTTAGAATCCAGCGTGCGTGTGTATCGTCTTTAGTGTACACATGGAGCCTCTCTCCTCCAACGCTCTCTGCTCAACAACAGCTCAATCAAGTGAAGCGCACCCTCTTAAACAGGCTGGAAGTGGGAGGGGCTCAGTGCGCGTGCCCGAGGCGCGCTGCACCTGCAACAAAAAAAAACAACAGCAGGAAAGATGTTTGTTTGTATAATATGTTTTATTGTAAAATATGTTAATTTTGAAGGATGTTTTTATTTTGAAATATGTTCACATACTTGTAAATAAAACTTTTGACCAGTAATTTATTTTCCTCATTGTAGCGACCAGAGAGGGGGGGGGGGATATATGCAGTCCCTGATAGTGTTACGTTATTATGAGAGTGCTCTACTTGTTTGATTCTGCAATTGTGTATATATATATATATATATATATATATATATATATTTGTATAAAGATATATATATATAAATATATATGTGTGTGTATATGTCCGCATCTGTAGCCTGTTATTGTCTCATTATACCGCACTGTCAATTAATTAAAAGTAATTATAAAACGGACAAGTCAAATAAAGCAATCTGATTGGTTCTTAGCCGTGATATAATGAACGTATTTCACGGGTAGAATTGTAGTTACTTTTCACAAGTCAGTATCACTCCGTGTCTGAGAAACAGCTACAACCGTTACAGCTACAACTCTAGCATGTTTTAAATTGAAGTTGTCTGAAGTCCTCACCACCAGCTGCTCTTGCAGTAACAAGTAGTACCTTTCTTACTGTCCTAATGTGCACAATGTCGTGACTGCTTTTTCGTCTTTTGTTTTCTTAGTTATGTTCTCTGTATTTTATATGTTTGTGTTATGTGTTACTGTATGTGTAACGTTGCTGCCTTCTTGGCCAGGTCAGCATTGAAAATGAGATTTTATCTCAATGTTTTTATCTGGTTAAATAAAGGTTAAATAAAAAAAATAAAAAATTACAGCTGTTACATTACGTCCCTTATGAAACTAATTAACTAACAAACTAACAAAGCTTAAGATGGAAACATGTAAGGTTAACTTCGACCGCAAGCAAGCAGGAACACAGCAGAAATACACCAACCATGCCTCCGCATTCAAAAGCTTTCTGATGCGGGTCTTGAAAGCAGAGAAATGATGACCCTCACTGCTACTACTGGAAGCCGGAGAAAGTGGAGCAATATTCTCGCCACGCCAAGCAACAGCCTGGAACAACCTCAGCCTAGAACAAGTGACCACCTAAGCCATGCTACTGATGCTGGACAGATTTTCAGTGGGTGCACAATAAACGGCAACATACAAATTAATGTAAATAAATAGCCAAATAATGGATCAACGCTCTCTGTCTAATATGTCCGCTAGCTGTTAGTGTTGTTGCATAGCAACCACCTCGCACTATGTTTCGTGCAGAAGGCAACGAGGGACTCTTTTATTTTGAACATCATTATTTACTAATAAACTATTTAAATTGGAGTGTGTATTCTTCTTTCATATTGCCACACTTGGTAACCGTTTTATAAAAGCAGTAGCTCACTTCAGGCCGTGATATATGCTCATTATATCACAGCTAAGGGGGTTGAACCACGTCCCTTAGCTGTGATATAATGACCACATATCACGGCCTGTCGTGAGCTATTGCTTAAGTATATAAGTGGTCATGAACACTTCTGTCCATCAGACAGAGGGCTGCTGTGCCTCCTGTCATCATTAATGGACGTCTCTTTAAAATGACCGCTCAGAGGAGAGTTCTCATTTCTCTAACCGCCTGCTGCTTCCCCTCCTCTCTCCTCGACTCCTCTCTCCTCGGTTCCTCTCTCCTCGGTTCCCCTCCTCGACTCCTCTCTCCTCGGTTCCCCTCCTCTCTCCTCGGTTCCCCTCCTCGACTCCTCCACTCGCATCTCATGTGGGCGGGACTAAGACACGAGGATAGGAGTCGAGGAGAGGAAATGAGAGAAATGGGAAACCTCTCCTGGGATTCAAGGCAGCAGAATAAACAGAAACATGCTGATGAAAAGTTAAAAGACAAGTGCTTTCAAATCAAGTGTTCACCTCACTAAATGAAGAACATGAGAGGAATAAGAGTACATCAAAACACAATAGTAAGAAAGGAACAAGGTGTGATTAAAAACCAATGAACCCAGGTCTCTGGAGATCCTCAGGACGTATTCATTGATCAAAGGGTTTTCTCTGCGGGTGGTTCTCCGGAATCCAGGTGACATTAAATACATTTAAAATATGATCAATTATTAAAAAAGGCAGGAAAGGAGAGGGATGGCTTCCTAATGTGGGTTATCTGTGTGTGTGTGTGTGTGTGTGAGAGTGTGTGTGTGTGTGTGTGTGTGGTGTGTGTGTGTGTCTGTGAGAGTGTGTGTGTGTGTGTGTGTGTGTGTGTGTGTGTGTCTGTGAGAGTGTGTGTGTGGAGTGTGTGTGTGTATGTGTGTGAGAGTGTGTGTGTGGGTGTGTGTGTGTTTGTCTGTGTGGTGTGTGTGTGTGTGTGTGTGGGTGTGTCTGTGAGAGTGTGTGTGTCTGTGTGTGTGTGTGTGTGTGTGTGTGTGTGTGTGCTTGTCTGTGTCTGTGTGTGTGTGTGTATGTGAGTGTGGGTGTGTGTTTGTGTGTGTTTGTCTGTGTGTGTGTGTGTGTATGTGAGTGTGGGGGTGTGTGGGTGTGTGTGTATGTGAGTGTGTGTGTGTGTGTGTGTGTGTGTGTTTGTCTGTGGTGTGTGTCTGTGTCTGTGTGTGTGTGTGTGCTTGTCTGTGTGTGTGAGTGTGAGTGTGTGTGTGTGTGGTGTGTGTCTGAGAGTGTGTGTGTGTATGTGTATTTGTCTGTGTGTGGTGTGTGTGTATGTGTCTGTGAGAGTGTGGTGTGTGTTGTTTGTCTGTGTGTGTGTGTGTGTGTGTGAGTGTGTGTGTGTGTGCTTGTCTGTGTGTGTGATGTGTGTGTGTGTGCTTGTCTGTGTGTGTGTCTGTGTGTTGTTGTGTGTGTGCGTGTGTGTGTTTGTCTGTGTGTGTGTGTGTATGTGAGTGTGGGTGTGTGTCTGTGTGTGTGTGTATGTGAGTGGTGTGTGTGTGTTTGTCTGTGTGTGTCTGTGTGTGTGTGTGTGTGTGTGTGTGTGTGTGTGTCTGTGTGTGTGTGTTTGTCTGTGTGTGTCTGTGTGTGTGTGTGTGTTTGTCTGTGTGTGTGTGTGTGTTAACATGAACTCAGGTTTATTCCATGTTCTCCAAAGAGTGAAAATAGATCAGAATCAGAATTCATTCGTCCTGAAACTGAATTGACATCAAGTTGATGAGCGCCAGTCACTCACTTAGGCCCAATCCCAAACCACGCCCTACACCCTACCCCTACACACTACCCCTCCGTTTGCGCGTTCGCGCGGAGGGTCCGCTACATTAAGTGCTGTTCCAAACCAACGAGTGTGGAGAGGTGTGGAGGGGGAGTGGGCTATCAAGCCCTCAAACAGCGAGTCTGCATCGGTGCTGACTTGAGACCGGTCTCTACCTGACCGGAGTCACGCTGTGTGTGTCCGTCAGGAAACACGCTGTTTACAAACAGTTCCAGCAAACATCCACTGATAAACTGCGATGTTAACAACCTCATGATAACCTCATATGTTTTTAATTAGGATCGTACCTGTGGTTAGTCTAGAAAAGGTAAATGTGTGCATTTTTTATAAAGTTGTGTATATTTACAGACTGTTGCAAAAACTAAGAAGCTTATAAACATCAGGTTTAAAACTAAAAGAGCTTTACAAAAAAGTAACACATTGAAAGATGTTTGGAGTTTTATTTGAGTTCTTAATTTACATTTTTGTCTAAGAGATGCTGATTTGAAACCGTTGTTACATACAGTTACGGCATTTCCTGTTTCTGCCGGAGAGAGGGGAGTTTGTCCCAAAGCTTGCCGCTGTATTTACTCCCTCCATCTGACAGGAGGGAGCCTCGTTGAGCTGCGAGTGAGAATACAGACGGAGTTCACTCCGCCACGGAGGGGTAGGGTCGAGGAGTGGTTTGGGATTGGGCCTCAGTGTCTTTGAGATACATGCTGCACCCTTCCACATCAATACATGCTGCACACCTTCCACATCAATACATGCTGCACACCTTCCTCATCAATACATGCTGCACACCTTCCTCATCAATACATGCTGCACACCTTCCTCATCAATACATGCTGCACACCTTCCACATCTCCGTGTAGTCTTTCTGCGCCACCTTGTGGCCGTGTGGTGTTGGTGTTCCTCTCTGTCATCATTTCATTTGTTTAAAAGAGATATATGAGAACGCATTATGAGCTCTTTAACTTCCAAACAGCAGCTCTAGCAAGCTCTTTATAATCCATTCAAACAGTTGATTTATTACAAGATGTTTTATCTCAAACATTGTTTAATGCAAATAACAACAGCATGTTTAAAGAGTGTTGCTCTCCTCTTCCTGTGGTGACAGAAAGACATGTGAAGGGTTTAGCGCTCAGAACAAAAGATGAGTTTCTTAAGGCATCCTCATGCCACGGCACACGCCCACTAAGGAGGCAAAACACACTTTAAAAAACATCTGTGTCTAAAAACTCAAAACTATTCAGAGTTTTCAAACCTGACACAGTTCAACATGTAGCCCCCCTGCTCCTCTCCCAGTAACTGGTCATCTGTGGGATGCTGGTGGTGGTCGCAGCGATCACTCTGGAGAGGCTGCAGTCGCTCAGAGGATGCCTGGGGTCCACCATGAACATGGTGCTTTCAGGAGCGTTGGTGGGAGAAAGGCCATGGTGTTTCAGGCACATACCCAGGTAGGCGTCCTCGATGAAGATGGGCTTAATGTGAGGGGCGGCTGCCAGGATCTTGGCAGGCAGGTCCAGGGACATGACGTAGGCCATGCCCAGAGGATACGGCGGGTACTCCGGCTCAGCAATCACATATCTCGGCATGTAGAACTTGTTGAACGGGTTTCTCAAGACCGGGCTGTGCCACCACACCAAACCTGTCATGTAGTTCTGTTTGGCCGTGCTGGGATCCAGTAACAGTTTAACCAAATTCTGGACGTGCAGCAACATATCGGCGTCAATCTTCATGACGTAGGAAAGCTTGTCGCAGCGCGCAACCAACCACTCCAGTGTCACCATCGTCTTGATGGTCAGATTGTGGTAGCCGTCCTTGAAGTTACTCTGGATCAGGTCCTGGTGCTGCAGGTTTTCCTGTTGGAGCTTCTCCTGCTGCTGCTCGGCATCAGCTCCTGAAGGTAGGCCCAGTACGAAGAGAGTCTCCACCCGCTGACCCAGAACCAGTTTCTCACTTCCCCCGTCCTCCGGATGGTGTCCCGAGCTGCCACGCCCCCAGGGGCCACCGGGACCACCAGGAGCAGGAAAGGACTCGTGGTTTTACACGTCGGGGTGTCGTCCATGATGAATTTGTAGTTTCCTGGGTAGGCCACGTAATAGGGCCCGGGATCCTTCCATGCTGGTGCTGCCAGTGATGCTGGTGCTGGTGCGTCCCTGCTCTCAAAGCCCCAGTCCGGGTCCAGGTAGACGAGGAGTATTGTCACTGCTCCCACCATGCAGATGAAGACGTATGCAAAGCGTCTGCTGCTGCTCTCCATTCAAACTACAAACAGAAGAGACTCACATTATGACAGACAGCAGCACGTTCCTCTGTTCAGACACACAGAACACATCATGCTTTCACTCATTTTAGTTCAATATTATTAAGTCAGAATTGAAACGGCACTTCCAAATCCTATTCAGCACATCAAAAGATAACCCTTTAACTCAGAGACGTTTAATGGAATGCTGCTCTTTCCATACAGCGTTCAATAATGCAAAGCTTCAAGAGTAAACTTGTAATAGAAAGCATGATTGTGTTTGACACTGTGACCACAACATATTACTAGACCGACTAGAAAACTGGGTGGGACTTTCGGCAACAGTTCTAAATTGGTTTGAGTCCTACTTAAAGGACAGAAAAAACTTTGTTTCTATAGGTAAATACACATCTGAGTTGACAAATATGACATGTGGGGTACCTCAAGGCTCCATCTTGGGGCCTCTTCTCTTTAACATCTACATGCTACCACTGGCTCAGATAATGAAAAACAACAAAATAAGTTACCATAGCTATGCGGATGACACACAAATTTACGTAACAATTTCACCAGGAGATTATGCTCCAATTCAAACACTGAGTAAGTGCATTGAACAAATCAATGACTGGATGTGTCAGAACTTTCTCCAATTAAACAAAGATAAAACTGAGGTAATGGTTTTTGGAGCCAAGGCAGAACGTATAAAAGTTAGCGCTGAGCTTCAGTCTGCAATGTTCAAAACAACAGATAAAGCCAGAAATCTAGGTGTAGTCATGGACTCTGACCTGAGTTTCAACAGTCACATTAAAACAGTTACTAAATCAGCCTACTATCACCTAAAGAACATATCTAGGATTAAAGGACTAATGTCACAGCAGGATTTGGAAAAACTTGTCCATGCTTTTATCTTCAGTAGACTCGACTACTGCAATGGTGTCTTTACAGGCCTCACTAAAAAATCTATTAGAAAGCTGCAGCTAATTCAGAACGCCGCTGCTCGAGTCCTCACTAACACTAAGAAAGTGGATCACATCACTCCTGTTCTGAAGTCCTTACACTGGCTTCCTGTGTGTCAAAGAATAGATTTCAAAATATTGTTGCTGGTTTATAAAGCTTTGAATGGTTTAGGCCCAAAATACATGTCTGACCTACTGCTAAATTATGAACCATCCAGAACTCTCAGGTCTTCAGGGACTGGTCAGCTTTCTGTCCCCAGAGTCAGAACTAAACATGGAGAAGCAGCATTCAGTTATTATGCTCCAAATATCTGGAACAAACTCCCAGAAACCTGCAGGTCCGCTGCAACTCTTACTACTTTTAAATCCAGGCTGAAGACTTTTCTTTTTGCCGCTGCTTTTAATTGAACTATTCACATCTTAAACTGCACTGTAACTTTTAACTTTTATCCATGTATTTTTTCTTTTAATGTTTATTTTATTATCTTTTCTTTTTAATGACTGATTTTAAATGCCATTTTTAAAATGTCTTCCATTTTTGTAAAGCACTTTGAATTACCTTGTGTTGAAAGGTGCTATATAAATAAACTTGCCTTGCCTTGCCTTGCCTTAACAGGGAGATCTGTTGGAACAGCTCCACCCTGTTCACCTGCAGGGTCTCAGGCTGTGATATGGAATATAATCCCTCCCAAAAAAACAGTCAGCGTGACGGCTCCATGGAGAGGAACGCCTCTGTCTCTTTCTTTGGTTAGGGAGGACACTGATACCAGTTCAATACCAGAGGTGTAAAGTAACTAAGTACATGTACTCAAGTCCTGAACTTAAGTACAATTTAGAGGTACTTTACTTGAGTATTTCCAAAGTATGCTACTGTGTACTTTTACTCAAGTACAAGATCTGAGTACTTCTACTTTTACTCAAGTACAAGATCTGAGTACTTTTCCCACCTGTTCAATACAGAAGCCATTTATGCCATTTTAAACCATTTATATACTATATATTTATATACCACCACACATGTATTTATATACCACCACCATGTTATTTATATACCACCACATGTATTTATATACCACCACCATGTGTATTTATATACCACCACATGTATTTATATACCACACATGTATTTATATACCACCACCATGTGTGTTTATATACCACCGTGTGTATTATATACCACCATGTGTGTTTATATATTACCACCATGTGTGTTTATATACCACCACCATGTGTGTTTATATACCACCATATGTATTTATATACCACCACCATGTGTATTTATATACCACCACATGTATTTATATACCACCACCATGTGTATCTATATACCACCACCAAGTGTGTTTATACCACCATATGTATTTATATACCACCACCATGTGTGTTTATATACCACCATATGTATTTATACCACCACCATGTGTGTTTATATGCCACCATATGTATCTATATACCACCACCAAGTGTATTTATATACCACCATGTGTATTTATATACCACCACCATGTGTTTATATCACCACATGTATTTATATACCACCACCATGTGTGACCACATGTATTTATATACCACCACCATGTGTATTTATATACCACCACCATGTGTATTATATACCACCATATGCATTCATATACCACCATGTGTATTTATATACCACCATGTGTATATATGTATACCACCATGTGTATTCATATACCACCATATGTATTTATATACCACCCTATGTATTTATATACCACCCTATGAATTTATATACCACCCTATGTATTTATATACCACCCTATGAATTTATATACCACCCTATGTATTTATATACCACCCTATGAATTTATATACCACCCTATGTATTTAAATACCACCATGTGTGTATTTATATACCACCATGTGTATTTAAATACCACCCTGTGTATTTAAATACCACCATGAGTATTTAGGGAGGGGCAGTGGGTTCTCTGCCAGTCAGGTGAGGCATTACTATTTGACTAGTTATTGTAACGAATGACTTCTTAAAGTAACCCACCCTGCTTATTGGTGTTCTAAGTTGAATATCTTTAGTGACGCTGATGAAATGAACCAATGAGTTCACGGGTGAACTGAGGAAGTGAGAGATGCGATCAGGTATCAAGTACGACCTTAAACAGTAAATGTATACACGGTGGTGGGAGAAGTACTCTTATTTACTCTGTACAAATATAATAGTTCAACACCTTTCTTCTACTTATTAGTGTTGTAAAATGTCTTGCCCTACAGTGGTGAAATGAACCAGTGAATTCACGGGTTAGCTGAAGCAGTTAGATAGAGGAAGCAGTGAGATGGAGGAAGCGCTTCCTGCTTCAGGCTGAGGGTGCTCCGTGCAACCCGTCCGAACAGCTCCAACACCGCTCCTCTCTCTCCACTTTCTCTCACCTGTAAGCGTGTTTCCTCGTCTCTGTGAACCTGCTCCGGTTCTCCGGTGGCCGTCCTGCGGAGCTGACATCCGGGTACTCGAGACTCCTCTCGCGTCACCTCCTGGTTCTTCACCTGCCCCGCCCACACCTGGGTTGCGGCCCCCCAGCTGGAGGTTTGACCAAGCCCCCACGAAGTGCGCCGGACTCTGTGCCCAATATTCGTTGTGTCCAAACGGCGGTACTGCAACTTCCGTATCAGTCCGTGACGTCACCCGGCCCAAAAATGCTTTTTCCCATTGACTAACATGGGGAAAGAGACGTCTGTAAATCGGTGGATACTTTTTAACTAAATAAACTACCCAGTATGAACTCTTTTATAGCCCTTATTAGAATCATGAAGTCCTTAAAGTAGTAAAATGCACTAAAAGCCGAATCTAGATTTATTTTCTCTCTGCATTCATTCTAGTGAGCCGAGAGAGGGAGCTCGGGGGGCCGGGCTTAAGGGGCAACTCAACTGTGCATGTTTTTTTAGTTTTTTTGTATTGAAACAATAGAGAGGCGAAGTCCCTCCCCTTCCGGGGACCTCCATGGGACCTTATTTCGGAAAAAGTATGTATTGAAGTCAATGGATAGAGAAAACGTATCTTTCGGTCCCGTTTGAATTGTGCCATGAATTACACATATGATGTTTGTCAATCTTAAAAAATAATTTCCATGTCAAAAAAGTCACAGTTTGTCGTAAAACTGTTGAAATATAAGACTATGAAAAATACGCAACTAGAAAGACTACAAATCCCAGAGTCCCGGTCCCGCATGCTGGCTCTTAGGAACCGACTAACTCCCCTTGTGTGTATGTACAGCTCTCAACATGCCCAGACTTGGAGTGATTTTCACCTCTTTTAATACTTTCCGCCTCATTCTGAAAGAAAGAAGTGAAATGTGCCAACGTGACGGCCGTCTGGGTGTGTGGTGCGAGACGGAGATGTAGTTCATTGAGCGTGTCACTACCCGATCTGCCCCCCTGCACAATCTGTACTGCGCATGTGCGAGATGGTCCGCCATATTGGACAACTCCGTACGGCAACTCTAGGCTCCTCTTTGAGCGAAAATACAGAAAATAGGTCAATAACAAGCGTAAAAGTGTGTGGAAATAAGCACTTTTAAAAGTGATTTACAAGCTTTTTATTAAACATCTGTCTGATCTGATTTATTCTGACTGTAGCACAATCAAAGCTTTAATATGTTGAAATGTACCACCCCTAGTTCACTATGTTTTACCTTATAAACAGCGAACCATTCTTTTAACAGTCAACCCAGAGGTCAGAGTGAAACCTACCGATTGATCATCAGGACACATCTCACTGTTCAAACCGCTGATATTACTGCTTGACCTTCTGTAAAGAAATGCAAAAGGGTGAAGAGTATCTGTCAGGGTCTGGGAGGTTTCTGGTTTCAGACACTTCAACATACAAGGAAATAGAGATTGGATTACTTCAACTGATACTAACCGATCCAAATAAATCAAATGTTTCACAGTTAAGGAAGTGCCAAGACATCAACCCGAGTGACATACAAGGAACTGAGTTAAAAAGGTGATATGTTTCCTCATGCCGTGAGACTGGGTTTGTTGATCAAGACTGCATATTTTACCAGTTAACATTTTTTTCAGCCATGGTTGAGAAAAAGGACACCACTTGATGGCTGTATGTTAAGAAACGTTCAAAACCAGAAACAGTAAGACCTCCTATGTTACTATTGTTGCTTCCTATATCACTTGAAAACACAACTCTTTATAAGGTTAAAAACATGAATGTATTACTTTAAAAACATTGTTTCCTTTTGCTTTGACACTGGTTTAAATATAAAGAAACATTTCAAGGCCTTTTGACATTTCATTCATCTGGATTTTGCATCTGTTGCATTTGTTTATGTATAATTCAACCCGGTATCACGGCAAGACGTGAACATGTGACGATCTACCATGCTGGGAGACGTGAAGATGTCACGATTTCGTCCCTTCAAACGTGACAGTTACACGGTATTGTTAACATGGCCCAACCAGTGGAGAAATACCCGGAAGTGCCAAGCAAATGCTCTACCACGACGGTCGGTTGTTATTGTCAATATTAATATAATAATTATTTAATTTTTAATAGTCACACTCGATTTCGCAGATTTTCTTGTTGCCCCAGCTGGTCGACACCTCTTTTAGCAGAAACAAAGGCTACATTAATGTATTACGTGCAATTGCGTTGCCAGGCAACAGCTTGGGTTCATGTTCATTTACAAACTCTTCAACTAGAACCCTAGTTATATTTAAAAACATTTTAGAAGGCCTCACGAAATACTTTAAAGGGGACCTATCATGCAAAATGCACCTTTGTACGTCTTTTCTACATGAATATGTGTCCCGGTGTTCCAGGGAACTCACCAAGTGTCAGAAAACACAACCCTCTCTATTTTCCTCCATACCCAAATCTCTAAAAAAGGGGCTGCAACGGATCTGATAAAAACTGATCCAGATTTGAACACTGTCCTGACGTCAGGACGGTGGCGCTACGGCTATTGGGCCAACTCCACCAATCAGGAGGAGACAGCCACGGCCATTGCCGTTCGAAAGCGCTGGAGACGCTGTAGTACATATGCCAGGCCTGTAGGTGGTGCTGTTCTCACTGAATGCCCTTGCAAAAACAGGGGTAAAAAAGTGCAAATTGAGCGAAATGAGGCATGGCAAAATGCATGATCTGTTTGGTATTTTGAAAAAAAAAAGTATATATAGTATATAGGTATGGTCCTACACTATATTATTATAATATAGCATGATAGGTCCACTTTAATGTAAATTAAAATTAAAATGTGAAGGAATGTGTGTATAACAAATACATCCGTCATAAACAATACCGGAAACAGACGTAGGCAAGATCCTCAGCTCGGTGATTGGATGGTTTAGCACGTTGGGTTATGGTGTTTATGCGATGTGAAATCCGAAAACAATTAAAGAAATTAAATAATACTTCATTCCGAGTGTGCTTGCTTTTCTTTTTAAAAGTCATCACATAACGGCATTGTAATACACGGTTTGGCTGCATTAAATATTACACATCTGCTGTAGTTCTTTATTTATAGAGCCCTGATTAGAAGACTTCTAGGCGCGTTCACACCAAGTACTTTTCCCACAGTAGTTCATGAGAACTTTAGTTCATGAGAGTTCTTTTAGTTCTGATGAACTAAAGCAGATCGCGTTCACACCAAAATGAGTTCCTGGGGGTGGATTAGGCAAATGAGCCGCTGACGTCACTTCTTCTTCTTCTGCTTTGGGTTTACTGGCAGGCCGCAAACAACTTCACGGCGAGTACAGTAGGTGGCGGTATGCACCTTAAAGTTGCAATTCGCCAAAAAAACGATGTATGCTTCTGTTTACCTTCCGACCTCAGACACGGTATGGAGTTGACGTTTTGGTGGTCGTGTTATACAGCTTCGTAACTGAGTTATTTAAGCCAATAATTCAGCCACAAATACAAATACAGATCGACCATTCAAATGCAATAGAAATGCTGAGTCGGAGGCGAAGGCGGTTAAGAAGCCTTAACAAAAGGATTGGACGACGAAAAGCACACGCTATGGACATGTTTCACCGTAGGACAGCCGAGGATGATGACCGTTATCACGCCCAAAGAACAGCAATGGTACGTTAATACTATCTAATGCAGGATTTATGGAGTTATGTAGGGCTAATTTGTGTCTTTGTATGTGTTCCAGATATGCGAATACTACGGAACGCGTCGTGTCCCGCGCTCTCTCTGGGTGAACAATAGAACATCGGCCTGGTGGGAGAAGGTGGTGCCAACGTACACCAATGTGCAGTGGATCAAAGATTTCCTAATGTCCAAGGGCTCTTTTCAACTCCTCTGTATTCGCCTGGAAGCAACGTTGGGGAGACGCAACACCAACTACCGGGAGTGTGTACCCGTGCCTAAAAAATCGCTGCGGGGCAAGACACGCGCACAGCCCTTATGAGGCATCTGAACAGCCCTTATGAAGCATCTGAACAGCCCTTATGAGGCATCTGAACAGCCCTTATGAGGCATCTGAACAGCCCTTGAGGCATCTGAACAGCCCTTATGAAGCATCTGAACAGCCCTTATGAAGCATCTGAACAGCCCTTATGAGGCATCTGAACAGCCCTTATGAGGCATCTGAACAGCCCTCATGAGGCATCTGAACAGCCCTTATGAGGCATCTGAACAGCCCTTATGAGGCATCTGAACAGCCCTTATGAGGCATCTGAACAGCCCTCATGAGGCATCTGAACAGCCCTCATGAGGCATCTGAACAGCCCTTATGAGGCATCTGAACAGCCCTTGAGGCATCTGAACAGCATGGAAATTGTAAATTGACAATAAAGCTGATCTTTTGTACAGTGCATTTGGTTCTCTCTTATTTTTACCACAGTCAACAGACACAATTACAATAGTGCAGACACACCTTAGTGCAAAGATTAAATGTCAGTATCAAAACAGTACTCATACTGTATATTTGTATATTAATATGAGTATATTATTATGTTAAATGTGTGTTAAAGACAATGGGATGAGGTTGAAAGCTCTTTAAAAGCTTTTGTATACCATCTTTACTGTGATAAATACATACATGTTAAGCATACACACCTGAAGAACTACGTTACACACACACAGGTTAGTCTGTGTACCGCTGCACTGCTGCTGGTTTAAACAAGACAGTCATGATGCTAGTGCTGTGCATGTAGGTTCTCTTTTATTTATCAGCAGCAGATCAATAAGTGTCAGTAGTATCAAAACAATATAAAACAGTGGCAATATATATATATATATAATAACAATAGGTAGGCTCAGCAGCAGACACACCTTAGTGCAGGGTGTGGGCAATTATTTTTTACAAGGGGCCACTTCAGAAACTCGAGCTGTGTTGGGGGGCCGAATCAAAAATAAGTTGAACTTAATTCTGCTCAATATACCAATACTGAAAAGGTGTTTTACAGTATGTTAAAGATAAGAAATGAATCAGCTTTATACAAAAAGAAATGAGTGCTTTTGATTTTTGTTTTTCAGTTAATTTTACTTGTTCAGTGAGAAAAATCCAGTCTGTCTTGGGCTTGAACAAGTGCACGGAAATCTGGTTCAATGTCTGAGGTGGATATGCGAAGGACAGCTGAGAGGTGATCATCAGTGATAGAGGATCTGTATCTGGATTTGTTGAACTTCATCACTGAGAATGTCTGTTCACATATGTAGGTAGATCCAAAGAGGACCATCATCTTCTGAGCACGTCTCCTGATGTGTGGAAAGTTCTCCTCTTTCAGGGAAGAGTAAAACTCAGGCAGTGAGACTGACCTAAAGTGCTCTGACAGAAGTGTGTCAGACTGCAGGTCAATGAGTTCAAGCTGAACATCACTGGGTGCATCATCCACATGGCATGTAAATGGGGAAAAGATCATGTTCATTTCATTCTCAACTGTTTTGAAGTCTTTAAATCGCCTTGAAAACTCACCATGCAGTGCTTCTAACATGGATGAGTACCTCTGGAGGTGATCAGCTGATGGTGTGGCTTCCTTCAGTGTTGGCAAGTGCGTGAGAATGTTGTCCTCCATTTGGCTTGAGAGAAGCTGCAGCTTTCTCATGAAAGCCTTCACTGCACTGTACATGTCATGCACAAAAAGGCCCTTGCCTTGCAGTTTGACATTTAGTTCACTCATTAGTGCAGTCACATCTACAGCAAAACCAAGGTCTGCCATCCAGTCTGCATCTGAAAGCTGTGGGATGTCGTTTCCTTTCTTCACACAGAAGTCTTGAATCTCTTCTCTCAGGTCCCATACTCTTTTCAGCACTTTGCCCAGGCTGAGCCACCTGACAGCTGCATGGTAGGGTATGTCACGATGTTCAGTCTCACTTTCCTCCAAAAGTGCAACAAACTGTCTGTGATTCAATGCTCTTGCCCTGATGAAGTTAACTATTTTAGTTACAACATCAACAACATGGTTAATTTTTAACACTGACTTACACAACACTTCCTGATGTATAATACAATGCAAAAATACCTATTTCTGCTCAGGGTTAATTTCTGTCACTTTATCCTGCATTCTCTTCAATAGTCCAACATTTTTCCCTGTCAGATTTGGACAACCATCCGTTGTCACGCCTGCCAGCTTGTCCCATTTCAGTCCCAACTTTTCCACACATGCATTTACCTCCGTGAACAAATCACTCCCTGTTGTTGTACCTTTCATTGACTGCATGGCTGCCAGCTCCTCCGTGATTTTGAAGTCTGTAGTTATCCCACGTAGGAAGATGAGTAGCTGGGCAGTGTCACGTACATCGCAGCTCTCATCCAAAGCCAAGGAAAAAAAGTCAAAGTTGACCGCTCTGTTCTGCAGCTGAAGCTCCAGATTTCCCGCGATGTCCTCAATCTCCTCGTAACAGTGCGTCGGGAGAGCGGCACTTTCTCAAATGCCTCCTTTTTCTCCGGGCATATTAGTGTCCAACAAACACTCCTTAATGAACTCTCCGTCCGAAAACGGTTAACTTTTAAGACATAACTCGTCTTGACAGCTGCATCTCTGGATGTGGAATGTTTTGTGAAAATGTGTTGTTGGCTTTGCAGCTTAGCTAGCAAAGCATCCGACCCCTTTGCCCGCTCTTCCTCAGACAGGTTCTTGTATTTATCTGCGTGTTTGGTAGCATAGTGGCGACTCAAATTGTACTCCTTGAACACAGCGACCTGCGCACCACAAACTAAACACACAGCTTTACCTTTCACTTCTGTAAATAAATACTTAGCGGTCCATGTCTTGTTGAAAACGCGGCATTCAGTATCGATCTTTCTTGCCCTTAGCGGACATTTCGAGGACTAGCCGGCCAGCATCACTCGTAGCTGTTCACGGCATGCGCGTTTACGTAAATAAATAAAAAAACAGCAGCCCTTTTCAAAATAAAAGCAACACAGTTAGAAAAGTATTTACGCCATGCAAGCAATACAGCTGTGTTGCTTTTATTTTGAAAAGGTTGCTTTTTTTTCATTATGTTATAATTTATGATCAACCTCACACGGGCCAGTTATCAATGACGACAAGTTTTTCTTAATTTTTTTTTAAGGCCTGTTGGATTTAATCAGCTCGCTAAGCACTGCCAGAAGCCCAGCCTGAAAGGTATTTTGTTGCTCCACCTGGCGCGCCGACACCTCCACCTGGCGCGCCGACACCTCCACCTGGCGCGCCGCCGAGTCAGCATGGCGCTGCATCACCATGAGCAGCTGGTCGTCCGATTCCTGGGCCTTGTGTGAATGCAGCAGCCGCTCGTCGTGCATCTCCTTGGCACGCAGGTCCTCATTCTCCTTGCTGACCATGGCACGGCGGTCCATCGCCATGATGGTGTCAAGGAAGCTGTCATCGCGTGCCCACTTTCCTAAGAGGAGTAAGACACAAGATCAGTTTAATCGCAACAACGAGACAACATTGTTCAACATTGGACATGGTGCAGGCAGGGACAGTCAAATAAAAAATAAATATCAAAGTGCCCTTATTTATTGTTTTGTGCTTAATGTATGCTTGAACTTTGTTTTATAGGGATTAGTGGACATCAGTTAGATGTGTAACCTTCTTTCAAGGCCAGAGTAGTTACAGTGTAAGTGGATTGACATCTAACATAACATGGCTGAGTACAATTATAACAATCAATAAAAAAAAGGAAAAATAAATAGAATTTCAATTACATTTCTACTTAAATGTGCAAAAATATTAGAACATCAGTCTTTGTGGCATGCAGGTAATCAACTGTTTAAGCTTTTACCATTAACATGCAGAATGAATGTTGCAAATGACTTGAAATTATAGCAACTACAATGTATTGTTAGAGGTAAGAATATAGAGGTAGCATTATGTCCAGCTAGCATGCTAATTGCTAACGTTATATTATCGTTTTATCCCGGAGGGGAAAACTAGTTTCAAATCCAGAGAGAAACACCTCGCCTGAAACACACGATTAGTGCCATGAGTTAGTGAAGCAAATTACAGAACATTGCACACTTATTCACAAGTCAAAACGTGTTCATAGCGCAGGGTTGCCAACTTTGGGTACCTGGCTGGAGTGAGATTTTGATATCATGGGTTTAATTCGGTTTAATTACACATATGCGCACGAAATGACTGCTATCGTGTCAGCAGCGAGACCTTAGCATATATATAGGAATATATACAATATATACAAATACACAATAATGGACACAGACTATAAAGGGCACACAGTTTCATTCACTAATGAAAGTCAAACATGTTTGTTTCCACTGTTTTATTGTGTGCCTGTCGCGATAAACAATTAATTGACTTATCGTACGATAAATAAAAATGAACTCGATAACTTTTCTGACCTCGATAAATTGCCATTTACATGAGGATGTGACTAGCAGTTTGAAAGGATGTACTTGAATTATTATTATATATTATCATTATGTCAGTGGTCTAAAATGGTCATACGGTGCCGACAATATTATCGTTTATTGCAATAATTTCCGGGAAAATGTATCCAACAAAATTAATTATCGTGAGAGGCCTATGAAACACACAACACAAACAAATCTACAGACTTACTCCAAACTGCCAAATATATTAATTAACACACTCCACTCTCATATACTCTCTGACTCTATTTTGGCCTAGTAGAACAATAAGCAGCAGACTTTGACTTTTTTATCATTTCTACTGGATCTTAGATCTGCGCATGCGCAATACGGGTCGGCAGTTGCGGCTCCAGAGTATTTTTGTTGGGTAATCTATGTAGGGCTAACCCATACAGTGATGGGGCTCAAGTCAGTATTTGTAATGTAATTACATACACGCTCCCCCGACAGTGAAACGCCACGCGTGAGGTTTAGATTATTTCCCTGTCTCAATCCAAATTGAACTGTATGAAATAAAAAGGCACATTTGTCTTGTAGTAAATAAAAAGGGCGACCTGGAGCCAATCCTGCAATTTCCCCACAGGTGAAAGAGTTGACATGCTGAAAACGCAACCCCTGCAGGGGGGTCTGGGGGATTGTCCCCAGGAGATTTTTTTAAATACTAACATAAAATACACATTCTGTACTCTCTTGCGAAGAAAAATAAATAAATCTATTACTACACAACATATTTAAAAAAAATGAATGGCATTTTAGTTTTGTGTGACTTTGTTTCCAGTGTGTCCCTGGTGTGTCCCCGGTGTGTCCCCGGTGTGTCGGGGAACTCACGCAGCATCAGAAAATAAAACCCTCTCTCTTTTCCTCCGTACCCAAATCTCTAAAAACGGGGGAACAACGGAGCTGATCCAGATTTGCGTCCGATATGACGTAATATCTGAAATGTGGACCCACGGCCCAATCAGAAACGTTGCTATCAGAAACAATGCCCGACTGTTTTGGACGTAATATGGTCGGTTTTTACATTAGGTCATCTTTTTTGGACCCCAACCTCCAGCCTCTCCGGTTGATATTCTGGGCTCTATAAAAAAAAACATCCTCCCCTCGGTCATGAACCTTGGAGTGACCTTCACTAGCACTTTTAAATTCGACAAGCAGGTCAGCACCGTAGTAAAATCCTGCTTTTTTAAAATAAGACTATTGCCAAAACCAAGTCGTATTTATCTTTTAAAGACTTAGAAAGGGTTATTAACGCCTTTGTAACCTCGAGACTGGACTATTGTAACGCTCTGTATGTGGGTATGGACCAGGCCTCAATCAAACGCTTACAGCTAGTCCAAAACGCTGCTGCACGTTTGCTGACTGGCCACAAAAAGCGTGACCACATCACCCCTATTCTGGCCTCACTACACTGGCTTCCAGTTCGGTTCAGAATTGATTTTAAATCCTTTTATTTGTTTTTAAAGCACTAAATGGGCTGGCCCGGCCTATATACTGAACTCCTCCAGCGCTACACCCCAGCCAGAGCTTTAAGGTCTGCTGACCAGCTGCTGCTGGTAGTGCCCAAGACCAGGCTAAAAACCGAGGGCACCGAGCCTTCACAGCAGCTGGCCCTAGGCTCTGGAACACTCTGCCCCTCCATGTGAGGTCGGCCCAGACCCTAGGGGTTTTTAAATCAAAACTAAAAACACACTTCTTCTCTCTGGCCTTCTAGTTAGAGCGGAGCACGACTCCTGACTTTTCCGTGTGTTTTATTTTTATTTTGTTTTTAAGATATATCTGTTGTAATTTATTGTCGTTTATTGTGATTTGTAGTAATGTGTTTTTATTACATGTAGAGTACTTTGGCTCAACCAAAAATCGCTTTTAAATGTGCTATATAAATAAAACCTGATTTGATTTGATTTGATCGCTAACACTCAGAGCTAACCCGTACTGGAGAGCATGTGTGTGAAGAAGCAGGAAATAAAAAGGAACTCACCTTGTGGTATAACCGGCAAGAGAGAAAGCCTTTGAGCTCCATACTGTTTCAGAGAGAATCCTTGATAATCCATGATATGGCGTTTCATCACGGCAGCATTTAGTTTAGACAGTAGCTGCCGGTCCCGCATGAGCTCAGACCCCTCCTTTTTAAAGCTTTATACCCAAATCAGCACTTTAGAAACAGGAAGTGAAATAGAGGGATATGAGGCATGGCTAGAATGATCTGTTTGGTATTTGGAGCAAAACACTTCAGACATGTTTTTTATATTTTGTATATATCTGAGATCTATGCTATTGCCTACAAATAGCCTGATAGGTGACCTTTAAAGCAGGCTGGCAAAAGTTTTCATGTACATTTTTCTTTAAATTGTTCAATAGATTAAAACTGTGTTCTGTGGATTCTAATTCGGTTTCTGGAGAGAGTTATTAATCCTTTCAGCATCACAATCATAATCACAGACAACTCCATTGCTTTGGCTTGGAAATTATTTTAAGAATTATAAATGTGCAGACCTTCAAGGCTAAGATCATTGACTTTAATAATAATAATAATAATAATGGGTTCCATTTATAAAGCACTTCATATTTGATTTCAAATCCCGAAGTGCTACAAGCAGTGAGCATGAACAGTATAAATAGACATTACACAACACGGTAGAATTAATAAAAAGCAATACAAATAAAAACTTTAAAATGTCTCACTTTAACATTTTTGGATTCATTGAACTGAATTGTGCTTTCTTCATGTACAGTAGGATAAATACAAAGCCCCCACTTTCAGCTTACCTTTCCCCTGCTGAAGAGGTTACTCCTCAGATGTCCCTTACAGGAAGGATGTTGTTGGCATGACCAGAAAGGACTCCACCTTTTCTTTTTCAATTCTTTGTTGCAAGAATGCATTCAGTCAAACAAGGTAACAAGTGTGTTTTAAGACACTGATTGACTTCTGGCACCAACACATTCATGTGATGCTAGGTCAATCAAAAACACAGATCGTCTTCAGTTCCTGTTGGACAACATTCTGCCAGAGCCATCCAAGTTTCAAATGGCTCTATTGACAGATGAATGGGACCAGTGGTGAACAACTTGTGTTCTTAATCAGCAGATAGAAGCACTACAAATAAATATAACTTACATACAGTCGAGGATAGGAGTCGAGGAAAGGAGTCGAGGATAGGAGTCGAGGATAGGAGTCGAGGAGGGGGATTAGAGAAATGAGAAACCTTCAAGATCTTCATCACCTTCCTCCCTCCTCTTCCTCTCCTCTCAGTGACTCACAGTCTAAATAACTGTTTGCAGCTGGGTTAGGATCACACACACACACACACACACACACACACACACACACACACACACACACACACACACACACACACACACACACACACACACACACACACACACACACACACACACACACACACACACACACACACACACACACACACACACACACTCACACACACACACACACACACACACACACACACACACACACACAGAGACAAACATACACACTCTCTCGCACACACCTACACACTCACACACACACACACACACACAGACATACAGACACACACACACTCACTCACACACACTCTCTCTCACACACACACACAACACACACACACACACACACACACACACACACACACACACACACAACACACACACACACACACCACAC
>JAAOOA010000281.1:165000-215000 GCA_012861695.1 Trematomus loennbergii
AAAAACAGGCTCAGGGCTTAAGAGGTTAAGTACTAACACAACACTTTTAAGTTGTAAAAAAACATTCATTGCATTAACTTAAAGGTCACCTATCGTGCTTTCATACATAAATATGTGTCCCCCGTGTGTCAGGAGACTCACAAAGGGGCGTGGCCAGCAGCAGCTCAGGTACGTTGGAAGCTACTGACCCAGAATCAGCTCTTTAGTCACAGGCCTGAAATAGAGGGGGATGAGGCTGCAATGATCTGTTTGGGCTTTGGAGCAAAGCACTTCAGAGACATGTTTTTTATATCTCTGAAACCTATGATATATGCCTAAAAATAGTATAACAGGAGACCTTGAACATATACCAAACAGTTGGCTTTATTGCTAGGTTCAATAAATGAACAAAATGCACTTTAAACATGTCATGCAGGAGTAAGACAATGATTTAAGTAGGTACCTCCATATGATTATTGTGAATACATGATTAAAGGTTTCAGCCTAACTCTCTGAAACATGATCTCACACATCACTTGTGGATTGTTATATTTTATAAATCTAAAAGTGTTCATTCATCTGAAGCACTTTGAGAGCATTATCAATAGGATATAAATATTGTGTGTTCTTGTAACAAGTGTGTGCATTTGTAAAGCATTGAAACAGAAACACACTGATTGTATAACTATTAACGTAACGACACAGAAAGAAAGTTACATCTACACATCACGGTGGAATTGGCATTACTCCTGAAGTTACTCGTGCACAGTGCTGCCCCTGACAGAGTTGGCCCGTTCTTTACATAACGTGTGAAAGTGTGTTCATTGGATGACAATAGTGAAGCTGAGGGAAATGATTTCCAGATATGTGTTCAGTTAAAACCACCAGTACGTCTTCTTATCTCAATGTCTCAGTTTTGCTCACAGCCTCTTTGCATCACTAAACTGGTGACATCAGGGAATCAGTCAGGGAGCATTTGACGGGTTTAGAGAACATTGTTTTGAATCTTCAGGAAGTGTATGAACCACTTCCTGCCGAGGACCCTTCATTGTGTACGCTGTTAATGTGTGTTATCGTGCGTTAACCCGGTGTTTGTGCCTCTTCCTCTGTGCAGAGTCATGAAGCTGCTCCTCCTGCTGGCAGGTAAGCAGCATCGCAGGCTTCACTGTGACAAACAACATGTGTTTGAAAGGCATTATGAATGCATTTCAAAGTCAAGTCCTCTGTGCATAGAGTCACTGCGAGTGTGTAATAGCCCCACACTACTCTACTGTCTTCTTTGTGCAAATAAACAAGATAATGTTTGAATGATAGACTTTTAAAACATGAGCTCATCCATGAAATCAATATAAATCTGAACGGGTAGCTCTTATTCAACATTTTGATGGCTTCAGTTAATGAGGGGGTTAGCCTTCAACCACTTGTATTTATGAATGAAACAGAACCCAGATACCCTGTATACATTCACCCTGAAGGAGCACATGTTTTACAGAATAAATAAGTATATCATTATTCACTCATTGCACTGATGAGTGTCACTTCAAGTCAGAGGAGAGACTTCAGGGAACGATGAGTGTTCAGGTTGTTCTTGATGGATGTGTTTCTCCTGGAACTCCTGCAGTTGCTGCCAGCCAGATGGAGCTCTCTGCCTCTCAGGATTCACTCTGAATGCTCCTGGTGGAAACATCACATCAGCACCATGCCCATCACTTTCTATGGAAAAACATACACATGGTACACGTGAGTACAATGAACCCCTGCCTGTGTTTCCTGTGATCATCCAGCACACACACTGACTGCTGATGACTGGTATTATTACACGTACTACACGTACTACACGTACTACACATACTACACGTACTACACATACTACACGTACTACACATATTACACATGCAACACATATTACACAGGCAACACATATTACACGTACAACACATATTACACGTACTATACGTACTACACGTATTACACGTACTATACGTACTACACGTACTACACGTATTACACGTACTACACGTACTACACGTACTACACGTACTACACGTACTCCACGTACTACACGTACTACACGTACTACACGTACTCCACGTACTACACGTACTACCGTACTACACGTATAATAATAATAATAATGCATTTGATTTATATAGCACACTTTAAAAACAACGTCATCTCAAGGTGCTTCACAAAGCTATAAGGAACAATAAGTAAAAAGTTATCTAAAGGAGCATATTGGATAAAATATGGCAATATAAAAATAAAAATAAAAGGTTAAGAGCATAGAAGGTTTAAAAAAAATAAAGTAAAGGACAGTCAGTAAAATGCGGTGTGGAACAGGTGGGTCTTGAGGCATTTCCTAAAAACTGAGAGTCATGCAGAGGTCCGTATGTTCTCTGGAAGCTGATTCCACAGACGTGGACCCAGGGAGGAGAAAGCACGGTTTCCCATGCTGACCAGTTTTGTCCGCGGGACAGCCAGGAGATTGGAGCTGTCTGACCTGAGTGTGCGTGAGGTATGGGAATGTTTTCTGGTGAGCAGGTCCTGTAGGTAGGTGGGGCCAGTGTGGTTGATGGCGTTGAAGACCATTATGAGGACTTTGTAGTTGATCCGGTGTGTTACAGGGAGCCAGTGGAGTGAGTGAAGGATGGGGGTGATGTGCTCTGATTTGCGTGTTTTTGTGAGTATCCGGGCGGCACACTTTTGTATATATTGTAGTCTCTGAGTGGTTTTTGCTGGAATGTCTGCAAGCAGAGAATTGCAGTAATCAATGCGGGAGGTGATGAAGGCATGGACCAGTTTTTCTGCATCCGGTTTGGTGAGGGAGTGTCGCATTTTGGAGATGTTTCTTAGGTGGTAGTATGAGGCTTGGCAGACCGTCTTTATGTGTGCTTGGAATGAAAGGGATGAGTCCAGTTTCACACCTAGGCTCGTTACAAGTGGGGAGAGGGGAATGGAGTGGCCATTGATGCTGATATGAGGGATATCAGTTTGTTGTGTTTGATGTGGTGTTCCAATCAGATGGCCTCTGATTTGCTGCTATTTAGTTGGAGGGAGTTGTTGCTCATCCAGTGGTGTATGTGTTCCAGCATGGGCGTAGGAAGCATCCTGAATGTGGGGGGGACATTTTTAACGGGGGTGAAAAAAAAATAGATTTCCTGTATTCTGGTGCATTTTAACAGGTGGTTTGATACTTTTATGTGGCTATACTAGCATGAGGAAAATGATGGGTACATTTTGTAATTTCATCCAGTAGTAAAGAAAGGAAACATATTTGATTATTAATTCAGAGCTGTCTTTGAATTAATAAAAAGCAGTTTAAATGCCCATTTTTTTTACATTTATATACAACAATAAATATTTGTGAGTGCATTGAGAGATATTGTTGTGGAGAGTCATTTATATATAATCGCAAAATACATTTGTGAATCCTTCTGTGAGCATTTATTAATATTGAGACTGATCTGACTCCATACGGATGTTAAGTTCACCTATGGTATCATTGACTTAAATGTTCAAATAAATGTTGCTCTTCTGTCTATATTGGTCATATATGATTTGTTATTATGATGGTGGCAGTTGGAATAATGGATGGAGAGCAGGCTTTCAGTAGGGAGGTGGGGATAGGATCAAGGGCGCAGCTAGATGAGGTCATAGCTGAGATAATTTTTGAAAGCTCAGCTTGCGTGACCTCCGTGAAGCAGTTTAGGATTGGTGCATTTGGTGGAGCAAGTACAGGATGTTGGGGAGAGACAGGTTGGTTTGAGGAGGCTTTGGCGATGTTAAGCCTGATGTTTTCAATTTTTGTTTTCAAAACTTCCATAAAGCGGTTGCAGTCATCAGTTGTAGGAGTGGTTGATGAGGGATCACTAGGTTTGAGCAACCGATGTATTGTGGAGAATAGGTGCTTAGGTTTGTTTCAATTTGTCTCAATCAGATTGGAGTAGTAGGCTGACCTGGTTGCTCTCAATGCCGAGGAATAGGCCTTCTGGTGATCTCTAAAAGAGAGCAGTTTTTGCGTCTGGAGAAAACCCGGTCCACTCTGAAGGTGATGTTATAAGGCCTGGCAGCCATTGATCACACACGCAGAGAAGTGCAAGCTGGACTTAACTCGTTAAAGAAGAGTGTGTATAGGTTTGAGTGTTGCTGAATCTGGGCTGCTACCATTTCTAAAGCATATTGTAAATGTTGTATATATTTTGTCTTTTTGTCTGTCGTTTGCTTTGTATGTTTTTATTTATTTAACTGTTGTGTCAATCGTGAGAACGTGTACACTTATCTCATTTACTCTGTTTTTTTAATTTATATATTTTTCTTTCATATTGGGGTATATTTGATCTGCTTTTTGGCAGTCTGTTTAAATGTGCACTGTTGCATCTGCAGTATGTATTTGACGCTCAATGACATTCTGTAGGATTTTTCTTTGTAATGAAAAGTTTCAAAAATAAAGTGTTAAAAAAAAAGAATGATTCTGTGTTTATTTATAAGGTAACACATAGTGAACTAGGGGTGGTACATTTCCAGATATTAAAGCTTTGATTGTGCTACAGTCATAATAAATCAGATCAGACAGATGTTTAATAAAAAGCTTGTAAATCACTTTAAAAAGCGCTTATTTCCACAGACTTTTACGCTTGTTATTGACCTATTTTCTGCCTTTTAGCTCAACGAGGAGCCTCTAGCGATGAACCAGGAATCCCCCTCTGAGGAGTTGGTGCCGCTGAAGAAGCTGCGGACACACATTTCAGACAAACCCAACTATTCTCTCAATCTGTGGAGTATCATGAAGAACTGTATTGGTAAAGAGCGGTCCAAAATCCCAATGTCTGAGTATTTCTAAGAGGTTACTCCAGATCAGATGTCCCTTACAGGAATTATGTTTGTTGGCATGACCAGAAAGGACTCCACCTTTTCTTTTTAAATTCTTTGTTGCAAGAATGCATTCAGTCAAACAAGCTAACAAGTGTGTTTTAAGATCGCACTGATTGACTTCTGGCACCAAAACATTCATGTGATGCCAGGTCGATCAAAAACACAGATCGTCTTCAGTTCCTGTTGGACAACATTCTGCCAGAGCCATCCAAGTTTCAAATGGCTCTATTGACAGATGAATAGGACCAGTGGTGAACAAGTTGTGGTCAGAGGTCAGAGTGAAACCTACCGATTGATCATCAGGACACATCTCACTGTTCAAACCGCTGATATTACTGCTTGACCTTCTGTAAAGAAATGCAAAAGGTAAAAGAGTATCTGTCAGGGTCTGGGAGGTTTCTGGTTTCAGACACTTCAACATACAAGGAAATAGAGATTGGATTACTTCAACTGATACTAACCGATCCAAATAAATCAAATGTTTCACAGTTAAGGAAGTGCCAAGACATCAACCCGAGTGACATACAAGGAACTGAGTTAAAAAACAGAAGTCTTAAGAGATGAGACAAGGATTAGGGGAATTCGGAGTCACACAAGGTGATGTGTTTCCTTGTGTGACTGTTGAGTAAATAACAGTGTGTTATTTAGAAAAGAATGACAAATTAGAAGGAAAAAAAGATAAAAAAATACAGATGTCAGTATTCTGAGGCTCTGAACCATTTATTTTCCTCACGGACGGCAAAAAAAGTCAGACATTATAGAATTTAAATAAAAACAATATCGTGGCTTGATATTGAGTAACAAAACATTTTTATGAGCCACACAGCTTCTGGTCTTCCAAGATCCGACCGGACAAAAAGACGTGGTGCCGGCACGAAACATACTACCAATAGAAATACATTGCTTTTAAAATCGTTCTGTGTGACACGAAAAAAAGGGGAAATCGTGTTGGTGAACACGACGCAATAGATTACATGTCGTGACTATAACACGAAATGCCGTGAGACTGGGTTTGTTGATCAAGACTGCATATTTGACCAGTTCAAATACGTTTTTGTCAGCCTTGGTTGAGAAAAAGGACACCACTTGATGGCTGTATGTTCAGAAACTTTCAAAACCAGAAACAGTACGTATACATTTGTATTTGAATAAAGACGTTCAGCCTATATTTCACTGATTAACACTCATCAAGCGTTTCCACTGAGCCGTTTTGGTTCTTGTAGTTTACTCACACACACACACACACACACACACACACACGCCTGATAAACACAGGAAACCATTTTTAATACAAGAATAACCAGACTGAGAAGTTTTCAGGAATGTTTGCGTCAGTCTTTAGAGGCTGGACGAGCAGAAACAGCATAAAAACAGACGGAGCGAGACACAGCGCCACATCAGAGCTGCACCTGCAGGACCAGGACCTTAAGAAAAGCATCAGCTGCCCCGGACCACCAGGACCTAAACAGAAGTATCAGCTGCCCCGGACCTCCAGGACCTCCAGACGGTGAGTCTCCACTTATGTTTCTCCTCACGGTCCTGCATCTCCGTCAGGAAGCCTCCTGTGACTCGGTGCAGGGACCAGTCCCCTCAGAAACACAGAGAATCCTGAAGAGAGGTCCGTGTGAATGCTGAATGCTGAGCTTTCTGAGTAACGTACGGGGAGCAGGTAGCAGCTGAAATCTTAAAGGTGGGGTAGGTAATTTTGGAGAAACCAGCTTGAGTGTGCTAGAATTTGAAAATACACAGCCGGAAAAAATCTGCCACTTCCTTACAGAGCCCCTCCTCCAACACACATGAACGCGCACATGACCAATGAGGGCACGAGATAAGTTTGTGCACAAATGGAAGGCTGACAGGCAGGTAGGGCATCCAGTTATTTTAGCCAGGCCGGCTAAAATGATTGATCGTGCTTTTTACAGTACTACGGCTTCCACAGATGACATGTTTTTAATGGATTTTTTGTCAAAGCACTTAAGATATTCATTGCTATCGGGATGTTAAGAGCATTCCATGGAATATAACAAAAAGTGTATCTCCAGCCGGTTTCTCAAACTTACCTACCCTACCTTTAACAGTTTCTCCATTGACTTCTGTAGTGAAATGTGGATGAATTATGGTGAATATTATTCATAGCATTCCTAACTGAGATTAATGTTTTGATGTTTGAACCAAGTTTGTGGGTTGAAGATGTGGAAGTAGTTAAGGTACAGAAAAGTGTACGGAAGACTAATAGAGATAATGACTTTTTGCTGTAGAAGAACGTACATAGTAAAACTGAATAAGTTGTGGTAACTTTAAAAAAGTATGCAAACTCATTGCCTCACAATAACTAAGGTAAGTTAGTATGGTGAGTAGGAACAACTTGTTTATTAAGTACTAACACAACACTTTTAAGTTGTAAAAAAACATTCATTGCATTAACTTAAAGGTCACCTATCATGCTTTCATACATAAATATGTGTCCCCCGTGTGTCAGGAGACTCACAAAGGGGCGTGGCCAGCAGCAGCTCGGGTACGTTGGAAGCTACTGACCCAGAATCAGCTCTTTAGTCACAGGCCTGAAATAGAGGGGGATGAGGCTGCAATGATCTGTTTGGGCTTTGGAGCAAAGCACTTCAGAGACATGTTTTTTATATCTCTGAAACCTATAATATGCCTAAAAATAGTATAACAGGAGACCTTGAACATATACCAAACAGTTGGCTTTATTGCTAGGTTCAATAAGTGAACAAAATGCACTTTAAACATGTCATGCAGGAGTAAGACAATGATTTAAGTAGGTACCTCCATATGATTATTGTGAATACATGATTAAAGGTTTCAGCCTAACTCTCTGAAACATGATGTCACACATCACTTGTGGATTGTTATATTTTATAAATCTAAAAGTGTTCATTCATCTGAAGCACTTTGAGAGCATTATCAATAGGATATAAATATTGTGTGCTCTTGTAACAAGTGTGTGCATTTGTAAAGCATTGAAACTGAAACACACTGATTGTATAACTATTAACGCTAACGACACAGAAAGAAAGTTACATCTACACATCACGGTGGAATTGGCATTACTCCTGAAGTTACTCGTGCACAGTGCTGCCCCTGACAGAGTTGGCCCGTTCTTTACATAACGTGTGAAAGTGTGTTCATTGGATGACAATAGTGAAGCTGAGGGAAATGATTTCCAGATATGTGTTCAGTTAAAAACCACCAGTACGTCTTCTTATCTCAATGTCTCAGTTTTGCTCACAGCCTCTTTGCATCACTAAACTGGTGACATCAGGGAATCAGTCAGGGAGCATTTGACGGGTTTAGAGAACATTGTTTTGAATCTTCAGGAAGTGTATGAACCACTTCCTGCCGAGGACCCTTCATTGTGTACGCTGTTAATGTGTGTTATCGTGCGTTAACCCGGTGTTTGTGCCTCTTCCTCTGTGCAGAGTCATGAAGCTGCTCCTCCTGCTGGCAGGTAAGCAGCATCGCAGGCTTCACTGTGACAAACAACATGTGTTTGAAAGGCATTATGAATGCATTTCAAAGTCAAGTCCTCTGTGCATAGAGTCACTGAGAGTGTGTAATAGCCCCGCACTACTCTACTGTCTTCTTTGTGCAAATAAACAAAGATAATGTTTGAATGATAGACTTTTAAAACATGAGCTCATCCATGAAATCAATATAAATCTGAACGAGTAGCTCTTATTCAACATGTTGATGGCTTCAGTTAATGAGGGGGTTAGCCTTCAACCACTTGTATTTATGAATGAAACATAACCCAGATACCCTGTATACATTCACCCTGAAGGAGCACATGCTTTACAGAATAAATAAGTATATCATTATTCACTCATTGCACTGATGAGTGTCACTTCAAGTCAGAGGAGAGACTTCAGGGAACGATGAGTGTTCAGGTTGTTCTTGATGGATGTGTTTCTCCTGGAACTCCTGCAGTTGCTGCCAGCCAGATGGAGCTCTCTGCCTCTCAGAGTTATATCACTCTGAATGCTCCTGGTGGAAACATCAACATCAGCACCATGCCCATCACTTTCTATGGAAAAACATACACATGGTTACACGTGAGTACAATGAACCCCTGCCTGTGTTTCCTGTGATCATCCAGCACACACACTGACTGCTGATGACTGGTATTATTACACATACTACACGTACTACACGTACTACACGTACTACACGTACTACACGTACTACACATGCTACACGTACTACACATACTACAAGTACTACACATACTACACATATTACTCATAATAAAGGTATTATAGATATTACAGATATTACACATAACTCACTGATTAATATGTTATAACTCACTGTTTAATATGTTATAACTCACTGTTTAATATGTACTAACTCACAGTTTAATATGTACTAACTCACTGTTTAATATGTTATAACTCACTGTTTAATATGTACTAACTCACTGTTTAATATGTACTAACTCACTGTTTAATATGTTATAACTCACTGTTTAATATGTACTAACTCACTGTTTAATATGTACTAACTCACTGTTTAATATGTACTAACTCACTGTTTAATATGTACTAACTCACTGTTTAATATGTACTAACTCACTGTTTAATATGTACTAACTTACAGTTTAATATGTACTAACTCACTGTTTAATATGTACTAACTTACAGTTTAATATGTACTAACTCACAGTTTAATATGTACTAACTCACAGTCCTCAGAATCAGTCACTAGTGTGTTTGTCTTGATCTTATTTATATATAGATGTAAGCGGTTTGTTACCTTTCAGCGTGTCAGCCTGTAAATATGGGAGCAAATGAATAATGACATGTTGCTAAAGGCAGAGAATGAATTGAGTATTACACACAAAGTTTAAAGTGTGTGCTTTTTGTGCCAGCTGTTATTTTGGGTATTATAAAAGTTTCCCCTCATATTATTCAATATCAGACGCACTGAGACAGGCTTGGTCCCAGAATGCATCACTGTGAGTCTGGTCCGGAGCTGGAAAGTGAGCGTAACATTTCCCTCTGGGGTCTATGGGGTCTATGGAGGTCTATGGGGTCTATGGGGTCTATGGGGTCTATGGGGTCTATGGGGTCTATGGGGTCTATGGGTCTATGGGGTCTATGGGGTCTATGGGTATGGGGTCTATGGAGGTCTATGGGGTCTATGGGGTCTATGGAGGTCTATGGGGTCTATGGGGTATGGGGTCTATGGGGTCTATGAGGTCTATGGGGTCTATGGGGTCTATGGGGTCAGGCACTGATCAGATCAGTTCAATGGAGTGGGGACAGATCATTACTAGAGCCAACAGGAAGTGGTTTGGAGCAGCTGGACGCGTCTCTTTGATTCCACATGTGTCTCTGTATGAAAGGAGACATAAAGACTTGTTGGACAGTGGCTTGTAGAAAGGTTTTTTCCAAAGTGAGAGAAATGTTTTGATCTCATAATTGATCCTATCCTTTTTCTCCGTAGCTCAAAGCACACCTTGCAGCTCAGACATTTGAGGAGATGAAACGATGCTGTTTTGGAGCGAAAGCCTTCATATTGTAGTTCCTTTTTTTGTTTTTGCAGGTGAAGGTGGGCAATAAGGATGAAGTTTGTTTAAAAAATGACCCATCTGAGGACGACATTGACTGCGTGGTGACCAACGACGGGGTGGCTTCAGACAAAGTGTTCTACCGTATAATACCTGGATCAGTTACCCCTCCCTCTTATCTTTCTAACATCAAAACCCAGGGACTGGGTTACATTGTATTCCATACTACAATGGTGCTACATGGAATGTGAGTCCTGATCCGATCCCTGTTACACACTGACTGGTGTCCAGCTGTTTGTACAAAATGAACATTTCAAAGACATTGTGTGGCAAAGACAACTTCAAATCAAAGTTTATTTGTAAAATGTTGGAAGCATTTCCTAATATTTCTCTCTCTGTTCCTGCTTTCAGATGCAGTGGGTATTCTACAATTATGGTTTGCAAGCTGCTTGCTATACAATCATCCTACTGGCCGTCCGTTTTCTTATAGTTTAGTAAGTATGACATGAGGCTGTTACCTAACCCTAACCCTTCAGCCTCACCGATGTTTAGAGTTACCATTTGTCAGGTCCCGATACCAATGCAATGTTTCCTGTTTGTTTCTGTGTGCCAGGGAAACTCATATCCTAAATGCTTTCTGTTAGAAAGCTGCTGTCTTCCAGCCTTCCTCACACTCACTCTGAATGAGAACTGATCCCTGAGAAGACTTCTGTACCCTAACCACCCTGAGAAATGAGAACTGAGGCTGTGTGTGATCCATTATTCCTTTGTATCACTATCAGACATCATTCATATGAATACAGAACCAGCTTTCAGTTCAGCATGGATAGGTGAATGGAGAAGATCAAGTGCAGTCTGTTTGCTCCTCTAAGCCTCTCCTTTGAAAACTCTCTTCTTATTTTCACTTCTAAACAGAGATAGGTGTCAGAAATAATGTCATCCACAGCCTTAGAGTTTCAGGAAGCAGAAGTCACTCAGCATCATGTGTCTGAAGACAAAGAGAGTTCTTATCAGTGACACATGTAGCTGCTAGCATGCAGAGCTAACGGGGGCAGGCTGGACTCACAGCACCAGGGGCTGGTGGTTCTGCTCCTTCCTGCCCTCAAGTGGACAAAGGAGTTCATTAGAAATATCAATCTGGAATAATGAAGGAGCTCACCACTGCTCTCACTGTTACTTCATGTCCTAACATCGGAGGAAATATATCAGAAGTGGCATCTATAGAACACTTTCATTCATGTGTACAGTGTTGAGGTTACCTTTGTTTTCACTGATTGTATTTACTTGTTATTTTAAATGTGTTTTTAAGGTTCAAACATCTGTCCAGGGACTACAGCTGTAAAAGAGCCTCTTGGCTAACTCTGGCACATTTACAGAAATGGTTCTTAGTGTGCAATGTCCCTGTTAAATAAATAATATACATACAAATACATTCTGTTTAATCCTTTACTAGAAATGTCTACAACAGTCGGTGGCACAGTGATGGATACCTGGGAGCCTCCTCAGGTACAGGTTCTACTTTCGAGACCTGAGTGGATGCAGAGGCTCAGGTAAGCTGGTCTGGGGGTTCCCAAAGAAAGGGATCCTCTAAGTTAAATGTGATATTAAAACATGTCTGTTGTTTCCCTATCTTAAATTCTGCCTGTAGTTACTGAAGTGTAATATCATTACCTCCATTCTCCTCCAAGGTGGCGCTGTAATGCCGGGTTCAGAGATGCCCAACTTAGGGCCCTGCTCTACTGGAGTCTGTTCTCTGTCTGCAGTCCTCTCTAATGTCACTGCATGTGGGCCCGAGGAGGTTTGCCAAGCGGACAACACGTAAATATGTGCTCTTTATATCAGGAATAAAGGTCTGACTGATTTGAATAAAGTGTCCCATGTGATCGAACCCTCCATGAGAGAGTGAGGATATTATCCACCTGAGGATTATTGCAGTTATTGATGAATCTGTTCCTATTTCTATTACCCCTTTCCACCAAAGCAGTTCCAGGGTCAGTTCAGAGCTAGTGCCCGATAGCTCACCAGTCCTTTCATTGTTTCCATGAGCAAAACTGGTTGGTGTTAGGAACCAGAGCACTGCTGAACTGGAACCAAGAACCAGATCTGTGTGGAGGCTGGGTCAGATCACTAGAGCCGTAGAGATACGTTCGCTCTCACGGCCCGTTTTGAGGAGCAGCACGACCCGTTCTCCTGTTGTTTTCATACCAGCTTTCAGGTGTGATCACTACATACTGTAGGCTACACAAGTTTTCATATCAGATCACAAGTGAAATCCTATTGAAAGAGCGCCGGTAGAAAACGGAAAATGACTCAATGATAGCAACATGTACTCATACAAAGCATTTATGGTGAATAATTAAAACGCTGTAACCATCTAATGTTCATATCATGTGTTATATATTTTAAATAAGATTAATTTAGTGTTGGCTCTTATCTGGTTATTGCTTCTTCAGACTGGCTATGCTAACATCATCCATATGATACAGGGAAACGTTTGGCAGTTAACGTCAAACATTGTACATTAAAACTGAACAAAATATGAATCACTGGGGAAATCTGCATCTGTTGCTTTAGTGACAGTCAGCAGTGAATGACTGACTGTCACTAAAGGTGAATGCCTCTGAATCCTAGTGGGAACAGTTCAACCTGGATCTGAAGAAGAGCACGAGAGCACAGCTCCAATGCAGCAATATCATATTCCATTTACATGTGTACAGACTTTTTGCATTACTTTTATTTTGTATTTGATTATATATGTTGCATCGTTGGAGGAGCTCAGGTCAGAAGAATGTCATATGACAATGAAACCTTTGAATAGAATGTTGAATTGAATGTCCATCAGGTGCGCTGCTCCTGCTCTTGCTCCTGCTCCTGCCCCTACTCCTGCCCCTACTCCGGCTCCTACTCCTGCCCCTACTCCTGCCCCTACTCCTGCCCCTACTCCTGCCACTACTCCTGCCCCTACTCCTGCCACTACTCCTGCCCCTACTCCTGCCCCTACTCCTGCCCCTACTCCTGCCCCTACTCCTGCCACTACTCCTGCCACTCCTGCCCCTACTCCTGCCCCTACTCCTGCCCCTACTCCTGCCCCTGCTCCTGAGGTTCCTAAGGCTCCGGTGGTGTGCACGGTGACGGGCTCCACGGTGATCGGTTTCCACGGAGCAGTGCACTCTGTCCAGGATCGCTGTGCCTACAGTCTGATGGAGCCTGAAGGCAGCGCCAGCTTCAACCTCATGGCCGCTTTCAGGGAGCGCCGGCGTACAGATGTTCCTCTTCTGGACCACCTGATCCTGTCGCTGCCAGGTGTGACCATGTATCTGGAGCAAGGAGGAAGAGTTCGGGTACGTTAGCACGTTGTAGTTATGGGGGTGTTTGCTCAAGCAATGCTGATCATCTCCTGCTAGGAGTTACTTTGTGGTGGTGTATCACAAACCCTGTGTGTGTGTGTGTGTGTGTGTGTGTGTGTGTGTGTGTGTGTGTGTGTGTGTGTGTGTGTGTGTGTGTGTGTGTGTGTGTGTGTGTGTGTGTGTGTGTGTGTGTGTGTGTGGTGTGTGTGTGTGTGTGTGTGTGGTGTGTGTGTGTGTGTGTGTGTGTGTGTGTGTGTGTGTGTGTGTGTGTGTGTGTGTGTGTGTGTGTGTGTGTGTGTGTGTGTGTGTGTGGGTGGGTGGGTGTGTGTGGGTGGGTGGGTGGGTGGGTGGGTGTTTTGGTGGTGAAGCCCTGGTGCTCAGCAGCACAGCTCAGCTGATGCACGGCGTGGAGCTCTCCAAGGACCAGACTGGAGTCACTGCTAAGTTCCCGTCCTCCAACATGACTCTCTTCTTTGATGGCAACAGCGCACATGTGACAGGTACAGAACAGTACTTCCAATCTGGACTGAATATTACATATTTATTTCTGAATGACAGCTTTAATTCTACCCTCACATCCACCAGGACTTCCTGAAGCTGTAGAGGGTTTGTGTGGCAGCCCCTCCAACTCCAGCTGGACCACCACCCCGACTGCAGAGAAGTCCTCTATCAGCCTCCCTGGGTACCGCTCAGTCCGACTGATATGACCTATTTGTCATAATGTGGATTAGGGTTCAGATGTAATGTGATCTTTGTCTCCCTCTAGCTGTGAGATTCAATACCAGGACTCAGTCGACAGCGCCATCAACTGCAACATCTCCACCGACCAGTAAGAGCTGAGCCATGAACACCCTCGTCTTGTCATGTCATATAAGCAGCGTTGTTTCTGCAAGATCAACAAATGTAACACGGAAAACTCTTCCCTCTGAACAGCTGTAATCTCATGAGGCAGCCTCCCTTCTCCGCCTGTCACGAGCACACCGACCCAGAGCCGTACATCAGCGCCTGCACACACACTCTGTGCAGATACCCGTCAGTGGATGGGGTCGACTGCCACTTTATGGAGGCTTACGCCAAGGCCTGCAGCCTGGAAGCCAACGTGACCCTGGAGGACTGGAGGTCAACTTCTGGCTGCTGTAAGACCCTCTATTTCCATTCGAGGATATTGCACTGGAACTCGTGCAGTCAAGCAGACATATTTGATCAAATGTATCCTAAAAGTAACCAGAAGCCAAGGCTCCCTAATAAAATGGGAAAATAGTAAAGAAGCAGATAAATGAATGAAGTTAAAGTAAATCATTGTGTGTGTGTGTGTGTGTGTGTGTGTGTGTGTTGTGTGTGTGTTGTGTGTGTGTGGTGTGTGTGGTGTGTGTGTGTGTGTGTGTGTGTGTGTGTTTGTGTGTTGTGTGTGTGTGTGTGTGTGTGTGTGTGTGTGTGTGTGTGTGTGTGTGTGTGTGTGTGTGTGTGTGTGTGTGTGTGTGTGTGTGTGTGTGTGTGTGTGTGTGTGTGTGTGTGTGTGTGTGTGTGTGTGTGTGTGTGGTGTGTGTGTGTGTGTGTGTGTGTGTGTGTGTGTGTGTGTGTAGCTCTGTAGCTCTGTGGTGCAGCAGCTTGTATCTGGAGAGTGGAACTACACTCTGACGATGAGCTCCTTCAGCGATGCCGGCCTCCTGCAGCCGGTCGGCCCAAACACGGAGATCCTGCTGAGCCAGAAGGTCTGGCTGCAGCTGGAGGTGGGGGGGCTGGACGCCAACATGGTCGCCATGGTGACAGACTCCTGCTGGGCAACCAATCAGGCATCACCTGACAGTAATCTGCGATACGACCTCATCATCAACGGGTGAGGAAACAAACTCTGACTGTTAGAACAAAATAAACTCTGACTGTTAGAACAAAATAAACTCTGACTGTTAGAACAAAATAAACTCTGACTGTTAGAACAAAATAAACTCGGACTGTTAGAACAAAAAAACTCTGACTGTTAGAAAAACAAAATAAACTCTGACTGTTAGAACAAAATAAACTCTGACTGTTAGAACAACATTTTACATTTTTTTTTACATGTTACTTGTTAGACGCTTTTATCCAAAGCGACTTACAAATACAAAAAATCAACTCTGAGACTTCATCTTGTGTATTTCCTGTCTCCGGGCAGATGTCCGAACCCTGCTGATGATACGGTGCAGATGCAGGGAAACGGACAGGGAACGTCCAGCGTTTTCTCCTTCAACATGTTCCAGTTCTCTGGAGGAAGCAGTGAAATCTACCTGCACTGCAAACTGGAGCTGTGCCCCACACAGGGCCAGGCCTGCACTCCGGTACACACAGAGTACTAATACACAGAGTACACAGAGTACTAATACACAGAGTACTAACACACAGAGTACTAACACACAGAGTACTAATACACAGAGTACTAACACACAGAGTACTAATACACAGAGTACTAATACACAGAGTACTAATACACATAGTACTAATACACAGAGTACTAACACACAGAGTATGAATACACAGAGTACTAATACACAGAGTACTAACACACAGAGTACTAATACACAGAGTACACAGAGTACTAATACACAGAGTACTAACACACAGAGTACTAATACACAGAGTACTAATACACAGAGTACTAATACACAGAGTACTAACACACAGAGTACGAATACACAGAGTACTAATACACAGAGTACTAACACACAGAGTACTAATACACAGAGTACTAACACACAGAGTACTAATACACAGAGTACTAATACACAGAGTACTAACACACAGAGTACACATACACAGAGTACTAATACACAGAGTACTAACACACAGAGTACTAACACAGAGTACTAACACACAGAGTACTAATACACAGAGTACTAACACACAGAGTACTAACACACAGAGTACTAATACACATTGTACAGAGAGTACTAATACACAGAGTACTAACACACAGAGTACTAATAAAACAGAGTACTAACACACAGAGTACTAATACACAGAGTACTAACACACAGAGTACTAACACACAGAGTACAGAGAGTACTAATATACAGAGTACACAGAGTACTAATACACAGAGTACTAATACACAGAGTACACAGAGTACTAATACACAGAGTACACAGAGTACTAATACACAGAGTACACAGAGTACTAATACACAGATTATTAACACACAGAATACTGATACACAGAGTACACAGAGTACTAGTACACCTGTGTGAAGTTATAGTAAACACAGAGTACTAGAACTTAAGCTAACTTCCTGTCTGTTAAGCTAACGTCCTGTCTGTGAAGCTAACTTCCTGTCTGTGTACAGAGCTGTGGGGGGGCAGCTCGCAGGAGGCGCAGATCTGCTAAATACGCTGATGGGAACGCGGCCCTCATCACTATGGGATGGAGAAACTGAAGAGCTTTGCATGGTAGGCAGCTCCTTCATTTGTTCTTCCTAACGAGTTCCTTGATTAACACAATGTTTAACGAGTTCCTTGATTAACACAATGCTTAACGAGTTCCTTAAAGTGGACCTATCATGCTATATTTAAATGATATATTGTAGGGCCATACCTATATAAGGTATATTTATACGTTTCTGTTTTCAAAATACCAAACAGATCATGCATTTTAGCCATGCCTCATTTCGCTCTATGTGCTGTTGCTGTCTACGGGTCTGATTCTGCTGACCACGCCCCCCTGCAGGAGAGGGGAGACGTGCTCTGATCAGCTGCTGGGCTGTCAGAAGAGGGGGAGAAAAAGAGATCTCCGTCCTCCGTGTTTTATTATATAGAGTCGTTATTCATTTGTTTTAAAGCTCAATAAATAACAAAGAAGACCTTTGACTGGCACTTTTCTAATTTCGTCCAGAAGATTTAAACTTTAAACGGACATCTTGACCGGCGAAAAACTGAAACTCTGCCGCACGGTCCCCTCGTTCCTTGGAAGAGGCGGAGAGGTGGGTGTTTTGTCATCTGCTGGTGGACTAACCGGAGAGAATTACAGTGCTTGCCTCGACGGGAGGGATTGCATTGAATTAAAGCTAGCGGGAGCAAACGCTTGCCTCTGGTAGGGAGAAAGAAAGCCACAGCGGAGAATAAACAGAAGGGTAACCATGTCTTCTTCACTGCTTTTGTGGCAGACTACAGCGCCACTTACAGGCCTGGCATATGTACTACACAGCGTCTCCAGCGCTTTCGAACGGCAATGGCCGTGGCAGTCTCCTCCTGATTGGTGGAGTTGGCCCAATAGCCGTAGCGCCACCGTCCTGACGTCAGGACAGTGTTTCAAATCTGGATCAGTTTTGATCAGATCCGTTGCAGCCCCTTTTTTAGAGATTTGGGTATGGAGGAAAATAGAGAGGGTTTGTGTTTTCTGACACTTGGTGAGTTCCCTGGAACACCGGGGACACATATTCATGTAGAAAAGACGTACACAAGTGCATTTTGCATGATAGGTCCCCTTTAATTAACACAATGTTTAACGAGTTCCTTGATTAACACGATGTTTAACGAGTTCCTTGATGAACACGATGTTTTAACGAGTTCCTTGATTAACACAATGTTTAACGAGTTCCTTGATTAACACGATGTTTAACGAGTTCCTTGATGAAACAAAGCAGCAAAGTATAAACCATGACTCAGCAGTGTCTCTGTGTTCTCAGCTGATTCCTGACGGTGGAAATGAAGGTCTTGTTGCTGTGAAACTGAGCCGGCACATTATCTGAGATTATTCCTGAGGACTCCAGTTATTCTGAGTTTTAACTTCTTTATGATGTGGGGGAAATAATCAAAAGGGGTTCTTTTACTATGTGCACTAGTATATATATATAATTTCTTCTTTAATATACTGTCTGTTTGTAAATGTGCACAGCCTGAAAGCTACCTGAGTGTTAAAGAAGGGAAACAGGAAGTGAATGAGAACTGAAATGTGGATGACTACCAGGAAGAGGATCAGATCAGATGTAATTCCTCAGAGCACGCTGTTGGACTTTTATTATGATTTTATTACTATGAGCAAAACATGTATTACTTTATTTAGTCCAATGATAATAAGATTGAGATATGTAACATCTTTAGGGGAATAATAGAAGTGAAGCATACAGCAGCATTACGCAACAACATCCCCTCCAATGAAACACACAGGATCAGCTGATACGAGGAACTCCTACACAACACAAGTCATTCAGTGAAAGATCACCTCTCTGCCATTAGACCCAGATTAGATGAGAACGTATTACCTGTCACTGCTGGCAACATCAGGACATATACGAGTACTGCTCAGATCAAATGACTGTATAGCCAAACATCGATGTATTATTTACAATGATCCCAATCCACAGCAACATGGTCTAAAACTCTACGCTCATTTGATATATTTGTTTTTCCAAGAATAAAATGAAGCGCAGATCAAAATGAAAACACGAAGAAGCACAAAACGTCTTAACTTGAGACGTTGTGAGTTTTAAAGAAGTTAATTATTATCAGACTGAAGTCATTCCCAATGGAGAGGTTGTTGCACGCTGTTGTACCTTTACTAGGGTTGTATTACTATGGGCCAAACATACTTTACTTTATTTAGTAATACATGGATTATATTTAGAATGTAACATCTTAATATGTGTCCGATGAAGAAAAATGATCAGAAAAGGGTTTTATTAGGATGATTTTATTACTTATACGCAGAAAGGTTAGGGTTAGTCCCCAAGTGATGTGACGTATGAATTCAGTCATTGAGCAATTATATCTATAAATGTAACAATTAGATTTAGAAATGTAACACCTTAGTGAAATAACAGAAGTGTCTAATGAAGGGTTTAGAGGGGTTCTTTTACTATGTGCACTGGTATATATATATACATAATTTCTTCTTTAATATACTGTCTGTTTTTAAATGTGCACAGCCTGAAAGCTACCTGAGTGTTAAAGAAGGGAAACAGGAAGTGAATGAGAACTGAAATGTGGATGACTACCCAGGAAGAGGATCAGATCAGATGTAATTCCTCAGAGCACGCTGTTGTACTTTTATTATGATTTTATTTTTAATGGAACCAAAAACAATTAATAAAGTGAGTGGGAAAAAGAAACATGAGTCTCAGTCGTTTAGTCATTGAGTGTGTGGTGGTGTGTGTGTGTGTGTGTGTGTGTGTGTGTGTGTGTGTGTGTGTGTGTGTGTGTGTGTGTGTGTGTGTGTGTGTGTGTGTGTGTGTGTGTGTGTGTGTGTGTGTGTGTGTGTGTGTGTGTGTGTGTGTGTGTTGTGTGTGTGTGTGTGTGTGTGTGTGTGTGTGTGTGTGTGTGTGTGTTGTGTGTGTGTGTGTGTGTGTGTGGTTGTGTGTGTGTGTGTGTGTGTGTGTGTGTGTGTGTGTGTGTGTGTACAGGAACAGCTCCTTTGCCACGTCTCATGTAGCCTGGAAGCCATCTGTCAAGAGCCATAACCTCTAGCTCCGCCTCTTTGGAGCTCTAGCTCCACCTCTCTGGAGCTCTAGTGACGCTGACAAAATGGCGGACTTTACAGGAAATGACGTTGCCGTAGCACCACACACAACTAGTTTAAAGACATCTTAATGCTAGAGTCTATTTAAATAGATTTTAGTACATGTTATTAACGAATGGAAATCACTTGGTTTCGATGCATTGGCATGAAGATACCAGCCAACAGTTTTTACAAATAAAATGACGTTATGACAAATCTGCTGAAGGGCTCTCCCCACTTACCTTTTTTGTGATGAACTATGATTGTTGGGCCCTGCTGAGCATCACCCTAACCCTCACTGTCAACCCAACCCATCAACTCTCAGAACACATAACATTTATAGGAAAATATAATTGAATGCATGAATAATATATTTCAGCATATGAGAGTGAGCGTGGGTTGGTAAAGGATATATCCTCACTGTTGTGATTCGGCCGTATGGCGAGTGCCGCAGTACTACGACATTAGCATGAGTTGTATGTATTGTATTGTACTATTAGTATATATCGTCCCAGTACTATGACATTAGCATGAGTTGTATGTATTGTATTGTACTATTAGTATATATCGTCCCAGTACTATGACATTAGCATGAGTTGTATGTATTGTATTGTACTATTAGTATCGTCCCAGTACTATGACATGATAACGTAATGAGTTGTATGTATTGTATTGTACTATTAGTATATATCATCCCAGTACTATGACATTAGCATGAGTTGTATGTATGTATTGTACTATTAGTATATATCGTCCCAGTACTATGACATTAGCATGAGTTGTATGTATCAAATCAATCAAATCAAGTTTTATTTATATAGCACATTTTAAACGATTTTTGGTCGAGCCAAAGTGCTGTACATATAATAAAAATACCCTACAGTAAAGACACTTTACAGCAAATACAACAGCACAGTTTGTTCAGAATATCAGTATGAGAAAAACGACACCCTCTGTCCTTCGACCCTCTGTCCTTAGACCCTCACATCGTACAAGGAAACACTTCCAGAGAAAAACCCACAGTTTAAGGGAAAAATGGGAGAAACCTCAGGGAGAGCAACAGAGGAGGGATCCCTCTCCCAGGATGGGATGTAAATCCGTGTGTAAATCGAAGAGATAATACATTTTACAGCGTAGGTAGACCGAATGTTTGGAAATGCATGTGTCTATAATAAGAAGATGAATCCACGAGGATGTCAACAATCCTGTGGGAGCCATCAGGGAAGTAGTATGATGAGAGTCAGGCAGGACCGCAGAGACAGGCCCAGCCACGACCCGAAGTCCACAACTTAATCCAGAACTCAGGATAGAGGATCCAGGGCACAGGACCACAGCAAGAGGATCAGCCTCGACTCCGGATCCCGGCGTAGATATAGACACAAAACAAGAACAATTTGGCTGGGTTAATCGGAACATGAGAATACACAGACACAGACAGGCAGAAGGAAGAACAAGCACTCCCTTAGGATAGGTTAAGGGAAAAGGGTAGCAAGTAAGAGAGTAAGAAACAGAGGTGGAGAGCACACGCAGGGAACAAGGTCCCCACTGGAGCCTTAGCCTATTAGTATATATCATCCCGGTACTACGACATTAGCATGAGTTGTACGTATTGTACTATTAGTATATATCATCCCAGTACTATGACATTAGCATGAGTTGTACGTATTGTACTATTAGTATATATCATCCCGGTACTACGACATTAGCATGAGTTGTACTATTGTACTATTAGTATATATCATCCCAGTACTATGACATTAGCATGAGTTGTACGTATTGTACTATTAGTATATATCATCCCGGTACTACGACATTAGCATGAGTTGTACGTATTGTACTATTAGTATATATCATACCAGTACTATGACATTAGCATGAGTTGTACGTATTGTACTATTAGTATATATCATACCAGTACTATGACATTAGCATGAGTTGTACGTATTGTACTATTAGTATATATCATACCAGTACTATGACATTAGCATGAGTTGTATGTATTGCACTATTAGTATATATCCTCCCAGTAATATGACATTAGCATGAGTTGTATGTATTGTATTGTACTATTAGTATATATCATCCCAGTACTACAACATTAGCATGAGTTGTATGTATTGAACTATTAGTATATATCATCCCAGTACTATGACATTAGCATGAGTTGTATGTATTGTTTGTACTATTAGTATATATCATCCCAGTACTACAACATTAGCATTAGTTATACGTATTGTACTATTAGTATATATCATCCCAGTACTATGACATTAGCATGAGTTGTATGTATTGTATTGTACTATTAGTATGTATCATCCCAGTACTATGACATTAGCATGAGTTGTACGTATTGTACTATTAGTATATATCATACCAGTACTATGACATTAGCATGAGTTGTATGTATTGTATTGTATTGTACTATTAGTATATATCATCCCAGTATTACGACATTAGCATGAGTTGTACGTATTGTACTATTAGTATATACCATCCCAGTACTATGACATTAGCATGAGTTGTACGTATTGTACTATTAGTATATACCATCCCAGTACTATGACATTAGCATGAGTTCTACGTATTGTACTATTAGTATATATCATCCCAGTACTATGACATTAGCATGAGTCTACGTATTGTACTATTAGTATATATCATCCAGTACTATGACATTAGCATGAGTTGTACGTATTGTACTATTAGTATATATCTTCCCAGTACTATGACATTATAATGACAGACTGATAGCAGAGCTCATGCACTCACTGATAGCAATACAAAGTGATGTGACTATATGCTGCAGAAGGTGACAGAATGATGAGTTGACATTAGGGATGTTAAGATTCACCGATTCGCATCGGTTCACCGGCATAAACGTTCAAGATGCGAGTGCACCGGTTGAAAGAGTGCACATCGGCTACAGTTTGGGTTGAACTCGCGATGCATCGATTGTAGCGTCTTTGCATCTGTAAAAAAACGATTCATTCATATAATATCCTCTCATCCTCTCAGCACTCAGCAGAGACGATCTTTGATCTTTGCTTCGCCACTATGGAGGCCGAGAGTCTCAGTTATCAACACACATGGAAGTCGAGGAGAAAGAGAAACACAGCGCACCGAAAAATACCTACAAATCAAACGTTTGGCAACACTTCGACTTTTTAAGAAAGACGGACAACTTGAAAAATTGCTCGCAAATTGTAAACGATGCTGTGCGGCTTTAAAGTACACAAGTAGTACGAGGAACTTAGCGATGCACATAGAGGCAACATGGGGTCTGGGGTCTGCGGCTGAAAAGAGAAACCTGAAAGTTAGACATATGAGTTCAATCACTCAGTGAGGTGTTCTGTCAGTGAGAGTGGTGTTTAGTTTACAACAGCCTGTGACTGCCAATAATAGTTTAAATGTCTTCCTTACAATTGTAAGCAGTTATGAAATACCTGTTTGTGAAGGTTATTTTCTTTATTGTTCCTATAGAAACCACTGCTTTCTGCTCACTGGTGAGTTAGCCTGGATGAGTGTTGAAGTAAACAGATATGGTTCTAAACTGTATTGAAGTAAACATGTATTATTTTGAATTGTATTTTAGTGAACATATATTGTTTGAACTGTTTTAAGTAATCACATATATATATATTGTATTCTCACTTACAACTCACTGACCCAGAGATCCTGTTACACACACATACACCTCCTCCCACCAGCACACACACACATATTCTTTTCAAGGTCTTTCTGGGCATCAATATATCTGTGTACAATGTTTGGTTGTCTGGGAAAGAATAGTTTGTGTGAAATATTCCTTGGGAAAGTAAGGAGTGAATATCGGTGCAGAGATAAGATTGACTCTGTCCTTGTGAACTTCCGAATCTCACGCTGTGTCAGAAGAAACATACTTTTTCCAGAACTCTGATTCGCTGTATTGGACCCGACCAGAAGTGAATCCAACCAGTAAAAACACCTGGGGGAGTGAGCAGCTCACACAGCTCCTCCCCACGGACTCTCTGATTCGCTTCGGAGTAAAATGGGAAGGAAGAAGTAAACCCATCTCCGCCCCAAAATATGAATATGAATACTGTTGTTTTTGCATGTAAAATGCTTCTGTTTGCTGACTGGCTGGTCCCGATACCTGTATCGCACCGCAGTAGAAACCTGAAGTCCGGAGTACTCTGTAAACTTGTATACGTGTTTTGTTTCTTACCAGTAAAATCAGATTATTGTTATAACCTTTATTCCGGTGTTTTGAATTCCTTTCTTTATTAAATATAACCAGCCTCATCTAACGAACGGCGCGTAGCGGAGGGGGCTTTAAGCCACCATCCAACAGTGTTTGCTACAACAATATGGTGACCCGACGTGATGAGTGCTGATCTCTAGAAAGGAACACCGACAGCCAGCGGACGGAATTCAGTCCAGGGGAGGACACCAGACAACTAAACCATGGCCATATACAAAAGGTGAGCAGACACCTGTTTTGACTACCAAAAATCTGTGATTGATTATACTACAACATTTTAGAGTTGTCAGCGGCGTTCTCAGTGTTCTTAGTCACGGTAGGAAATACAATACATATTCTAGTTGGGAAAGTGCTTAGAGTCAGGTAGAGCATTCCTGTACCTAAGGCACAAAGTGTTTGTAAGAGGCGGGTAGCTAAGCCTTAACTCACTAAAGAAAGACTGCAAGTACGTAAAAAACAGATGGGTTAAAATCCCCGTAAGTCAAGTAAAGATTGATTAATACGGTTGGCTTGTTAGTGCTTTAATGAAGACTACGAGGGCGTAAAAAACAGATGGGTTAAAGTCCCCGTAAGTCAAGTACAGACTATACGGTTGTCTCGTAGATAAAAGGTTGTTATAAAGAACTTCCTATTGAATAACAATCGAGTGGCAATCCCTCTTTGAAAATTGCTAGAATTGTTATATGTGGGTGATACGAGAGGAGAGAGACGCGACTTCCAACTAACCATTTGGAACGACCGAATCTCATCACAACTCTTGCTGTGGGGTTAATCAGGCTCATTAAACGTGACGATAAAGAGATTTTGTTGACTGGGTTCCGACTCCTTGCCTGAAGCCGCAATCGCCGTAAGGGGGTTGTAGAAGCTTGCTTCAGGAAGTCACGCTATCTGTTGAAATATACATCGCACAATAAAAATCTGCCTGACTGTATGGGGATAAATGTATGTAAAACTGCAAACATAATTTAAGAACACCACTCTGTACACAGTACATACTTAGAAAAGAAGTAGTACAGAGATAGAATTCAGATAGTACGAAGTCTGTATAAGGGAATAAACTCTGTGTGATTTTTTACGTCAAATCTGTGTAATAATTGAGAGAAAACAGCTGAAGTAGAGTTGTGGAGAAAAGTGTGCAGAGTCTGACCAGAGAGGGGAAGCTCATTCGTGGTCAGCTGCTGCCCTCTGGTGGCGAACAGGGTGTGTAACAATATTTTGCACTGTTTCACACTGGACAACTTTAATTTCGGACAGGGCATTCCAATAAATACAATAAGGACGTTAAGAGTAAAGACAAGAATTGTCCAGTATATTAAATAAATACAAACGAACACATATCAACATAGTCAGATAATAGAAACAAGGTCAATCATGGAAGGAGATTTTGAAAAATGATTAGGCGTTCCAATTTCCGGAAGCTTCCGCGAGCAATGGGAACAGACTGAGAGATTGATTTTCAGTGGAATCAAACAGAGAGACAAAGAAAGGGAGTCTCAAGTATTTGTGGCTGAAGTGAAGCTCATTCTGGTCAGTGCTACCTCTGGTGGCCAACAGGGTGTGGCACAAAACAAACAGAGACTAATGGTAAATTAAGGTTTGGCTCCATCTGCTGGACATATGATATATAAGTAATAATAATATATAATATATAACTGATATTTAATAACTGATATATAAGGCTCGATATTTCTGAAAATGAGAACACCGTTAACGGCATTCTATTTCAGAAAAAGGGGGATGTAGATCAGGCAATATGTATGTGAGATTATTACGTTTTTAAGAGAATTGATACATTTAAAATAATCTAGTTTTGGTTCTTTTTTGTTTTGTTTGTTTGTTTTTTTTTTTGTTTGGTTTTGTTTTATTTCTTTTGTTTATTGTTTTCTGCATAGTCTCTTGTCCACACTCCAGTCTAGTTGGTGGCGGTAATGCACCTACAAGTTGGTTTGCCAACCGCCAATAAACACTAAAGAAGTAGAAGAGATGAGTTCAAAACCATATTTCCAGCAACTTAAGGGCTTGGTATGAGACTTCTCCACACAGGTTGCTGACGCCAAAGGGGGACCCGAGAAACACGAGGCCAACACAGCAGAGTTCGTCTGGCTGAAAGTCATCAGGCCTAAGTGACTCAACCCCAGGTTTTCCGGCCCCTACCGAGTGACCCAAAGGACCTCCCATGCCGTCCGCCTAGAAGGAAAGGGAGACAACTGGTACCACTGGAGCCAGTGTGCGGTCGGGAAAAACACCTGCGAGGACCCTAGACGACATCAGGACAGATCTGGCCCTCGTCAAGGCAGTCGACCCAGAAGGCGTCATCAGCGGACCGGAGGAGGAGGATCGGGAGGACATCTCTCCAGCAGTCGACCCAGGAGGCGCCATCAGCGGACCGGAGGAGGAGGATCGGGAGACATCTCTCCAGCATCGACCCGGAAGCCGCCATCAGCGGGCCGGAGGAGGAGGATCAGGAGGACATCTCTCCAGCAGTCGACCCAGGAGGCCGCCATCAGCGGACCGGAGGAGGAGGATCGGGAAGACATCTCTCCAGCATCGACCCGGAAGCCGCCATCAGCGGGCCGGAGGAGGAGGATCGGGATATCTCTCCAGCATCGACCCGGAAGCCGCCATCAGCGGGCCGGAGGAGGAGGATCGGGACATCTCTCCAGCATCGACCCGGAAGCCGCCATCAGCGGGCCGGAGGAGGAGAATCCGGAAGACATCTCTCTAGCAGGCAGCCCAGAAGCTGCCGTCAGCGGGCTGGGGGGACAAAGACACGGCAAACCAAGACGGCACAGGGAACTCCACTTCCTGCTGAAACAGGTTGATATAGCCGGTGTGGAACTTTGTTTTAACAATCCATTTTTTGAGGAACTCTGAACTTTCTTTTTATATCCCATTGTTTAAGGGATTTGTTTATTTTTATTCTACAGAACTATGTGTTAAAGGTTCCAGGAAATGTTGAAGGGTTCTTTTGGGGCAGACTACTGATATATGTGGGGACCCACATTTACCATTAAAAACCTATCGCTTAAAATCAATCACTAACCAAGTTGGGAGTAACTCCTGTTTTACTTTCCAAATAGGCCCTTTTATCATTACTCAACATCTGGACGAGGGTAGATGTCTATTTAAATACTCCTCGTACTCAAGAGGGTTTTGGCATATCTGGGTCTCAATCTCCCTCAGGGGGCACGTTTTGTATTCTGGGGAACCAAGGTACGATCGCATTGACCATTGGTAATATACGGTTTAAAGATACCAGAAGAATTGGAGCTAACAGCATAATTATGTATGGGCACTGGAGAATGGTAGCGGGCCTGGGCCTCCTACTTAATGATAATTTTCATTGTCTGTAAAACTAATGATGTGCTTTCTCCAACTCCCCCCAGAGGAAGAGATAGTAAGGACCAAAATAGGGACTAGAGTAGCGAGCCTTATGTCTCCAAAAAGAACCTTAACTCTCCAAGAAGGTAGCGACGAAATAGTGGACATAGATCTGTGTGCAATCGCCCCATGTTCCAACTCTGACAAATCATACTCAGGTCTCGCTAAATATGTCTGCCTCACCCCAACAGTCTTCTAATTTCTGTGGCTACTTTTATTGCCATTTTGTGGTTGTTGTTGTGTGCCTTGTGCTCATTGTGTGTTAGACTCATCGGTTCCACCATTGAGGGAAAAGCTGCCCCTTCCCCTTCGTACCAAATGCCCTTGTTGGCTTATGCGTCGGAGGGGGAAGAGTACGATGACTCAGCCGACAAGGACAAACTTTTTTAAACATATTTTGGTCTCCCTCCACTGTCATAAGAAGTTGTTGTGGTGGACTGTTCCTAAAGGTTTAAAGTGCTCTAAATCCCAGCTTCTGATGGATTTATATAAATCTTGGGACAGACACAGTAGAAAAGAATGACAGTGGTTATGTTTCAAATGCTATATGTTGATCTCGTGAGGTGAGATCAAAAGAGGGATTGAAGTAAACAGATATGGTTCTAAACTGTATTGAAGTAAACATGTATTATTTTGAATTGTATTTTAGTGAACATGTATTGTTTGAACTGTTTTAAGTAATCACATATATAGATATTGTATTCTCACTTACAACTCACTGACCCAGAGATCCTGTTACACACACATACACCTCCTCCCCCAGCACACACACATATTCTTTTCAAGGTTCTTTCTGGGCATCAATATATCTGTGTACAATGTTTGGTTGTCTGGGAAAGAATAGTTTGTGTGAAATATTCCTTGGGAAAGTAAGGGAGTGAAATCGGTGCAGAGATAAGATTGACTCTGCCCTTGTGAACTTCCGAATCTCACGCTGTGGTCAGAAGAAAACATACTTTTCCAGAACTCTGATTCGCTGTATTGGACCCGACCAGAAGTGAATCCAACCAGTAAAAACACCTGGGGGAGTGAGCAGCTCACACAGCTCCTCCCCACGGACTCTCTGATTCGCTTCGGAGTAAAATGGGAACGAAGAAGTCAAACATCTCCGCCGCAAAATATGAATATGAATACTGTTGTTTTTGCATGTAAATGCTTCTTGTTTGCTGACTGGCTCGTCCCGATACCTGTATCGCACCGCAGTAGAAACCTGAAGTCCGGAGTACTCTGTAAAACTTGTATACATGTTTTGTTTCTTACCAGTAAAATCGATTATTGTTATAACCTTTAATTCCGGTGTTTTGAATTCCTTTCTTTATTAAATATAACCAGCCTCATCTAACGAACGCGCGTAGCGGAGGGGGGCTTTCAGCCACCATCCAACAGTGTTTGCTACAACAGTGTTAAGCACATCAGGCTGGCAGTTGTATGTGTATTGCACTATGGTAGTTGTTATTTGCACATTGTTAATCCTGGGCATCCTTAAATTGTTTAACTGTGAGGTGTTATAAAATGAACTGTACTCTGAAGACAGCGAACACTACTACACTTGTGAAAAGGCCAGTTTGTGAAAGGTCCAAGTGTTTGTTTTTTTTAAGGTAAAAAAGAAACAGCATGATGGGATGTGCAGTACTAGCAGAGAGAAGCAAATATGTGAAGCACTTTTTTGTTAATGTATGATTTGCTGCATATAAGGAATAAAACAAAATCCTCTGTCGTACCATATTGAATTGTATCATTATTTTTGCATCGTGTTGAATTGCATCATATCGCATAATGTTGAATCAAATCGTATCGAACTGTATCGCAACAGGGGTGAATCGTATCGTATCGCATCGCCTGGTGTTTCAAAGGTATCGTTAATGTATCGTATCGTTGGTAGCGTATCGAGATGCGCATCGTATCGGCCTCAGTGATGGAGATGTACATCCCTAGTTGACATGCATTGTTTATATGTAGGGAAGGATAGGATAGGATATCTTTATTGTCATTGCACAAGTACAACGCGATTCAGTGTGCAGTACCAAGCTTAACTGAAAACTAGGGCTGTCAAGTTAATAACGCGTTAATGCAAAAAAAAAATAACGCCACTAATTAACGCGATTAACGCATGTGTATTTTTTGTCCTCGGCCGCCCCGTAGTTTCAGAGTGCATCGAGTTTAAAATACCATTTACAAACTGATGCTGACAGCCCCGCTCCTGCCGCCCGCTTGTGGCAGACCACACTTCCACGCTCACCGGCAGGCCCGGACTGGCCATCGGGAGGACCGGGAGGGTGTGTGTATGTGTGGCGCGAGCGAAGCACACCTTACGTGTTGTTGTTAGCATCTTGTGCTAGCTAGCTGCGCTAACGGATATAAGGAGCTGTTTCAATGAAAACAGAGGAGCGACATTTCGCCGACAACTGTGCCGAGCACTTGACTTGATGCAGGTAGCCAGACAGTGGGACATTGTACGAAAAGTCAGCACACTCAGCACGGATAGTGCGCGCAACATGATTGCAGCGTCCAGGCAGCTGCACATAGCTCCAACGATCCATCACACACATTCACACACACACCACACACACACACACACACACACACACACACACACACACACACACACACACACACACACCACACACACACACACACACACACACACACACACACACACACCACACACACACACACACACACACACACAGATAAGGATTCTAAAACTCATGATAGTATTAATAACAACTTATAATAATATTAAAATTTGGAAGTACTGCTCTGTACCTGTCACATGTGCGCTGTTGCCATCAAGAAGAGAGTCATTTTGGAGGACGGGAACTTAGCAGTGACTCCAGTCTGGTCCTTGGAGAGCTCCACGCTGTGCATCAGCTGAGCTGTGCTGCTGAGCACCAGGGCTTCACCACCAACCTACACACACACACACACACACACACACACACACACACACACACACACACACACACACACACACACACACACACACACACACACACACACACACACCACACACACACACACACACACACACACACACACACACACACACACACACACACATATTATTGTATGAGAGAGGTTCCAGGTTGTTGTGTTTAATATTCATGAGAATATTTGTCATTGTTCAAATGATAATAAACAAACATATAAAGCATATTTGTCCACTCATATGTTGATAAGAGTATTAAAAACTTGAAAAATATCCCTCTAAGGTACATTTAGAACAGATAAAAAATGTGCGATTAATTTGCGATTAATCACGATTAACTATTTTAATCGACTGACAGCCCGACTGAAAACATGTAATTGTTCATTATTAGTTAATAACACTGACAATTTCAGATGCAAAAAGTGATCATGGTAGGAAGGGTGAGACACGTGCAGATGGTAGAAGGGTGAGAGCTGGATGCCCAACTGTCTCTGTCTCAGCCAGAAGGGAGAGTGAGGGTGTGTGTGCACATTCAGAAAAGATCTACCCACTCAGACTTGTGTCTCCATCACCACTCAGACTTGTGTCTCCATCACCACTCAGACTTGTGTCTCCATCACCACTCAGACTTGTGTCTCCATCACCACTCAGACTTGTGTCTCCATCACCACTCAGACTTGTGTCTCCATCACTACTCAGACTTGTGACTCCATTACCACTCAGACTTGTGTCTCCATCACCACTCAGACTTGTGTCTCCATCACCACTCAGACTTGTGTCTCCATCACCACTCAGACTTGTGTCTCCATCACCACTCAGACTTGTGTCTCCATCACTACTCAGACTTGTGTCTCCATCACCACTCAGACTTGTGTCTCCATCACCACTCAGACTTGTGTCTCCATCACCACTCAGACTTGTGTCTCCATCACTACTCAGACTTGTGTCTCCATCACCACTCAGACTTGTGTCTCCATCACCACTCAGACTTGTGTCTCCATCACCACTCAGACTTGTGTCTCCATCACCACTCAGACTTGTGTCTCCATCACCACTCAGACTTGTGTCTCCATCACCACTCAGACTTGTGTCTCCATCACCACTCAGACTTGTGTCTCCATCACCACTCAGACTTGTGTCTCCATCACTACTCAGACTTGTGACTCCATTACCACTCAGACTTGTGTCTCCATCACCACTCAGACTTGTGTCTCCATCACCAGTCAGACTTGTGTCTCCATCACCACTCAGACTTGTGTCTCCATCACCACTCAGACTTGTGTCTCCATCACCAGTCAGACTTGTGTCTCCATTACCACTCAGACTTGTGTCTCCATCACCACTCAGACTTGTGTCTCCATCACCACTCAGACTTGTGTCTCCATCACCACTCAGACTTGTGTCTCCATCACCACTCAGACTTGTGTCTCCATCACCACTCAGACTTGTGTCTCCATCACCACTCAGACTTGTGTCTCCATCACCACTCAGACTTGTGTCTCCATCACCACTCAGACTTGTGTCTCCATCACTACTCAGACTTGTGTCTCCATCACCACTCAGACTTGTGTCTCCATCACCACTCAGACTTGTGTCTCCATCACCACTCAGACTTGTGTCTCCATCACTACTCAGACTTGTGTCTCCATCACCACTCAGACTTGTGTCTCCATCACCACTCAGACTTGTGTCTCCATCACCACTCAGACTTGTGTCTCCATCACTACTCAGACTTGTGTCTCCATCACCACTCAGACTTGTGTCTCCATCACCACTCAGACTTGTGTCTCCATCACCACTCAGCTTGTGTCTCCATCACCACTCAGACTTGTGTCTCCATCACCACTCAGACTTGTGTCTCCATCACCACTCAGACTTGTGTGTCCATCACCAGCTGCAGAACCCGGGGAAGTGGTCCTCGGAGTAGAAACCCTGAAGGATTCCTCTTCGTCCTCTTCTCTGTAGCCTGCACCACAGTCTTCATGCAGACTGCTGCACTGTAGTCTGCTGCACATTGACATGTTGTAGGCCCTCCTGTATTTCCCTTTGTGCTCATCTGAAGTGTTTCTCCAGTTCACCACGCCTGCATTGAAGTGTCAAAAGACAATATGATTCAGACAGAAAATGAACAAAACTTCAACTGAGCTGATCTTAGTCTTAGTCAATTACCTTTTTAGTGCACTAAGTCACTCCAGGAGTTATTATCTTGTCATACTTTTCACATTACGGGGGGGGGGGGGGGGAGACACTTATTGAACTAACTGTCCAGCCAGCTGAAGTGGGCCTCCTCTTGAAAGCTGCTGGCTCACAATGTCACTGATTTGTTTGCAGGTTAGGGCGAGCGTGCAGATGGCAGGATCCCCGTCCTCAAGCACAACGAGGATGAGGATCCTGCGTATAATGTCCTCAGGTCGCTGTACATAAAGAACATGACTCAATATGAAGTCCTTTCAAGCTCAACACTGTTATAGGTCTCTATACCATCACAACTAAAAACCTTTCATTACTGAGTGAATGGTTGTAGTATGTTGAGCATCTGCCGGCTGTTCATTCGCTGTTCATTTGGTCAGAGGTTTAAAACAGAGAAAGGATCTCCAGATCTGAGAGAAGCTTTAATCATGAATTGAATATAAAGATAGACACTGAAGCACGAGTCAAAAAACATCTTTAATTTTCAGTATTAAAATAAAGCTGCTGCATTATTTCCCTTTAAAGTGAGAAAAGCAGTTCTGGAAAAGAGAACGTTTGAATTCCCTTAGCTTTGAGTCGCACCATATACTGTACATTATAAATATCCTTTATCACAATTTACAAAAGTATTCTTCATAAAGATGCAAACAGCCGCAAGAAATAACAAATAAAGCTTCATTTCCAACTTTCCAGCGACTGCCAAAAGGAATGTGCAAACATAGAATTTACAGGAAACATTTTGGAGGAAATTTCAGAGCATTTTTGTAAAAATGATTATAAAAATAAAAGGTAAAACTAATTATAAACACATTATTTAAAATGGTCTCATGAAGCAGATTATTACACTTTGAACAGGATGATAATTAAGGCTTTTCAGATCAGCTGTTAATGAGACCGGGTTGCCAGGTTTGATTTGGTGTTTCAGAGTTTTGTTTTAGTCACAGGTTTAAACAAATGCTCATTTGTGTGTGAATCAAACACACATTTAAACACATGTTTTGATGTTGGGAAGAAGCACTTAAATCCTTATCAATCTGTAACATGTCTTTACATCAGAAAGTTCAACTACAATCTAAGAAATGCAGGAAAAGGATCTAAAAGTTCTACAGACAGAGGAGACAGTGGGGTTAACACAACAACAACAACAACAGCAGGATGAGGTGAACCACAGGGTGTCGTTCAGATACGAGAGGAGATTATAATGAAATACACATTCAAAGCACATTTATTATGAAGCATTGTACTGAAGTGTTATCGGCTGTACGATATTAAACGGGTTGAATGAATGTTTTAATGAGGACACGTTCTGGCAAATAAAAACGTATGCGAGACGCCTGAATGTAACATCTGAGTGAAGAGCCAATTAGAAGCCAGATTAATCTAATGTTTATTATCCGTTAGCATCGAGGAGAATAGTCCGTTAACCTGAGCGTGTACTTCAGGTACGGGATCATATCAACCGGGCAGCAACGTGGGCTGCATCTAAAATAATGCATCACTAAAAACCCAAATAGACGCAGAATTATAACATCATGTGTTTAAATACGAAGTCAAGGAAACAATATTGTACTTAAAGGGGACCTATCATGCTATATTATTCAAATATAGCGTGATAGGTCCACTTTAAATGCAAATGTGACATATTTGTACTACAGTATTTTCTTCTCATGCCACTTTAAACTTTAAATACTGGATTCACACTTTACCTCGTATTTAAACTTGTATAATGTACATCAAGGGTGTCCGAACTGTTCTCACTGAGGCCACACACAGAGAAACATCTGAAGGGCCGGACCCCCCACTAGAGGGGAGGTATACTGCCTCATCAGGTAAGTTATAATTCAGCTAAACCAATGAGTCTTGAATAAGCTTTGAGAGACATCCCAGCTCTCCAGAGGGTCTACTTTCTCCTGTTGCAGCTCACACAGACCCTCAGATTGATTATCATGAGGGGAAATATGGAGGTGTATTTAAAGCTGGTTATGTGAATAAGTTATTGAGCTTTTTTTAATAGAGTAAGATCTGTTAGAAAGCGTTTTAATTGACTGAATGTATTTAAAAGAGGACACATGAATACTGCTGTAATATCTGTTTACATATAAGTAGAAGAGAAGCTTCAGGTGTGAGCTGAGGGACCATTAGAAAGGGCCGTAGTTTGAGGACCCCAATGTTCATTATTCTTTTTTAATTTGTATCTCTAGCCTTCTGGAGGTCTTCAAAAATAAAACATGAAAAAAACCAAGTTATAAAAAATACATTTGGTTATACATTTAGCAAAAACAGTTTGGAGCGATTTATTGTGTATACACCCGGTGCAGCTAACCCGCGCCACCTAGTGTTCTAAATAATATTGCATTATAAATAAAGTACACTGACATGAAATGGCTCCTCCAGGTGGCAGTCCAAGCTGTTCAGAAGCATGAGAGCGAGACACATATAATATAAAGTAAATATATAATGTTGTATGAGTACTTGTACTGAAGTAAAGGACCTGAAAACACCTGAAAGACTCATTCAAATCAGAGGCCAGGAAGTGAGGAACACACACTACCAAAATAAAATGCAAATAAAAACACAGAAGGACAACAAAGCACACGGAGCGGACGCACAGCAGCAGGTTCAAACATTTATTCATCAAACTTTAAACAATCTTTGTACAAAAATAAACCCAAACTAAAAATAAAATGTTTTGAAAAAGCAAACCTAGAATGTGAAAAACAAAACAGCTGATCGAATGGAAGTCTGGAGACATATATAATAAAGACTGAATATAAAGTCATCACTTTAAATGCGCGCCTGTCCCTTTAAGAGTCCACATTGTCTCCGTTCAAATGTAACACACCGCACACACTTCCTGCTATAACAGGCTGCACGTGTGTGTGTGTGTTGTGTGTGTGTGTGTGTGTGTGTGTGTGTTGAAGGAAAGAGATATGATTCTACACTGTATTGAAGTAAACATGTATTATTTTGAATTGTATTTTAGTAAACATGTATTATTTTGAATTGTATTGTAGTTAACATATATTGTTTTGAATTGTATTGTAGTTAACATATATTGTTTGAACTGTTTTATGTAATCACAAGGGTTTTGATAATCACTTAGAATAAGAATGTTATTCTCACTTTTAAATTCACTGACTTAGAGATTCTGTGTCTTACACACCAACATTGATCCTTATCAACACTAAGAGCCAGATGCGGTCACTAAGTCGTTAAAGACATCGTAAAATAAGGGGAGAAGAGTTTAAAGGTCGGAAGGAGGGAAGTTTAGGTGAAAATATCCCCTGGGAAAAGGAATGTAGAGAAAGATGAGGTAAAGATAAACATTGACTTTTGACCTGGTGTGGTTGGGGATATCAGTCTGTTCGAAACTCTGATTGACCTCGGCCAGAAGCGAATCCAGCCAATCAGGGCACTTGGGGAGGTGGTTAGTTTAAACAGCTCCTCCCCAGGGGCTCTACTGATTCGCTTGGGAGGAAAATGGGAAGGAACAATTCAACTCATCTCCGCCCCAAAATAGGGATATGTATACGGATGTTTTTGTGTGTAAAAATGCTTTTTGGGTTAGGTGAGTGGTTGGTCCGGGTATCTGTGTCGGCATCGCATCATCAGCTTAAAGTCCAATTTCTTTTGGTTTGATGAGTGGTTGGTCCTGACATCTTTAGCCGCATCGCATCACGATCCTAAAAAGCCCGGAGTACCCGGGGTACTCTGTATAACTTGTATATGTGTTTGATTTCCTACCAGTAAACTCAGATAATTGTTATAACTTTTGATTCCGGTGTTTTCAATTCCTTTCTTATTTTAATAGAGATTTCAGCCTCATCCAACGAACGGCGCGTAGCAGAGGTGTTCTATCCCAACAAATGGTGACTTTCCCGACGTTTGTGAGCTGATCTCTAGAAAGGAACACCGATAGCCAGGGGACAGAATCCAGTCCAGGGGGAGGACAAGAGATACTGTTGACAACTACAAAGGCCTATACAAAAGGTGAGCAGACACCTGTTTTGATATCAAAAATCTGTGATTGATTATACTAAAAATTTAGAGTTGTCAGCAGCGTTCTCACTGTTCTTAGTCACGGTGGGAAATACAATACATATTCAAGTTGGAAAAGTTTCATGAAGTGCTTAGAGAAGGGTATAAGAGTCCTGGATCTACAGCAAAGGAAGTTTCATGAAGTGCTTAGAGAAGGGTATAAGAGTCCTGGATCTAGTGCAAAAATAGAAGTTTCATGTAGTGTTTAGAGAAGGGTATAAGAGTCCTGGATCTAGAGCAAAAATAGTGTTTGAGTGTGGCGGGTGGATCACCTTTCGTGGTGCTTTAAATGTATAAAATGTCTGTAATTGTTATATGGTGGGTGAAACAAGAGGAGAGAGACGCGACCTCCAACTAATTATTTGGAACGACCAATCTCATCAAAACTCTTGTTGGGGTTGATCAGGCTCATTAAACGTGACGATAAAGAGATTTTGTTGACTGGGTTTTTAAACTCCAAGCCAGAAGTCGCAATCACCAGGGGGTTGTAGAAGATTACTTCTGGAAGTCACGCTATCTGTTGAAATAAACATCGCACTATAAAAATTTGCCTGGCTGTAATATGATAAGGTATGAAAAGCTCTGTGTGATTTTTTTAAGTCAAATCTGTGTAATACTTGAGAGAAAAATCCAGTGAAAAGAACTGTGGGTAAAGAATTGCAGAAGACATAGGGACAGAGAGCAACAAGAAGGTGGTATAATGTCTGAGACCCTACCTCCACCCTACGGAGATAATGGCTCACAAATGCCACTTATGAGTATCCCATCTAATACTCCTAAAGAAAACACATTGTTGGACCTGATATTCAGGGAACAGGAATGTTGGAAATAGTAATGGTAGATATTGAAAATCTTAAACTGGATCAACCAACCATGTTAGTGAACCCTGCTAATATGGAGCTAAAACATGTAGAAAGAGAATTAGGTCCTAGCATGCAAGCACAGTGCGATAATATGATAAGGACTATTAAACTAACCCCTTTTTGGAAATGGGATTTTCCGTTACACAACAGAAGACTCAATTCAGGTCTGGAAGAACGCTTTACAAACAAGTCAGGGAGTTTAAATGTGGTGCTATGTTGCTCAAAAGGGAGCTTACACTTTTGGGAAGAGATCTCCCCTCTCTCTGCTCCGGAGGTGCTGCAGTTTCACAGCAGCACACAGGGTCAAAGACAGGCATGACCTCTGGAGAGGGAGAAAATCTAAATCTGAACAGACCACAGAGCCCATTAAGGGTTTTATGGCCTTAACACAGAGAGGAAGATCTGGAGATTGTAAGGAACTCTCCCAAACTACTCACCCCCTCCCCAGAACAAGGGGCAGAGTTTTGCTCTCACCAATAAACAATCATCTCTTAACCAAGTCAGATTTCAAAATAGCCATAGCTCCAGTTGTTAAGAAAGAGGGTGATTCAAAAGAGTTATCAATAAATTGCCCAGTATATTAAATAAATACAAACAGACACGTATCAATATAAGTCAGATAATATAGACGAGGTCAATCATGGATGAAGGCTGACATTTAATGCCTGATATATAAGTAATAGTGATAATAAATATATACCTGATATTAAATAACTGATGTGTAAGGCTCGATATTTCTGAAAATAGGAACACCGTTAACGGCGTTCTATTTCAGTAAAAGGGGGGAAAGGATAGAATATACATCAGACAATATGTATGTGAGATTATTACGTTTTTAGGAGAAATTTATCAATTTAAAAATACTAGTTATGGTATTTTTTGTTTTGGTTTGTTTGTTGCTTTAAAGAGAAATTGATACATTTAAAATAATCTAGCTTTGGTTATTTTTTGTTTTGTTAGTTTGTTCCTTTTTTGTTTTATTTTAATTTTTGTTTTATTTTAATTTTTAATTTTTAATTTTTAATTTTAATTTTTTAATTTTAATTTTTTTTTTTAATTTTTTAATTTTTATTTTTATTTAATTTTTTATTTTTGTTTATTATTTTCTGCATAGTCTCTTGTCCACACTCCAGACTAGTTGGTGCCGCCAATAAACACTAAAGAAGTAGAAAAGATGATTTCAAAACCATATTTCCAGCAACTTAAGGGCTTGGTATGAGACTTCTCCACACAGGCTGCTGACGTCGAAAGGGGGACCTGAGAAACACAAGGCCAACACAGCAGATTACGTCTGGTTGGAGGGGACCTCCCATGCCGTCCGCCTAGATGGAAAGGGGGACAACTGGTACCACTGGAGCCAGTGTGCGGTCGGGAAAAACACCTGCGAGGACCCTAGACGACATCAGGACAGAGTTGGCCCTCGTCGCGAGGACCCTAGACGACATCAGGAAGATTGGCCCTCGTCGCGAGGACCCTAGACGACATCAGGAGAGATCGGCCTCTCAAGGCAGTCGACCCAGGAGGCGCCATCAGCAGAAAGGAGGAGGAGGATCAGGACATCTCTCCAGCAGTCGACCCGGAAGCCGCCATCAGCGGGCCGGAGGGGCCGGAGGAGGAGTATCAGGACATCTCTCCAACATCGACCCGGAGGCCGCCATCAGCGGGCCGGGGGAGAACAATCAGGCCACATCTCTCTAGCAGGCACCCCAGAAGCCGCCGTCAGCGGGCTGGGGGGACGAAGACATGGCAAACCAAGACGGCACAGGGAACTCCATTTCCCGCTGAAACAGGTTGATATAGCCGGTGTGGAACTTTGTCTGAACAATCCATTTTTTTGAGGAACTTTCAACTTTATTTTTATATCCCATAATGTAAGGGATTTGTATTTTTTATTCTACAGAACTATGTGTTACCAAAAGAGGGAAAAGTATGATAATGTCTTTTCTAATTTCTGTGGCTACTTTCATTGCCATTTTAGTGACATGTGGTTGTTGTTGTGTGCCTTGTATCTGCTCATTGTGTGTTAAGACTCATCAGTTCCACAATTGAGGGAAAAGCTGCCCCTTCCCCTCCATACCAAATGCCCTTGTTGGCGTATGCGTCGGAGGGGGAAGAATATGATGACTCAGCCGACAAGGACGAACTTTTTTAGACATATTTTATTCTCCCTATACTGTCATAAGAAGTTATTGTTGGGGATTGATTCCTAACAGTTTAAAGTGCTCTACATCCCGGCTTCTGATGGATTTATATGAATATTGGGACACAATATAAATGATGTCAGTGGTAATGTTTCAAATGCTATGTGTTGATCTCGTGAGGTGAGATCAAAAGAGGGATTGAAGGAAAGAGATATGATTCTACACTGTATTGAAGTAAACATGTATTATTTTGAATTGTATTTTAGTAAACATGTATTATTTTGAATTGTATTGTAGTTAACATATATTGTTTTGAATTGTATTGTAGTTAACATATATTGTTTGAACTGTTTTATGTAATCACAAGGGTTTTGATAATCACTTAGAATAAGAATGTTATTCTCACTTTTAAATTCACTGACTTAGAGATTCTGTGTCTTACACACCAACATTGATCCTTATCAACACTAAGAGCCAGATGCGGTCACTAAGTCGTTAAAGACATCGTAAAATAAGGGGAGAAGAGTTTAAAGGTCGGAAGGAGGGAAGTTTAGGTGAAAATATCCCCTGGGAAAAGGAATGTAGAGAAAGATGAGGTAAAGATAAACATTGACTTTTGACCTGGTGTGGTTGGGGATATCAGTCTGTTCGAAACTCTGATTGACCTCGGCCAGAAGCGAATCCAGCCAATCAGGGCACTTGGGGAGTGGTTAGTTTAAACAGCCCTCCCCAGGGGCTCTGCTGATTCGCTTGGGAGTAAATGGGAAGGAACAATCAACTCATCTCCGCCCCAAAATAGGATAGATACGGATGTTTTTGTGTGTAAAAATGCTTTTTGGGTTAGGTGAGTTGGTTGGTCCGGGTATCTGTGTCGGCATCGCATCATCAGCTTAAAGTCCAATTTCTTTTGGTTTGATGAGTGGTTGGTCCTGACATCTTTAGCCGCATCGCATCACGATCCTAAAAAGCCCGGAGTACCCGGGGTACTCTGTATAACTTGTATATGTGTTTGATTTCCTACCAGTAAACTCAGATAATTGTTATAACTTTTGATTCCGGTGTTTTCAATTCCTTTCTTATTTTAATAGAGATTTCAGCCTCATCCAACGAACGGCGCGTAGCAGAGGTGTTCTATCCTAACAGTGTGTGTGTGTGTGTGTGTGTGTGTGTGTGTGTGGTGTGTGTGTGTGTGTGTGTGTGTGTGTGTGTGTGTGTGTGTGTGTGAGAGATAAAGCGCAACATACACACATACCAGAGTAACAAGTCAGAGGAATCATCATGGCGAGGATCATGACCCAGTGTAACCACACACACATCTGGACTGCTTTAAGACCGCACCACACACCACACACACACACACACACACACACCACACACACACACACACACACACACACACACACACACACACACACACACACACACACACACACACACACACATCTGGACTGCTTTAAGACCGCAACACACACACACACACACACAACACACACACACACACACACACACACCACAACACACACACACCACACACACACACACACACACACACACACACGTAGAGACAGCAGGGGACTTCCACACAGGAATGACTCTGGTGTTTAAAACCTCACAGATAGCAGAGATGTTCACAATAAGAGGCGTCTGGTACAACCAAAAGCATTTCTTACAGCTTCAGTTTCAGGCAGAAGGGATATGTGATGTCAGGTTATAGTTTTTAGTGAATGAATCCATTTTGGGATCTGTTGGACCGAAACCAGCTCATCTAATGAAGCAGATTGTGATGAAGGACTTGTGTGTTCCAGCTGTTATTCAGACCCTGAGCGCGGCCTTGCAGAACCTCCCAGAGGTGAGTCAACACCGTGTAACCTTCACTGACTCCGTTTATAACAGCGCTGTAAACTATGGGCCGTCAGGAAAAACAGGAATCACCCGCACTGTAAAGCATCACATCTTCATCAGGATATTCAAACAGGAAGAGCTCTTATTTTTAAACTTAAACTGTTTCATTTGACTTTAACAACCTGCAGCGTCACTCAGACATTTATATACGGTTTATTCTATTGGTATCTTAATATATCATTACACTTGTGTTCTCTACAGAGATTCATAAAGAGTTGTAATGTCCCCATAAGGGTTCACGTCTCCACATCATGGTCAGATAGAGAGGGTTTCGTACGATTTCAACAAACAATAGTATTTGTTTTGGTGTTTGTAAAGGATATTCTGCTCCCTGAATGTGAGGAATACGTCATTATGACTCGTAGAGAAAGGTATCTGAATTTAAATGAGCTGTAGTTACACTCATCAGGAGGCAGAAATATGACATGTTCGATCTAAAATGGAAGAAAAATGACTGTATTTGTAGAAAGTGAAACTTATAAAAACATAAGGGACATATTGTTTTGGACATTATTTAAATCAGTTAAGTTAGTGAGCGGTTTGATGTTATTTTGTGAACAATTTGTACTTCTAGTTGTACTCAACATGTTAATTAAAACTGCAATATCACATGCGTTATCTGAAATGGAAAAAATATGCTGTGTATTTGGAAACTTTAAACAAAATCTCAACCCACTATCTGACTTGTTGTCATAGCAAATGAACTGGTAGTTAAAATAAATCCACTGGTTTAAATCACTGTGTGATTCCAGTGAGACAGAAACCATTTCCCTTTGTTAAACTAACATTTATTGCACTTTCTGTTGTCCTTGAACGCATCTTAAATGGCAGAAATAATGGTGTACTTTTCCTCCACTACATGTATTTAATCCCTTTAGTTACTTTACAGATGTGGATGAATGATGTGAAATAAAACCAAGTGTTAAATCAGACTTTAGTTCCACCTGGAGTAAATCCACAAGCTACCCTGCAGTATACAAAGTCATTCAAACTAGCTGCACCTTTACCAGCTTTGAGAACACTTTCATGATCAATCATTATAAAACATATCATATATATTATTCTGAAATGGACCAATCTGCACAATGACTACTTTTACTGTCGCTACTTTCACTATATTTTGATGAGAATACTTTTATACTTTTACTTGAGGAACATTTTGAATCCAGGACTTTTACTGTAACAGAGTATTCCTACACTCTGGTACTTCTACTTTTACTCAAGTACAAGTTCTGAGTACTTCTACTTTTACTCAAGTACAAGTTCTGAGTACTTCTACTTTTACTCAAGTACAATATCTGAGTACTTCTACTTTTACTCAAGCACAAGATCTGAGTACTTCTACTTTTACTCAAGTACAAGATCTGAATACTTCTACTTTTACTCAAGTACAAGACCTGAGTACTTCTACTTTTACTCAAATACAATATCTGAGTACTTCTACTTTTACTAAAGTACAATATCTGAGTACTTCTATTTTTACTCAAGTACAATATCTGAGTACTTCTACTTTTACTCAAGTACAATATCTGAGTACTTCTACTTTTACTCAAGTACAAGATCGAATACTTCTACTTTTACTCAAGTACAAGACCTGAGTACTTCTACTTTTACTCAAGTACAATATCTGAGTACTTCTACTTTTACTCAAGTACAAGATCTGAGTACTTCTACTTTTACTCAAGTACAAGATCTGAATACTTCTACTTTTACTCAAGTACAAGACCTGAGTACTTCTACTTTTACTCAAGTACAATATCTGAGTACTTCTACTTTTACTCAAGTACAATATCTGAGTACTTCTACTTTTACTCAAGTACAATATCTGAATACTTCTACTTTTACTCAAGTACAAGATCTGAGTACTTCTACTTTTACTCAAGTACAAGATCTGAATACTTCTACTTTTACTCAAGTACAAGACCTAAGTACTTCTACTTTTACGCAAGTACAATATCTGAGTACTTCTACTTTTACTAAAGTACAATATCTGAGTACTTCTACTTTTACTAAAGTAATATCTGAGTACTTCTACTTTTACTCAAGTACAAGATCTGAGTACTTCTACTTTTACTCAAGTACAATATCTGAGTACTTCTACTTTTACTCAAGTACAATATCTGAGTACTTCTACTTTTACTAAAGTACAAGATCTGAGTACTTCTACTTTTACTCAAGTACAAGACCTGAGTACTTCTACTTTTACTCAAGCACAAGATCTGAGTACTTCTACTTTTACTCAAGTACAAGATCTGAATACTTCTACTTTTACTCAAGTACAAGACCTGAGTACTTCTACTTTTACTCAAGTACAATATCTGAGTACTTCTACTTTTACTCAAGTACAATATCTGAGTACTTCTACTTTTACTCAAGTACAAGATCTGAATACTTCTACTTTTACTCAAGTACAAGACCTGAGTACTTCTACTTTTACTCAAGTACAAGATCTGAGTACTTCTACTTTTACTCAAGTACAAGATCTGAATACTTCTACTTTTACTCAAGTACAAGATCTGAGTACTTCTACTTTTACTCAAGTACAAGATCTGAATACTTCTACTTTTACTCAAGTACAAGACCTGAGTACTTCTACTTTTACTCAAGTACAATATCTGAGTACTTCTACTTTTACTCAAGTACAATATCTGAGTACTTCTACTTTTACTAAAGTACAATATCTGAGTACTTCTACTTTTACTCAAGTACAATATCTGAGTACTTCTACTTTTACTCAAGTACAAGATCTGAGTACTTCTACTTTTACTCAAGTACAATATCTGAGTACTTCTACTTTTACTCAAGTACAAGATCTGAATACTTCTACTTTTACTCAAGTACAAGACCTGAGTACTTCTACTTTTACTCAAGTACAATATCTGAGTACTTCTACTTTTACTCAAGTACAATATCTGAGTACTTCTACTTTTACTCAAGTACAAGATCTGAGTACTTCTACTTTTACTCAAGTACAATATCTGAGTACTTCTACTTTTACTCAAGTACAAGATCGAATACTTCTACTTTTACTCAAGTACAAGACCTGAGTACTTCTACTTTTACTCAAGTACAATATCTGAGTACTTCTACTTTTACTCAAGTACAAGACCTGAGTACTTCTACTTTTACTGAAGCACAAGACCTGAGTACTTCTACTTTTACTCAAGTACAAGATCTGAATACTTCTACTTTTACTCAAGTACAAGATCTGAGTACTTCTACTTTTACTCAAGTACAATATCTGAGTACTTCTACTTTTACTCAAGTACAATATCTGAGTACTTCTACTTTTACTCAAGTACAAGATCTGATACTTCTACTTTTACTCAAGTACAAGACCTGAGTACTTCTACTTTTACTCAAGTACAATATCTGAGTACTTCTACTTTTACTCAAGTACAATATCTGAGTACTTCTACTTTTACTCAAGTACAAGATCTGAGTACTTCTACTTTTACTCAAGTACAATATCTGAGTACTTCTACTTTTACTCAAGTACAAGATCGGAATACTTCTACTTTTACTCAAGTACAAGACCTGAGTACTTCTACTTTTACTCAAGTACAATATCTGAGTACTTCTACTTTTACTCAAGTACAAGACCTGAGTACTTCTACTTTTACTGAAGCACAAGACCTGAGTACTTCTACTTTTACTCAAGTACAAGATCTGAATACTTCTACTTTTACTCAAGTACAAGATCTGAGTACTTCTACTTTTACTCAAGTACAAGATCTGAACTTCTACTTTTACTCAAGTACAATATCTGAGTACTTCTACTTTTACGCAAGTACAATATCTGAGTACTTCTACTTTTACTAAAGTACAATATCTGAGTACTTCTACTTTTACTCAAGTACAATATCTGAGTACTTCTACTTTTACTCAAGTACAATATCTGAGTACTTCTACTTTTACTCAAGTACAATCTGAGTACTTCTACTTTTACTCAAGTACAATATCTGAGTACTTCTACTTTTACTCAAGTACAAGATCTGAGTACTTCTACTTTTACTCAAGTACAAGATCTGAGTACTTCTACTTTTACTCAAGTACAAGACCTGAGTACTTCTACTTTTACTCAAGTACAAGATCTGAGTACTTCTACTTTTACTCAAGTACAAGATCTGAGTACTTCTACTTTTACTCAAGTACAAGACCTGAGTACTTCTACTTTTACTCAAGTACAAGATCTGAGTACTTCTACTTTTACTCAAGTACAAGACCTGAGTACTTCTACTTTTACTCAAGCACAAGATCTGAGTACTTCTACTTTTACTCAAGCACAAGATCTGAGTACTTCTACTTTTACTCAAGTACAAGACTGAGTACTTCTACTTTTACTGAAGCACAAGACCTGAGTACTTCTACTTTTACTCAAGTACAAGATCTGAATACTTCTACTTTTACTCAAGTACAAGATCTGAGTACTTCTACTTTTACTCAAGTACAATATCTGAATACTTCTACTTTTACTCAAGTACAAGACCTGAGTACTTCTACTTTTACGCAAGTACAATATCTGAGTACTTCTACTTTTACTAAGTACAATATCTGAGTACTTCTACTTTTACTAAGTATAATACTGAGTACTTCTACTTTTACTCAAGTACAAGATCTGAGTACTTCTACTTTTACTCAAGTACAATATCTGAGTACTTCTACTTTTACTCAAGTACAATATCTGAGTACTTCTACTTTTACTAAGTACAAGATCTGAGTACTTCTACTTTTACTCAAGTACAAGACCTGAGTACTTCTACTTTTACTCAAGCACAAGATCTGAGTACTTCTACTTTTACTCAAGAAAATCTGAATACTTCTACTTTTACTCAAGTACAAGACCTGAGTACTTCTACTTTTACTCAAGTACAATATCTGAGTACTTCTACTTTACTAAAGTACAAGATCTGAGTACTTCTACTTTTACTCAAGTACAAGACCTGAGTACTTCTACTTTTACTCAAGTACAATATCTGAGTACTTCTACTTTTACTCAAGTACAATATCTGAGTACTTCTACTTTTACTCAAGTACAAGACCTGAGTACTTCTACTTTTACTCAAGTACAATATCTGAGTACTTCTACTTTTACTCAAGTACAATATCTGAGTACTTCTACTTTTACTAAAGTACAATATCTGAGTACTTCTACTTTTACTCAAGTACAATATCTGAGTACTTCTACTTTTACTAAAGTACAAGATCTGAGTACTTCTACTTTTACTCAAGTACAATATCTGAGTACTTCTACTTTTACTCAAGTACAATATCTGAGTACTTCTACTTTTACTCAAGTACAATCTGAATACTTCTACTTTTACTCAAGTACAAGACTGAGTACTTCTACTTTTACTCAAGTACAATATCTGAGTACTTCTACTTTACTACTAAGTACAATACTAGTACTTCTACTTTTACTCAAGTACAAGACTGAGTACTTCTACTTTTACTCAAGTACAATATCTGAGTACTTCTACTTTTACTAAGTACAAGATCTGAGTACTTCTACTTTTACTCAAGTACAAGACCTAGTACTTCTACTTTTACGCAAGTACAAGATCTGAGTACTTCTACTTTACTCAAGTACAAGATCTGATACTTCTACTTTTACTCAAGTACAAGACCTGAGTACTTCTACTTTTACTCAAGTACAATCTGAGTACTTCTACTTTTACTCAAGTACAATATCTGAGTACTTCTACTTTTACTCAAGTACAAGATCTGAATACTTCTACTTTTACTCAAGTACAATATCTGAGTACTTCTACTTTTACTAAGTACAAGATCTGAATACTTCTACTTTTACTCAAGTACAAGACCTGAGTACTTCTACTTTTACTCAAGTACAATATCTGAGTACTTCTACTTTTACTCAAGTACAATATCTGAGTACTTCTACTTTTACTCAAGTACAATATCTGAGTACTTCTACTTTTACTCAAGTACAAGATCTGAGTACTTCTACTTTTACTCAAGTACAATATCTGAGTACTTCTACTTTTACTCAAGTACAAGATCGAATACTTCTACTTTTACTCAAGTACAAGACCTGAGTACTTCTACTTTTACTCAAGTACAATATCTGAGTACTTCTACTTTTACTCAAGTACAAGACCTGAGTACTTCTACTTTTACTGAAGCACAAGACCTGAGTACTTCTACTTTTACTCAAGTACAAGATCTGAATACTTCTACTTTTACTCAAGTACAAGACTGAGTACTTCTACTTTTACTCAAGTACAATATCTGAGTACTTCTACTTTTACTCAAGTACAATATCTGAGTACTTCTACTTTTACTCAAGTACAAGATCTGAATACTTCTACTTTTACTCAAGTACAAACCTGAGTACTTCTACTTTTACTCAAGTACAATATCTGAGTACTTCTACTTTTACTCAAGTACAATATCTGAGTACTTCTACTTTTACTCAAGTACAAGATCTGAGTACTTCTACTTTTACTCAAGTACAAGACTGAGTACTTCTACTTTTACTCAAGTACAATATCTGAGTACTTCTACTTTTACTCAAGTACAAGATCTGAGTACTTCTACTTTTACTCAAGTACAAGATCTGAGTACTTCTACTTTTACTCAAGTACAATATCTGAGTACTTCTACTTTTACTCAAGTACAAGATCGAATACTTCTACTTTTACTCAAGTACAAGATCTGAGTACTTCTACTTTTACTCAAGTACAATATCTGAGTACTTCTACTTTTACTCAAGTACAAGACCTGAGTACTTCTACTTTTACTGAAGTACAAGACCTGAGTACTTCTACTTTTACTCAAGTACAAGATCTGATACTTCTACTTTACTCAAGTACAAGATCTGAGTACTTCTACTTTTACTCAAGTACAATATCTGAGTACTTCTACTTTTACTCAAGTACAATATCTGAGTACTTCTACTTTTACTCAAGTACAAGATCTGAGTACTTCTACTTTTACTCAAGTACAAGACTGAGTACTTCTACTTTTACTCAAGTACAATATCTGAGTACTTCTACTTTTACTCAAGTACAATATCTGAGTACTTCTACTTTTACTCAAGTACAAGATCTGAGTACTTCTACTTTTACTCAAGTACAAATCTGAGTACTTCTACTTTTACTCAAGTACAAGATCGGAATACTTCTACTTTTACTCAAGTACAAGACCTGAGTACTTCTACTTTTACTCAAGTACAATATCTGAGTACTTCTACTTTTACTCAAGTACAAGACCTGAGTACTTCTACTTTTACTGAAGCACAAGACCTGAGTACTTCTACTTTTACTCAAGTACAAGATCTGAATACTTCTACTTTTACTCAAGTACAAGATCTGAGTACTTCTACTTTTACTCAAGTACAATCTGAACTTCTACTTTTACTCAAGTACAAGACTGAGTACTTCTACTTTTACTCAAGTACAAGACCTGAGTACTTCTACTTTTACTCAAGTACAATATCTGAGTACTTCTACTTTTACTCAAGTACAATATCTGAGTACTTCTACTTTTACTAAAGTACAATATCTGAGTACTTCTACTTTTACTCAAGTACAATATCTGAGTACTTCTACTTTTACTAAAGTACAAGATCTGAGTACTTCTACTTTTACTCAAGTACAATATCTGAGTACTTCTACTTTTACTCAAGTACAATATCTGAGTACTTCTACTTTTACTCAAGTACAAGATCTGAATACTTCTACTTTTACTCAAGTACAAGACCTGAGTACTTCTACTTTTACTCAAGTACAATATCTGAGTACTTCTACTTTTACTAAAGTACAATATCTGAGTACTTCTACTTTTACTCAAGTACAAGACTGAGTACTTCTACTTTTACTCAAGTACAATATCTGAGTACTTCTACCTTTACTAAAGTACAAGATCTGAGTACTTCTACTTTTACTCAAGTACAAGACCTGAGTACTTCTACTTTTACTCAAGCACAAGATCTGAGTACTTCTACTTTTACTCAAGTACAAGATCTGAATACTTCTACTTTTACTCAAGTACAAGACCTGAGTACTTCTACTTTTACTCAAGTACAATATCTGAGTACTTCTACTTTTACTCAAGTACAATATCTGAGTACTTCTACTTTTACTCAAGTACAAGATCTGAATACT